>JAIOJX010000029.1:21292574-21758940 GCA_022376925.1 Tragulus kanchil
ATTTTAAAGAAGTGTTGCAGATCAGTAAAAGAAAGTAGCACTGTTTTTTAAGCATACTGAAAAAAGAAAAACTATAAAATAACAACATTGTACCTGGAAAATTAGGCTTATAGAAGTCAACGAGACTAGAAGTCCATAGTTCATTAGACTTATAGAAGAGATAGTTTTGCAGATGAACACAAACTGAAGAGTTTTATCATCAATAAACTGGCTTTACAAGAAAATTCTAAGGTGTCAGACTTCAAGCTTAAATAATCATTAGTCAATTCACATATTTTTTTTCCTCTGAGAATGGTGAAATAAACCTGACTTTAGGTTTTTACATTTAAATTTCAGTAATTCAATACAGAGTGATCAAGATCGTAGAGTAGAAGGACATGAAGCTTACCTCCTCCTACAAATACATCAAAAATATATCTGTGCATGGAACAGTTGTCACAGAATACCCACTGAAGCTAGCAGAAGACCTCACACTTCAGAAGAGGCAAGAAACATCTTCTTATAACCAGGTAATAGAAAGTAAAAATAAACAGAGAGAGATAGAAACAAGGTGTGACTCACACTCCTGGGAGGGAACTTTGAAAGAGGAAATATTCCCACTCTGGGATAGAATAACTTAGTGGGCTACAGTCCATGGGGTTGCATAGAGTTGAACTAAGTGTGCACAATGATAAAATCAAAGAGGAAATTTAAAAATAGCAAGAGGCAAAGGATAGTGAAAAACAACCATACAAAATCTATGGGAGATGCAGTGATAGAAATTCTTAAAGGGAAATTCATAGTAATACAAGCTGTCCTTAAAAAAACAAAGTCTCGGGCTTCCCTGGTGGTTCAGTGGGTAAAGAGTCCACCTTGTAGGTCAGGGGGAACTGGTAGGATCCCTGGGCCAGGAAGATCCCATGTGCTGAGGGAGCAGCTGGACCAGTGTGTCCAATTACAAGCCAGCACTCTGTAGTGCATGTACCTAGAGCTGGTGCTCTGCAAGGAGAGAGGCCACTGAAGTGGGAGACCCACAGAGGCCAAAGAATAAAGATGGATGAAAGTAAATAAATAAAAAATCAATAAAAGAGGCCAAAATTTTAAAAAAACAAATTAAAAAAATGCAAAGTCTCAAATGAACAACATAACTTACCCCCTAAAAATTAGGAAAAGAACAGACAAAACCTAAAGTCAGCAAAAAAAACAAAAAAAAAGAGTATAAAAGCTAAGTCAACGAGACTAGAAGTCCATAGTTCATTAGACTTATAGAAGAGATAGTTTTGCAGATGAACACAAACTGAAGAGTTTTATCATCAATAAACTGGCTTTACAAGAAAATTCTAAGGTGTCAGACTTCAAGCTTAAATAATCATTAGTCAATTCACATATTTTTTTTCCTCTGAGAATGGTGAAATAAACCTGACTTTAGGTTTTTACATTTAAATTTCAGTAATTCAATACAGAGTGATCAAGATCGTAGAGTAGAAGGACATGAAGCTTACCTCCTCCTACAAATACATCAAAAATATATCTGTGCATGGAACAGTTGTCACAGAATACCCACTGAAGCTAGCAGAAGACCTCACACTTCAGAAGAGGCAAGAAACATCTTCTTATAACCAGGTAATAGAAAGTAAAAATAAACAGAGAGAGATAGAAACAAGGTGTGACTCACACTCCTGGGAGGGAACTTTGAAAGAGGAAATATTCCCACTCTGGGATAGAATAACTTAGTGGGCTACAGTCCATGGGGTTGCATAGAGTTGAACTAAGTGTGCACAATGATAAAATCAAAGAGGAAATTTAAAAATAGCAAGAGGCAAAGGATAGTGAAAAACAACCATACAAAATCTATGGGAGATGCAGTGATAGAAATTCTTAAAGGGAAATTCATAGTAATACAAGCTGTCCTTAAAAAAACAAAGTCTCGGGCTTCCCTGGTGGTTCAGTGGGTAAAGAGTCCACCTTGTAGGTCAGGGGGAACTGGTAGGATCCCTGGGCCAGGAAGATCCCATGTGCTGAGGGAGCAGCTGGACCAGTGTGTCCAATTACAAGCCAGCACTCTGTAGTGCATGTACCTAGAGCTGGTGCTCTGCAAGGAGAGAGGCCACTGAAGTGGGAGACCCACAGAGGCCAAAGAATAAAGATGGATGAAAGTAAATAAATAAAAAATCAATAAAAGAGGCCAAAATTTTAAAAAAACAAATTAAAAAAATGCAAAGTCTCAAATGAACAACATAACTTACCCCCTAAAAATTAGGAAAAGAACAGACAAAACCTAAAGTCAGCAAAATAAAGGAAATAATGAATATCAGAGAAGAAAGAAATAAAATAGAGATAAAAATAATAGAAGAAAGTAATAAGACCAATAGTTCATTATTTGAAGGGGTAAACAATATTCTCAAACCTTTGGCCAGGCTTATTAGGAAGAAAGGAAAGTGAACATAAACAAACAGTAAACAAGGGGGTAAAAGGAAGAAGTAGTGACAATACCATGAAAGTATCAAAAAAAGAGAATGCTAAGAATGATCATACGCCAATAAATTTGAGAATCTAGAAGAAATGGACAAGTTTCTAGTAGAATACAGCCCACCAGAACTGAATCAAAAAGAAACATGTAATTTGAACAGACTGATCCTTAGGAGTGAAATTAGAATCTATAATGAAAACACTCCCTACAAACAAAAGTCCAGGACCAGATGCCTTCACAGGTGGAATCTATGAAACACACAAAAAAGAACTTATACTGATCCTTCTCTAACTCTTCCAGAAGCTGAAGATGAGGAAACACTGACAAAGACTTTCCATGAAGAGACCATCATCCTGATACCAAAATCAGGTAAAGATATCACCAAAACAGAAAGTTAGAAGACAATACTAATGAATATAGAGCATGAATAAATAAAGCATTATATGCTCAACAAATCATTAGCAAACTGCATCCAGCAACACATAAAAAAGATAATGCACCACAACTAAGTGGAATTTATCCAAAGTTCATAAGGATGGTTCAATATATGCAAGTTGGTCAATGGGATACACCACATCAACAAAAGGCAAAGACCACATGCTCATCTCAATAGATGTAGAAAAAGCATTTGATAAAGTCCTTATCAAAGAAGCATTTGATAAAAGTCCTTATCAAAGTGGAAAAAGAGGGAACATATCTCTAATATAATAAAACTCACTTATGACAGGCTCATGCTCTATATAATACTCAATGGAGAAATGCTGAAAACTTTATCACTAAAATCTGGTACAAAATCAGGCTGCCCATTCTCATCACTTCTATGCAATGTTGTATTAGAACAAAAATCAGATAAGAAAATAAATATATCCAAATAGAAAGAAGAGGTAAAATTGCCATTCTATGCAGATGACATGATATAAAAAAAAAATAAAGACTTCAAAAAGATTACTAAAACTAACAAACTGAGAAAGGTAGCAGGATACAAGTTTAACATAGATAGATCTGTTGCATTTATTTATACTAACAATGAAATAGCAAAAAGGAAATGCAAACAAAATATCTTTTACTATCATACCAAAAAAAATTGCTTAGAAATAAACTTGACCAAAGAAGTGAAAGACTTATATGCTGAAACTATAAGACACTAAGAAAGGAAATTGAGAATGATTCAAAGAAATGGAGACATATTTCATGCTCTTGGATTGCAGGAATTATTAGCATTGTTAAAATGACCACCTGCCAAGAGAAATATACAGATTTCATATGACCCCTATCAAATTCTCCATGTCATTTTTCACAGAACCAGGACAAATAATCCTTAAATTTATGGAACCATAAAGAACTCATAATTGCCCAAATAAGCCTAAAGAAAAAGAAATAAACTAGAGGTATAACCCATCCAGACTTAGAAAAAGAACTTATACTGATCCTTCTCTAACTCTTCCAGAAGCTGAAGATGAGGAAACACTGACAAAGACTTTCCATGAAGAGACCATCATCCTGATACCAAAATCAGGTAAAGATATCACCAAAACAGAAAGTTAGAAGACAATACTAATGAATATAGAGCATGAATAAATAAAGCATTATATGCTCAACAAATCATTAGCAAACTGCATCCAGCAACACATAAAAAAGATAATGCACCACAACTAAGTGGAATTTATCCAAAGTTCATAAGGATGGTTCAATATATGCAAGTTGGTCAATGGGATACACCACATCAACAAAAGGCAAAGACCACATGCTCATCTCAATAGATGTAGAAAAAGCATTTGATAAAGTCCTTATCAAAGAAGCATTTGATAAAAGTCCTTATCAAAGTGGAAAAAGAGGGAACATATCTCTAATATAATAAAACTCACTTATGACAGGCTCATGCTCTATATAATACTCAATGGAGAAATGCTGAAAACTTTATCACTAAAATCTGGTACAAAATCAGGCTGCCCATTCTCATCACTTCTATGCAATGTTGTATTAGAACAAAAATCAGATAAGAAAATAAATATATCCAAATAGAAAGAAGAGGTAAAATTGCCATTCTATGCAGATGACATGATATAAAAAAAAATAAAGACTTCAAAAAGATTACTAAAACTAACAAACTGAGAAAGGTAGCAGGATACAAGTTTAACATAGATAGATCTGTTGCATTTATTTATACTAACAATGAAATAGCAAAAAGGAAATGCAAACAAAATATCTTTTACTATCATACCAAAAAAAATTGCTTAGAAATAAACTTGACCAAAGAAGTGAAAGACTTATATGCTGAAACTATAAGACACTAAGAAAGGAAATTGAGAATGATTCAAAGAAATGGAGACATATTTCATGCTCTTGGATTGCAGGAATTATTAGCATTGTTAAAATGACCACCTGCCAAGAGAAATATACAGATTTCATATGACCCCTATCAAATTCTCCATGTCATTTTTCACAGAACCAGGACAAATAATCCTTAAATTTATGGAACCATAAAGAACTCATAATTGCCCAAATAAGCCTAAAGAAAAAGAAATAAACTAGAGGTATAACCCATCCAGACTTCAGACAATACTGCAAGGCTACAGTTATCAAAACAGTACAGTATTGCCACAAAAACAGACATATGGATTTGTGGAGCAAACTAGAAAACCTAGAAATAAACTTACAGACTTTGACAAGAGAGTAAGAATATACAATGTCAGGTTGTCTCTTCAGCAGGTGGTGTTGGAAGAGTTAAAAAGCATGTTGGAAAATCTGCATTTACATCAATGAAGTTAGAATCATGGCTTTAAAGGCTTAAGTATAAGATATGACACCATAAAAATCCCAGAAGAGAACATAAGAACAGTCCTCTGACATAAATTATAGAAATACTTTTTAAAATCATTCTCCCAAAGTAGTATAAAATAAACCAAAACTAAACAAATGGAATATAATCAAATTTACAACCTTTGCACAGCAAAAATATTTTAAAAAATACCTATGGATCAGGAGAAAATATTTTTTACAAAAGTATGACCAGCATGGGTATTATTTCCAAATTAAATTATACAAACAGCTCATAAAATTCAACAATAAAAAATAAACAACCAAAATGAAAAATGGACAAAAGAAATAAACATATTTTTCAAAAGAAGACATACAGATAACTGACAGCCACATTAAAAAATGCTCACGATAGCTAATTACTAGAGAAATGTAAATTAAAACTACAATGTGAGATATCACCTCACACCTGTCAGAAAGGTAATCATTAAAATGTCTACCAATAACAAATGCTTGGAGGGTGTGGAAAAAAGAAAACCCTCCTCCCTTGTTCCTAGAAATGTAAGCTGCTGGTGCAGTCACTATGGAAGATAGTATGGAGGCCCTTTAAAAAGGCCATATGATCCAGGAATCCCACTCCTGGGCTTATATCAAAACAAATTATAATGTAAAAAGATACATGCACTCCTATGATCGTAGGACTATTCACAATATACAAAACATGGAAACAGCCTAAATGTCCCTTAACAGGTGAAGTAGATAAAGAAGATATGGCACATACTACAATGGAATACTACTCTGCCATAACACACAATGGAATAATGCCATTTGCAGCAACATGGGTGGAAATAGAGGTTACCATACTAATTTATGTAAGTCAGAAAGAGGAAGACATATGCCATATGATGTCACTTATGTGTCAGGCTACAAAATGATACAAAAGGACCTATCTGTGAAACAGAAACAGGCTCATGGACATAGAGGACAAATTTGTTGCCAAGGGAGAGACATGGTAGGGGAAGGATTAAGTTGGAGTTCGGGGTTAGCAGAAGCAAATTCTGTAGAGAGTAAATAAACAAAACCTACTGTACAGCACAGGGAACTCTATTCAATATCTTGTGATGAATAATAACAGAAAAGAATATTAAAAAGAATGCATATGAATATACATTATAACTGAAGCACTTTACTGTATAGCAGAAATTAATACAAAATTGTAAATCAATAATACTTCAATTAAAAAATACAGTTCCAAAATTAAGACTGTTTTCACAAGGAAATAATGAGGCAGGAGGATATTTTACACAGTATTCAATACACTGGCATTTTAAATAAACACGCAAATGCAAACAATATGCAAAATATACATGTAGACATTTATTTTAGCAAATTTGCACCACAGATAATGGTACAACCAAACAAATAAGATGCTTACAGTTTCCAAAACCAGAAATTGCTTAAATACTTGTAATAATTACCCTTATAATCTTCATGTACATTTTTGTTCATAAAACTACTTGTGTAACTGTATTGTCTAGCTTTGGAGAATAACTTGTCTGTAAATAGTGTTCGCTTTATAACATATTTATCTCCTTTAAGTTTTACAAATTTTATGAAAGATTCCTACCTTTACAATAAAAATAACGTTAAATGTTATTTGAGTTTATTTTTTACTTTTTCTCTTTTTCACAATGACTCAGGTTTGCATTTCACTTTATGTTCTACACTGTTTTATAAAGATCACCTGCAGCAAAAATTCTGGTCATGTGATAGTGAGGTTTAATGTGTACTGCCAGAAGGAAAAGTGAAAGTGTTAGTTGCTCAGTTGTGTCCAAGTCTTTGCAGCCTTATGGACTGTAGCATGCCAAGCTCCTCTGTTCATGGAATTGTCCAGGCAACACTACTGGAGTGACTAGCCACGCCCTCCTCCAGGGAATATTCCTGACCCAGTTATTGAATCTATGTCTCCTGCATTGCAGGAAGATTTTTTTTACCGTCTGACCCACCAGGGAAGTCAAAAGGAAATGTGATACTTATCAGCAAGCATACCCCTTTCTAGTTGAATCACCTATTGCAGTTTTTGATAGACCAACTGGTTTACAAGCATATAAATATCAGATCATTGACTCAACGGACCTGAGATTGCTCAAACTATGGGAGATAAGCTTCAGGGAAGCCTCGGGTACTGCAGTCCATGGGAATGACAAAGAGTTGGATGTGACTGAGCAACTGAACAACAACAACAACAACAGCAACAAAAATCGGATGAAGATAAGTGAATGGAACAGGCAACTTTCTTTATATGTTATTAACCTGTAGTTGAATTGATTAACAAATTCTTTCTTTTCTGAATGACTCAAAACCACCCACAGCTTCTGGCTTGCCATGACAACAAGAAAAAATCAGGTAAAGCCTTGGGATAAAAGGAAGAAGACTTAGATATTTTTGTCAAGGGACTGAATTGGGAAAGATTGCCACCATAAATAGAATAAGAAAATATCTCTTCAGTTGAGAACATGTCATCCCAAAACGTGATACGTTTGCATGGAGACTTTTTGAGCTGAAAGCACTGGAGAAACATCAGCCACATGAGTCACTCTGTGACTTTACCTTTCCCATCTAAAAGCAGGTCACAACATTTCCATTTGGAAGGTGCCTACCACTTCCAGGAGGACATGAGCATTGCCAGTGAAGTTGGGGTTAATATTAAAATTAGCCTGTAAAACAAATCTATCATATTATTACTGTTCCATCACTTAGCGTCCCTCGCCCAAGCATTTCTCTCTTGTCATATTGTCACAATGTATCATGCTTTTAAAAAAAGTTATATATAATTTGAGGTCTAATAACTTCTGTAAACTGTTGGTGTAAAGAGAAATGCACAATATGAGTTAGGAGTTGGATGTTTATGCAGGATCTTACTTATGACTGTATTTTGAGAGACTTCCTCTCAGTAGCTCTGTGAAAAGTGATCTAAAGAGGAAGGAAGAGGCCAATATGTGTGTATGGTTATATATATAAATAGATATGAGTACATATGCACTCATATATATGTGTGATTTGGGGCCAGATAATGTATGTAATCAAATACTCATCTTGGTAAAAGATTACTGCTAGACATAGGAATAGATGTCTCAGTTATTCAGTTTAGTGCATTCTCTATATTAAGGAAAGATGCAAGAACCTGAGTTCATTAAAATTGTTCAGATCATTGACTCAACGGACCTGAGATTGCTCAAACTATGGGAGATAAGCTTCAGGGAAGCCTCGGGTACTGCAGTCCATGGGAATGACAAAGAGTTGGATGTGACTGAGCAACTGAACAACAACAACAACAACAGCAACAAAAATCGGATGAAGATAAGTGAATGGAACAGGCAACTTTCTTTATATGTTATTAACCTGTAGTTGAATTGATTAACAAATTCTTTCTTTTCTGAATGACTCAAAACCACCCACAGCTTCTGGCTTGCCATGACAACAAGAAAAAATCAGGTAAAGCCTTGGGATAAAAGGAAGAAGACTTAGATATTTTTGTCAAGGGACTGAATTGGGAAAGATTGCCACCATAAATAGAATAAGAAAATATCTCTTCAGTTGAGAACATGTCATCCCAAAACGTGATACGTTTGCATGGAGACTTTTTGAGCTGAAAGCACTGGAGAAACATCAGCCACATGAGTCACTCTGTGACTTTACCCTTCCCATCTAAAAGCAGGTCACAACATTTCCATTTGGAAGGTGCCTACCACTTCCAGGAGGACATGAGCATTGCCAGTGAAGTTGGGGTTAATATTAAAATTAGCCTGTAAAACAAATCTATCATATTATTACTGTTCCATCACTTAGCGTCCCTCGCCCAAGCATTTCTCTCTTGTCATATTGTCACAATGTATCATGCTTTTAAAAAAAGTTATATATAATTTGAGGTCTAATAACTTCTGTAAACTGTTGGTGTAAAGAGAAATGCACAATATGAGTTAGGAGTTGGATGTTTATGCAGGATCTTACTTATGACTGTATTTTGAGAGACTTCCTCTCAGTAGCTCTGTGAAAAGTGATCTAAAGAGGAAGGAAGAGGCCAATATGTGTGTATGGTTATATATATAAATAGATATGAGTACATATGCACTCATATATATGTGTGATTTGGGGCCAGATAATGTATGTAATCAAATACTCATCTTGGTAAAAGATTACTGCTAGACATAGGAATAGATGTCTCAGTTATTCAGTTTAGTGCATTCTCTATATTAAGGAAAGATGCAAGAACCTGAGTTCATTAAAATTGTTCAGAGATATAAATCTGTCTTAGTGGTATGTTTTTTAAAAGTACAAAGTGCATTATTTTGCTTTTCACCCTGAGTTGCTCTCAGAGTTTACCGTAGGTCAGCAACCCAGTGGCTGATGACTAATTCCCTGTAGAATTGGATGGGAAGTATCATTCTTCATTTTACATTTGTTTTCCTTTGGAAGACACTTAAGCACATGTAACAAAAATTAGAACAAATTGTGCGTGATTTTATCCTGTGCATCTGCCTTTTGTTAGTTCAGTACTTAGGCTTAACTACAGGATCTAAGTGTATAGAATGAACTTTTTTCTTCCCTATAGAAGAGTGGTATACAGAAATGCTTGTCTAATGATGCAAAACATTTTGCTGTTTTTGTAAGAGTTTGTATATTACTCTATTATTCTGTTGGCAAAATAAGGATTAGGAAAGTGTTGAAGTATGGCATACATTTTTCATGTACATGAACAGGTAATTATGACAATAATTTCCATGAATGTGTAAAATAAACTAAATAAAAACTGATGAGGCAATGTGAAAAAAATATTTTGGTTTCAATATATACCAGAAACTATGTCTAAATTTAAACTAAGAAAAACTTGAAGCATTGACATGTGCGAGCAATACTTGATTTAGTTATGTACTCTTGCCATTAAAAGTAGATTGTTGAATACTTTATTGACTAAAAGAGTGATTTAATCTATGTATCAGTCACATGGGGTCTTGTTGCCATGCATTGTCCCATTCAAGAGACTGAGTTTAGATATGCATTTCTAACAGGGGCCCAGGTTACTTTGATGCTTCCAGTCTTCTAAGTACAGAAAAGGAGGAAGCTTCCTCTCAGTAGCTCTGTGAAAAGTGATCTAAAGAGGAAGGAAGAGGCCAATATGTGTGTATGGTTATATATATAAATAGATATGAGTACATATGCACTCATATATATGTGTGATTTGGGGCCAGATAATGTATGTAATCAAATACTCATCTTGGTAAAAGATTACTGCTAGACATAGGAATAGATGTCTCAGTTATTCAGTTTAGTGCATTCTCTATATTAAGGAAAGATGCAAGAACCTGAGTTCATTAAAATTGTTCAGAGATATAAATCTGTCTTAGTGGTATGTTTTTTAAAAGTACAAAGTGCATTATTTTGCTTTTCACCCTGAGTTGCTCTCAGAGTTTACCGTAGGTCAGCAACCCAGTGGCTGATGACTAATTCCCTGTAGAATTGGATGGGAAGTATCATTCTTCATTTTACATTTGTTTTCCTTTGGAAGACACTTAAGCACATGTAACAAAAATTAGAACAAATTGTGCGTGATTTTATCCTGTGCATCTGCCTTTTGTTAGTTCAGTACTTAGGCTTAACTACAGGATCTAAGTGTATAGAATGAACTTTTTTCTTCCCTATAGAAGAGTGGTATACAGAAATGCTTGTCTAATGATGCAAAACATTTTGCTGTTTTTGTAAGAGTTTGTATATTACTCTATTATTCTGTTGGCAAAATAAGGATTAGGAAAGTGTTGAAGTATGGCATACATTTTTCATGTACATGAACAGGTAATTATGACAATAATTTCCATGAATGTGTAAAATAAACTAAATAAAAACTGATGAGGCAATGTGAAAAAAATATTTTGGTTTCAATATATACCAGAAACTATGTCTAAATTTAAACTAAGAAAAACTTGAAGCATTGACATGTGCGAGCAATACTTGATTTAGTTATGTACTCTTGCCATTAAAAGTAGATTGTTGAATACTTTATTGACTAAAAGAGTGATTTAATCTATGTATCAGTCACATGGGGGTCTTGTTGCCATGCATTGTCCCATTCAAGAGACTGAGTTTAGATATGCATTTCTAACAGGGGCCCAGGTTACTTTGATGCTTCCAGTCTTCTAAGTACAGAAAAAGGAGGCAAGCATTAGACAATCAGGTACAGACCACTTGTTCCAAAAAGCTTTTACAGACTGTCAGTCTTTCAGCACTCCTGCCATCCTAAACTACTGAAATTATTAAAAACTGTAAACCATTTTAACATAGAAAGAGGAGTATAATAATAGAAAACATTTTCTTCCTTGTTTTTCACTTTTCTCTTTTCTCTCCAAAATGAATTAGTTCGTGCAAATGACTATGCATTTGAATATTTTATAAAAACCTAAAAAATTTGATTTAACGTATTAGATATCCCATTCTTATATTGTCCCATTCTAACTTTTTCCTTTGTCCTTCCATCATGTTACTTTTCTTAATACTTAACATTGCATAAAATGATTTAATTTAAAAAAAATTATCTAATATTTTCCAGATATATTTCCAAAGAAATTCTCCATGTATGTTTACATCCATAGAAAAAATCAACACTCATGCTCAAGAATACCATCTGGCTCATTATGTTAATTTAAGAAATACTTATTTATCAAACTATTTTAAAGTACAAAATGATACATTTATAGTAGTCAATCACCCACATGGAGTAACACTGCCTTATTTAACAGACACAACTTTGGCTTGTATTAATCATTACTATTAAAGTGTAGATTTAAAAAAAATTTGCTGAAATGTTGCATAGAACTAACAAGTCAATTTTCTCACTGTAAATGTTTGTGAGTAGGAACTTTGCATATTTATCTACTTATCACCATAGCACTGGAAGGAGATAGTCTTAAGTGCTAATTACCAAATATCTGTTTCAGTTGAATTCAAAGAAAATGTGAAGTGCAAAATACCCATAATAGAGAATTTCATAGTCAATATATACCAGAAACTATGTCTAAATTTAAACTAAGAAAAACTTGAAGCATTGACATGTGCGAGCAATACTTGATTTAGTTATGTACTCTTGCCATTAAAAGTAGATTGTTGAATACTTTATTGACTAAAAGAGTGATTTAATCTATGTATCAGTCACATGGGGGTCTTGTTGCCATGCATTGTCCCATTCAAGAGACTGAGTTTAGATATGCATTTCTAACAGGGGCCCAGGTTACTTTGATGCTTCCAGTCTTCTAAGTACAGAAAAGGAGGCAAGCATTAGACAATCAGGTACAGACCACTTTTTCCCAAAAAAGCTTTTACAGACTGTCAGTCTTTCAGCACTCCTGCCATCCTAAACTACTGAAATTATTAAAAACTGTAAACCATTTTAACATAGAAAGAGGAGTATAATAATAGAAAACATTTTCTTCCTTGTTTTTCACTTTTCTCTTTTCTCTCCAAAATGAATTAGTTCGTGCAAATGACTATGCATTTGAATATTTTATAAAAACCTAAAAAATTTGATTTAACGTATTAGATATCCCATTCTTATATTGTCCCATTCTAACTTTTTCCTTTGTCCTTCCATCATGTTACTTTTCTTAATACTTAACATTGCATAAAATGATTTAATTTAAAAAAAATTATCTAATATTTTCCAGATATATTTCCAAAGAAATTCTCCATGTATGTTTACATCCATAGAAAAAATCAACACTCATGCTCAAGAATACCATCTGGCTCATTATGTTAATTTAAGAAATACTTATTTATCAAACTATTTTAAAGTACAAAATGATACATTTATAGTAGTCAATCACCCACATGGAGTAACACTGCCTTATTTAACAGACACAACTTTGGCTTGTATTAATCATTACTATTAAAGTGTAGATTTAAAAAAAATTTGCTGAAATGTTGCATAGAACTAACAAGTCAATTTTCTCACTGTAAATGTTTGTGAGTAGGAACTTTGCATATTTATCTACTTATCACCATAGCACTGGAAGGAGATAGTCTTAAGTGCTAATTACCAAATATCTGTTTCAGTTGAATTCAAAGAAAAATGTGAAGTGCAAAAATACCCATAATAGGTAGAATCAGTTTTGTAACATAACTGTCAATATTTACATTTGCATATGTAATTTGGTAATCCACTGTAGCTTTTTCATGTCAGTTGATCTCTCAAATCTCCTGGATATGTCTGGCCAAGAACAATCTCTTTCTTTCTAGAACTTTTCTGAAGGCTTTCTTCACATCTTTGTTTCTTAGGGTGTATACAAGAGGATTTAAAAGTGGGGTTACCACACAGTAGAACACTGAAACCACTTTACCCATGGTAATGTTGTGCTGGGCTGGAGGGCGAACATAGGCAAAGATAATGGTGCCATAATAGATGGTGACCACAGTGAGGTGGGAGGCACAGGTGGAGAAAGTTTTCCTCCGAGCTTCTTGGGAAGATAACTTGATAATTGTGACCACAATTTGTCCATAGGAAGACATAGTGAGAAGAAAAGAACTCAGAATCACAACAGAAGTACATGTGTATCCCAAGGCCTCCACCAAGAATGTGTCTGAGCAGGAGAGTTTAAAAATTGGGTCTGAGTCACAGAAGAAATGATTGATCTTTTGAGAGCCACAAAAATTTAGATAAGAGACAAGTATAGTAGGCAGAACAGGGGCAGTGAAGCCCCCAAGCCAAGATCCAGCGGAAAACCACAGGCATACTTGAAGATTCATGAGGAGTGAGTATCTTAGAGGGCTGCATATGGCCACATAGCGGTCATAGGCCATCACAGCCAACAGGATACACTCTGTGGCTCCCATAGAGAAAAAAAAGTAGTACTGAGTTATACAACCAGAAACAGAGATCGTAACAACTTGTGAGAGACAGGTGGCCAGCAATTTAGGCACCGTGACTGTCGTGTACCAGACCTCCAGAAAGGACAAATTTCCCAAGAAAATATACATGGGAGTTTGGAGTGTGGACCAAAAGACCCACTGGATAACACTGTTATTTAACAGACACAACTTTGGCTTGTATTAATCATTACTATTAAAGTGTAGATTTAAAAATTTGCTGAAATGTTGCATAGAACTAACAAGTCAATTTTCTCACTGTAAATGTTTGTGAGTAGGAACTTTGCATATTTATCTACTTATCACCATAGCACTGGAAGGAGATAGTCTTAAGTGCTAATTACCAAATATCTGTTTCAGTTGAATTCAAAGAAAAATGTGAAGTGCAAAAATACCCATAATAGGTAGAATCAGTTTTGTAACATAACTGTCAATATTTACATTTGCATATGTAATTTGGTAATCCACTGTAGCTTTTTCATGTCAGTTGATCTCTCAAATCTCCTGGATATGTCTGGCCAAGAACAATCTCTTTCTTTCTAGAACTTTTCTGAAGGCTTTCTTCACATCTTTGTTTCTTAGGGTGTATACAAGAGGATTTAAAAGTGGGGTTACCACACAGTAGAACACTGAAACCACTTTACCCATGGTAATGTTGTGCTGGGCTGGAGGGCGAACATAGGCAAAGATAATGGTGCCATAATAGATGGTGACCACAGTGAGGTGGGAGGCACAGGTGGAGAAAGTTTTCCTCCGAGCTTCTTGGGAAGATAACTTGATAATTGTGACCACAATTTGTCCATAGGAAGACATAGTGAGAAGAAAAGAACTCAGAATCACAACAGAAGTACATGTGTATCCCAAGGCCTCCACCAAGAATGTGTCTGAGCAGGAGATTTTAAAAAATTGGGTCTGAGTCACAGAAGAAATGATTGATCTTTTGAGAGCCACAAAAATTTAGATAAGAGACAAGTATAGTAGGCAGAACAGGGGCAGTGAAGCCCCCAAGCCAAGATCCAGCGGAAAACCACAGGCATACTTGAAGATTCATGAGGAGTGAGTATCTTAGAGGGCTGCATATGGCCACATAGCGGTCATAGGCCATCACAGCCAACAGGATACACTCTGTGGCTCCCATAGAGAAAAAAAAGTAGTACTGAGTTATACAACCAGAAACAGAGATCGTAACAACTTGTGAGAGACAGGTGGCCAGCAATTTAGGCACCGTGACTGTCGTGTACCAGACCTCCAGAAAGGACAAATTTCCCAAGAAAATATACATGGGAGTTTGGAGTGTGGAATCCATGAGAACAATGAAGATGATGAGGGTGTTTCCCATGAGGGAGAGCAGATATACAGTAAGAAATGAAACAAATAATGCAAGCCGTAGATGAACACCAGAAAATCCCAGGAAAATAAACTCTGTCACTCTTGTTTGATTTGCCACATTCATATCTCACTGTCTCTGATCTGGAATGAAACAACAAAGCCATAATATGCTAGGTGAAGAAGAAATATTATGTTTTTTCTTTCTTTTGTGATAATAATGTACCCTTAATAAAAATTAATAATTAATGACTGGAAAAAACATGATTGGCATCTTTACAAATATTTGCATGATTTAGTTTGATTTATGAAATAAATCAGAAGGAACCATAGTTTAATAATTCTCTTTACAAATGTAGAAACCAAAGAAGTAAATTATTTTTCTAGTTTTAAGTGATGGGGCATATATTGTACCCCAGTTTTTTGTTTCAATAAACCACAATCAGGATAATGTATAAAATATGTCTGTTGAAAAATAATAACATTGCCCTATACCTGAGTACTTCATATACTGGTGAAGTATATGGTGAAGAAATCAACAACATGCAAATCTGAGACCAGTGGATGGAGGTGCTCGGTTTCAGAAAAGAATTCCTGGGCCATAAAAGTTTCCATGTGAAAACAAAGTATTGCCTACAGCTTTAAATTTATGAGCCCACTTATATGCCATCAATTAAGGCCTGTTGAGATACTAATACATGAGTAAAATGGGTTGCCACAACACAAAACCAAAATTCCCGTTTAACACCTATGGAAAAAACATTTGTTCATAAATATTGTTTTAACTGTTCTAACCTTAGCTTGTTTACTTTGAGAACCAGTGCATATACATATTGTCATGCATTGTTTAAAGGTAGCGAAAACAGTATTGTTAGTCACACATCCATGGTGCTTGTTTCCATAACGTGGCTATGTTAAAAAACACTTAATGTGAGATACACCCACCTACCAATTTTTAAAGTATATGGTATAGTATTTATGACTATCGTTACTTTAAATGTTTTTGCAATTTTTTTTTAAAAAAGGAAATCTTGTTTTTCAATGGTTATATTTTTCTACACATGTGCGTTAGTACCAAACATGCAGATGATACAAGCAAATTATGGTAGAAAAAATTCTATGCTCATAATAAAAGTGTTATGCATGTAAAACATATTTTATGTTATTTAAAGAAGTTCTGACAGTAAAAATAAAGATAATATATATCACATGAAATTAACAACTGACTGTAACATGAATGTAATATGGCTCCTATCTAGAGATTTCTGTATTAAAATATTTTAAAATTTTGAAACATAAATCACTATATAGAAATATGCATAGGCTTTATGCCACAAATTCATGTTCTTTTGGGTGTACTGTTGATAAAGTAGACTTTTTAAAGATATATATCATAAAAACTGTTAGTTAGATCTTGATGAACAAATGGTTAAGCTAGGTTAGTATAGTCAAGGGATATTCTATGAGTATTACTAAACCAAACTTCAGTTTTAGTATCCTAAAAAGTTTAACCTTTTTCCCACTTTCACCTAAATTAAAAAAAAAAAAAATTGTGCTTTTTGTGGATATACTACTATTCCAAAAGATTTTGAAAGATATAAGTAGAAATTGACCAGAATTTATAATCTGAGGGAACCATTTTGAGGAAAGAATTGGGACAGACTTATAAAAATATATTTGCTGAGTTTGATTCTCAGATTCCAGAAGGAAAATATTAAAATTTATATTTTTTGTGTCACACCAAGTATACAAAGTGTATCTTATTACCATTATCTATATAATGAATGGCATGCTATTTAGTCAAGTTAAAAGATATCAATCACTAGCATTTCTCCTAGCACTGTTATTGCTATTTCTCCTAGTGCCAACAAAAAGAAAAGAAAGAGCATTCAGAAAGAATATAAATAGAGATTTGACAAGATTAGTATCATCCTCCAAAGAAAATACCTTTTATTTTTCTAAAAGCTATCACAGCTATTTCAATCTGACTCAGAAGAAAATAGGATTATACACACTCTGGATCTGTATAATCTTAGCAGAAAATTGAATTATAGAAAAATATAATTTTAATTTTTTGGCATTTTTACAAAATTAAATATGAGGAGAAACATTATTTAATGTTTTAAATTTACAACTTACATGCTAACTAAATTTCTGAGGATAGTTATTGTCTCAGACTATAGTAATAATAAAAATTATTAAAGCACTGACATGTAACTGTTACTCTCTGGGTAAGTGAGGAAATAACAGACTATATATCCTGCCAGGTATACTCACATCTGGATTTTGTTTGGTTATTTTTCAGGAATGGAACACTATTAATTATATTTTCTATAAATGTTCCTTTTCAATATGAAAAGGAACATAAACTAGAGTACATTACATTCAATTGTTTTGTAAGGGAAATAAGCAAAGGGATCTCTTCCTCGTTATGTCATTGGATATGGCACACATCCATGCTATAGGTAAATGCAAATTTCCATTTGTGTTTTATTCCTCTCAGTTTATTTTTTGCTATGACAAGATGTAGGGGAAAACATGGTCAGAGACCCACCCTTTGTGAAAAGTATTATGATTTCATCAATCTTGAGCCTTGGAGATCTGTGTTCTATCTTGGGAAATTCACAGAGATCTTCTGAGAACTTGCCCTTGGTTAGGGTGAGAGTACTCATCCCTAGGGGCCAATGGTAGAGCAAAGTAAATGTGGGAACATTAGAAATCTCTCCATAGAAACTGAAGAAATAATCTCCTAAGTGGCTTCATTAATTGCTACTCTCCTTCAAAATATAATTTCAGAATTGTCTCTCTTGATATGTAACCACAGTAGAAGATAGTATTCTCTAACATGAACAGTAAAAACTAGGTTAGCATTGAAAAGTCTAAAATAAAGTGAGCAAAAGAAAATATGAAAAAAGATTAAAAATAAGGATGGTGAATTAAGCAAAATTATAGATTTTAACAAAATGACTAAATGAAAATTTCAGAACAATTCAAGAGCAGGTTTGAGTAGGTAAGGTAGCAGTACATAAAGGTAGGCAAATGATTAATGTAAATTGAGAAGAAAATAGGATTATACACACTCTGGATCTGTATAATCTTAGCAGAAAATTGAATTATAGAAAAATATAATTTTAATTTTTTGGCATTTTTACAAAATTAAATATGAGGAGAAACATTATTTAATGTTTTAAATTTACAACTTACATGCTAACTAAATTTCTGAGGATAGTTATTGTCTCAGACTATAGTAATAATAAAAATTATTAAAGCACTGACATGTAACTGTTACTCTCTGGGTAAGTGAGGAAATAACAGACTATATATCCTGCCAGGTATACTCACATCTGGATTTTGTTTGGTTATTTTTCAGGAATGGAACACTATTAATTATATTTTCTATAAATGTTCCTTTTCAATATGAAAAGGAACATAAACTAGAGTACATTACATTCAATTGTTTTGTAAGGGAAATAAGCAAAGGGATCTCTTCCTCGTTATGTCATTGGATATGGCACACATCCATGCTATAGGTAAATGCAAATTTCCATTTGTGTTTTATTCCTCTCAGTTTATTTTTTGCTATGACAAGATGTAGGGGAAAACATGGTCAGAGACCCACCCTTTGTGAAAAGTATTATGATTTCATCAATCTTGAGCCTTGGAGATCTGTGTTCTATCTTGGGAAATTCACAGAGATCTTCTGAGAACTTGCCCTTGGTTAGGGTGAGAGTACTCATCCCTAGGGGCCAATGGTAGAGCAAAGTAAATGTGGGAACATTAGAAATCTCTCCATAGAAACTGAAGAAATAATCTCCTAAGTGGCTTCATTAATTGCTACTCTCCTTCAAAATATAATTTCAGAATTGTCTCTCTTGATATGTAACCACAGTAGAAGATAGTATTCTCTAACATGAACAGTAAAAACTAGGTTAGCATTGAAAAGTCTAAAATAAAGTGAGCAAAAGAAAATATGAAAAAAGATTAAAAATAAGGATGGTGAATTAAGCAAAATTATAGATTTTAACAAAATGACTAAATGAAAATTTCAGAACAATTCAAGAGCAGGTTTGAGTAGGTAAGGTAGCAGTACATAAAGGTAGGCAAATGATTAATATAAATTTAGAAGAATAATTGGAGCTCTAGAAAGCTCTGGAACACTATCTAGTAGACCAGTTTGCACATTATATCTATCTAGCAAGGATGAAAGAAAAAATGACAAAAAAAAAGTACTTAGGGAAAAATGGACAAAATTTCTCACACTTGATGAAATACATGAATCTAAAAATCCAAGAAATTTAAATATTTGAATAAGACACATCCAAGGAGATCCACAACAAGACATATTTTAATCAAGTTGTAGAAAGGCAAAGACTGGTTCCAGAAAGCAACGCATGAGAAGTGAATTCTCATGTACAAAGGATTCTCCATAAGATTAATTATCAGTTTGTCATAGAAAATCATGGAGGCTGGAGTGCAGTGTAATGACATTTTTTAAATGCAGAAAGAGAAAATATGCCAAACTAGAATTTCATATCCTGTAATACTGTCTTTAAAAATGGGGAAGAAATTAAGACATTCCCAATTCAGTAAAGAATCTACCTGCAATGCAAGAGACCTGGGTTTAGTTCTTGGATTGGGAAGAACCCCTGGCAAAGGAAATGGCAATAGTATTCTTGCCTGGAGAATCCCATGGATGGAGGAGCCAGTCTGTAGGGTTGCAAGAGTCAGACACAACTTAGTGACTAAACTACCAAGCAAATAAAAGTTGAGAGATTTTATTGCCACTAGACTTGCTACATGAAAAGTTAACTTTTCTGATTGAACTGAAAAGAAACTGAACTATAAATAAATAAAGTGCAGAGAAATTTTAAAAATATAAAAAATGTAATAAAGCAGGATCTTCTATGAGCTGCCTCCTAGAGTAATGGAAATAAAAACAAAAATAAACATGTGAGACCTAATTAATCTTAAAAGCTTTTTGCACAGCAAAATAAACTGTAAACAAGGTGAAAAGATAGTCTTCAGAATGGAAGAAATTAATAGCAAATTAAACAACCAACAAAGAATTAATTTCAAAAATATACAAGTAGCTCATGCAACTCAACAATGAAAAAGCAAACAGCCCAATCAAAAAATGGGAAAAAGACTTAAGCAGACATCTCTCCAAAGAAGACATGGAGATAGCCAACAAACACATGAAAAAATGCTCAACATCGCTCATCGTTAGAGGAATGCAAATCAAAACTACTAGGAGATACCAGTTTACGCCAGTCAGAATGGCCATCGTCAAAAAGTCTACAATCAAAATAAATGCTGGAGAGGGTGTGAAGAAAGGGGAATCCTCTGGCACTGCTGATGGGGATGTAAGTTGATACAGTCACTATGGAAGACAGTATGGAGATTTCTCAAAAAACTAGGAATAGAACCATATGACCCAGCAATCCCACTATTAGGCATATACCCTGAGGACATTAAAATTGAAAGAGACACATGTACCCCATTGTTCACTGCAGCACTATTTACAATAGCTAGAGCGTGGAAGCAACCTAGATGTCCATCAACAGATGAATGCATAAAGAATCTCTAGTACATATATACAATGGAATATTACTCAGCCATAAGAAGAAATGCATTTGAATTGGTCCTAATGAGGTGTATGAATATAGAACCTACCATACAGAGTGAAGTATGTCACAGAGGGGAAAAATAAATATTGTATACTGACACATATATATGGAATCTGGAAAGATGGTGCTGATAAATGAATATACAGAGCAGCAACGGAGGTGCGGACATGGAGAACAATCTTATGGACATTGGAGTGAGGGAGTGGAATATGCTGTGGGATTAGGGGACCTCAAACAGGGGCTCCGAGGCAGTCTGGAGGAGTGGGATGGGAAGGAAGCTGATGCGATGGTTCATAGGAGGGGTGGTGTGTGTATACTTATGGAGGATTCAGGTTAATGTGCAGCAGTAAACAGCAAATCTCTGTAAAAAATAAAATAAAATAAAAATTAAAAAAAAAAGCTAAAAAATCTCACATGCCTGTGCACATGAACAAAGGAAAACTGAGCATTACTGTGGTTTTAGTGAATAATTGCAGCTTTCATTTTCTGTTTTCAAAGAAAAATGCTTAAAATGAATTAATTGTTTTATCCACACAATATACAAAAATGTAATTTTCAACAATAATAACAAAAATGAGATATAGATGTATAGAAAGAGTATTTACTATTGAAATTAATTTTGAATAAATTCAAATTTGATTGCAAAAATGGGAAAAAGACTTAAGCAGACATCTCTCCAAAGAAGACATGGAGATAGCCAACAAACACATGAAAAATGCTCAACATCGCTCATCGTTAGAGGAATGCAAATCAAAACTACTAGGAGATACCAGTTTACGCCAGTCAGAATGGCCATCGTCAAAAAGTCTACAATCAAAATAAATGCTGGAGAGGGTGTGAAGAAAGGGGAATCCTCTGGCACTGCTGATGGGGATGTAAGTTGATACAGTCACTATGGAAGACAGTATGGAGATTTCTCAAAAAACTAGGAATAGAACCATATGACCCAGCAATCCCACTATTAGGCATATACCCTGAGGACATTAAAATTGAAAGAGACACATGTACCCCATTGTTCACTGCAGCACTATTTACAATAGCTAGAGCGTGGAAGCAACCTAGATGTCCATCAACAGATGAATGCATAAAGAATCTCTAGTACATATATACAATGGAATATTACTCAGCCATAAGAAGAAATGCATTTGAATTGGTCCTAATGAGGTGTATGAATATAGAACCTACCATACAGAGTGAAGTATGTCACAGAGGGAAAGATAAATATTGTATACTGACACATATATATGGAATCTGGAAAGATGGTGCTGATAAATGAATATACAGAGCAGCAACGGAGGTGCGGACATGGAGAACAATCTTATGGACATTGGAGTGAGGGAGTGGAATATGCTGTGGGATTAGGGGACCTCAAACAGGGGCTCCGAGGCAGTCTGGAGGAGTGGGATGGGAAGGAAGCTGATGCGATGGTTCATAGGAGGGGTGGTGTGTGTATACTTATGGAGGATTCAGGTTAATGTGCAGCAGTAAACAGCAAATCTCTGTAAAAAATAAAATAAAATAAAAATTAAAAAAAAAAGCTAAAAAATCTCACATGCCTGTGCACATGAACAAAGGAAAACTGAGCATTACTGTGGTTTTAGTGAATAATTGCAGCTTTCATTTTCTGTTTTCAAAGAAAAATGCTTAAAATGAATTAATTGTTTTATCCACACAATATACAAAAATGTAATTTTCAACAATAATAACAAAAATGAGATATAGATGTATAGAAAGAGTATTTACTATTGAAATTAATTTTGCATAAATTCAAATTTGATTGCTATAACTGTTTAATGAGACATTTAGCCTCCAAATTAGCAACAAAGGCAATTTTAGAAAAATACCTTCCTAAATGGAAAGTTTAGAGAAATACTTCTCTACACAAAAATGGAAAAAGGTGTGATTATTTATGATAAAAGTCACAAAAAAGCACAAATGTCCTACTCTGCTTTCGTATTTTGCTATGGATATATTCTCTCAGTGCCTTAATTCTCTTTAGTCACAATGACTTTCTTAGAGTCATTAGTCTAATGTGGAATAATCTCATCAGATAAAATCTACTTTTTCTAAAATATATAAAGTAAATCAGATAAATGTGAACATTAAAAAATATGCCTGAATTGAGCATAAAGACAGACTTTCTACTTCACCTATAGTCCTGTCTGTTTCTTAAAGAAAAGATAGTTGCTTTGGAGCATATTTTGAATATGTGAGAGTAGATTCCTTCCTGAAATTATGGCTTAAATATATTCTTTTTACTCAGAAAGCTTTTCACCAAAACTCTAAATATGCTTGCACTGCTACTGGCTTGTAGTAGATAGAATACATTTCAGAAAAAAAAAAAAAAAATATATATATGTATATATAAAACCAGAAAAAAAGTCCTCTGTGTTACAAATATAAGAAGATTTGGGAGACAGAATAAATAAAATACATATTCATAAATCATGAGAAACTATATCTTTAAAATTTCTATATATTTGTGTGAGGCTATATGATTGGACTGTATGTATTTTCACACATGCTGTCTCAGCATTAATTTAATATGCATGTATGTTCATACATATAATGGACAAATATACACATACACATTTCCATGAGTTTCACAGTGCCATCCATCTTTTGCTTTTCACCATTATGTGAGAGAGATTTTTATGTCATGTACAAAACAAGTATAATCTGTCTATTCGATAGAGTAATAAAGAGATACTGCGATACATGAGCTTATAACATACTGTCTTAGTCAAATAGAATATATTCACTTGGTTAGGAAATATGCCTGACTATAAGATAATAGAAGCATCTCCTACTACCTCATTTGTTTCAATATCATTAGGGAGGAGTAACTAAATTTATCTGGTAGCTTAGTCAGTAAAGAATCCAGCTGCAATGTAGGAATCTACTAACAATGCAGGAGACCCAGGCTTGATTTCTGGGTCAGGAAGTTCCCTGGAGAAGGAAACGGCAACCTTCTCCAGTATTTTTGTCTGGGAAATTCCATGGACAGATGAACCTGGGGGGCTACAACCCATGGGGCCACAAGAGTTGGACACAACTTAGCAACTAAACCAACTACTAAGGTTAACTAAACTGACTTATGTGATATATTGAAGTAAGTATAGCATCATTTTTCTTCATCCTTTGCCCTCATAAGGGCTAAGAGTAAGAGAGAAGCCCAATCTAAAAAAAGTCTCTTAATACCAGTATAAAATGATAGAAATCACCTCACCCTGAATAAGTTTCGATAGTTTCTCAATTTCATCATCCCAAAAAAGCCATTTTTAATGCACTGTAAAAAAGGAGCCAGAATTTAGAATATTTGAATATCTTCTTCAAAACTTACAGGAAAATTTAAGAATACTTTTTAGCTAAACTCTAAATATGCTTGCACTGCTACTGGCTTGTAGTAGATAGAATACATTTCAGAAAAAAAAAAAATATATATATGTATATATAAAACCAGAAAAAAAGTCCTCTGTGTTACAAATATAAGAAGATTTGGGAGACAGAATAAATAAAATACATATTCATAAATCATGAGAAACTATATCTTTAAAATTTCTATATATTTGTGTGAGGCTATATGATTGGACTGTATGTATTTTCACACATGCTGTCTCAGCATTAATTTAATATGCATGTATGTTCATACATATAATGGACAAATATACACATACACATTTCCATGAGTTTCACAGTGCCATCCATCTTTTGCTTTTCACCATTATGTGAGAGAGATTTTTATGTCATGTACAAAACAAGTATAATCTGTCTATTCGATAGAGTAATAAAGAGATACTGCGATACATGAGCTTATAACATACTGTCTTAGTCAAATAGAATATATTCACTTGGTTAGGAAATATGCCTGACTATAAGATAATAGAAGCATCTCCTACTACCTCATTTGTTTCAATATCATTAGGGAGGAGTAACTAAATTTATCTGGTAGCTTAGTCAGTAAAGAATCCAGCTGCAATGTAGGAATCTACTAACAATGCAGGAGACCCAGGCTTGATTTCTGGGTCAGGAAGTTCCCTGGAGAAGGAAACGGCAACCTTCTCCAGTATTTTTGTCTGGGAAATTCCATGGACAGATGAACCTGGGGGGCTACAACCCATGGGGCCACAAGAGTTGGACACAACTTAGCAACTAAACCAACTACTAAGGTTAACTAAACTGACTTATGTGATATATTGAAGTAAGTATAGCATCATTTTTCTTCATCCTTTGCCCTCATAAGGGCTAAGAGTAAGAGAGAAGCCCAATCTAAAAAAAGTCTCTTAATACCAGTATAAAATGATAGAAATCACCTCACCCTGAATAAGTTTCGATAGTTTCTCAATTTCATCATCCCAAAAAAGCCATTTTTAATGCACTGTAAAAAAGGAGCCAGAATTTAGAATATTTGAATATCTTCTTCAAAACTTACAAAAATGCCTCCCTGGAAAAATTTGGTCTGAATGAAAAGGATAGTACTTTTTTGTTGTAACTTCTCAATGTCAATTCAATATCAAATCACAGTTTCTTTCTTCTCTTCTATGTTTACAGTAATTTTTTAAAAAATCATAAGTATATTTCCTGAAGTTTACAAGTGGAAAGTTAATCTAACTGGTCAAAAACTATGAAGAGGGATTTATTTTCCTTTGAGAACTTGAACATCTCAGGATCTCCCTAAACAATCTAGATTTTAACCATACTCATTAAATTCTATCTTTAGAGAGATATTAATTCTGAATATGTTATACCTAAATTTGGCTCATTCAGTTTATGAACCAGAACCTATCAAATATGCCAAGTCACACTGATGTCACATCATATCACATCTTTACCAATTTTTTTCAGAGGTTTAAACACTAAGCTTTTCATGCTCTTCAAGTGCTTTAACTAGGAAGAGAGACTCTTACATTTTCTATGGGTTGTTTAGTTTCCTGATTTTGTAATGGATTTGCTGAGAAGGAGGAATTTATTACTAGAGCAACACTGGCATTTTCAAATTCATTAACTCATTCAAATCAGAGAATTTTTGAATGTGCATAATTCAGTGTTAGACAAAATAGCTTTGTAACTGTAAATTACAAATTGCCATTTACCAATTATTAAACTAATTTGAATAATTGTTCATCCCTACAGTGTGTTCAAGTTTGCAACATGACACATAGCCCAAAACTGTCAGAAATAATAAAAATGTATTTGACATTTAGTGTATTTTATTTCTTCCAATATATGTAAATATGTGAAATAAAGGTGAGCTTTCAAGTTGGAAAAATTATTAAATTACGCTTATTCTTAACAGATTATGATTGCCTGCCCGGAAAACTACAAATATACTGAAGCAATAATTCAATAATCAGTTGTTAGAATACCTACATTAAAAAAGTAGTTGTAATCTGTATATTTAGATTAGGCAGTTAGTATCTATGGAGTATAATGGAGGAATTGATAGACTGATAGATTAATGAATTAATAGTCAACTTGCTTGGAAAATGAATAAAAAAGCGTTATGAAATGATGTTACAAAAATCCGATAATTCTGAATGAAGTGAATGAAAAGGATAGTACTTTTTTGTTGTAACTTCTCAATGTCAATTCAATATCAAATCACAGTTTCTTTCTTCTCTTCTATGTTTACAGTAATTTTTTAAAAAATCATAAGTATATTTCCTGAAGTTTACAAGTGGAAAGTTAATCTAACTGGTCAAAAACTATGAAGAGGGATTTATTTTCCTTTGAGAACTTGAACATCTCAGGATCTCCCTAAACAATCTAGATTTTAACCATACTCATTAAATTCTATCTTTAGAGAGATATTAATTCTGAATATGTTATACCTAAATTTGGCTCATTCAGTTTATGAACCAGAACCTATCAAATATGCCAAGTCACACTGATGTCACATCATATCACATCTTTACCAATTTTTTTCAGAGGTTTAAACACTAAGCTTTTCATGCTCTTCAAGTGCTTTAACTAGGAAGAGAGACTCTTACATTTTCTATGGGTTGTTTAGTTTCCTGATTTTGTAATGGATTTGCTGAGAAGGAGGAATTTATTACTAGAGCAACACTGGCATTTTCAAATTCATTAACTCATTCAAATCAGAGAATTTTTGAATGTGCATAATTCAGTGTTAGACAAAATAGCTTTGTAACTGTAAATTACAAATTGCCATTTACCAATTATTAAACTAATTTGAATAATTGTTCATCCCTACAGTGTGTTCAAGTTTGCAACATGACACATAGCCCAAAACTGTCAGAAATAATAAAAATGTATTTGACATTTAGTGTATTTTATTTCTTCCAATATATGTAAATATGTGAAATAAAGGTGAGCTTTCAAGTTGGAAAAATTATTAAATTACGCTTATTCTTAACAGATTATGATTGCCTGCCCGGAAAACTACAAATATACTGAAGCAATAATTCAATAATCAGTTGTTAGAATACCTACATTAAAAAAGTAGTTGTAATCTGTATATTTAGATTAGGCAGTTAGTATCTATGGAGTATAATGGAGGAATTGATAGACTGATAGATTAATGAATTAATAGTCAACTTGCTTGGAAAATGAATAAAAAAGCGTTATGAAATGATGTTACAAAAATCCGATAATTCTGAATGAAGTGAATGAAAGGTTAGGGATTTGAGAAAATAGGAAGTTACATTTTGGACTTTTGAAGAATAATATGGTCCCCAAAATGGGGTGAGAGAGAAAATCCCTTCTAAGATTCCAAAGGGAAGAAGCCATGAAGAAACAGAATTTGACTAGTTCAAATATCATTACAAATATCCTTACAGGAAAAATGAAGAAAAAATTGGGCAAACATCATTACAGGAAAAATGAAGGAAAAAAGGCCAAAAGAGGAAAACTGTTCTTATATCTGAGAAACAAGAGACTGACAAGTTCTAAAATTTCTAATATACAGAACGTTTAAAAATATCAATGAAGATCAGTAAAACAGAAAGAGCTATAAAAAGCCATTGACACAAAATTCAACCAAATATCTCATACACATTTGCATCCTGACAAATATATTAACCTTAAAATAAACAAAGATTATTTTTTTGTCCTTTTATAATGTTAAAGAAGATGACTTCAGATAAAAAGTTGAAACAATCTGTGTCTTCTGGGATTTTGTCACAGCTCTAGTGATGAGGTAACTCCTCTAAAGTCTCTTTCTTTCCAAGCACAGTATTTTTTTTTTTTTCAAATTTGGGTATATTCTCAGGGTGCTTCTTTACGCAAGTGAAGGAAAATAACTTTAAAAGTGAAGAAGCATGGCAGTAATCCTATTCCACTGTGTCTGGGAAAACTTTGTATAAGATTACATTCAGCACCTGAAAAGAATTCAGTGAAGTTCATGCTATCCTTGCTCTGAAGCTGTTTCCACCTCCTACTTCCCTTTGTAATCCTGGTTAGATATACACTTTGGTAAGTATTCATTTTCTTGTTTTTAATGTGTGCATAATAATCTGTTTTGAAGCTCAGAAGAGGTAGCATGAGTGAAGCAAACAGACCGAGAGTATAATGAACATTAGTTATTATTGTTATGCTCTGGAAGTTCATAGAAAGAGGTAGAAAGAAGACCGCAGTAAGCCAGTCCTCTGTCAGGCACTCCATTCCATCTTTTAGAGGAGTAGGGAAGCATTGGGATATGAAATTGATTTTCATAAAGAAGGATACCATGCAGAGGAAGAGGGGTAAAATTATCACCTCTGCCAAAGTGTTTAGTAATGACCACCCAGGACAAAAGTAAGCCTGAGTGTTAATATAGTATAAGATATTCTAGCATATAAACCTTAGATGTGAGGCCCCCTGTGTTTGCACCCTATTTCTTCCCTGTGTGATAAGGGATTAGTTTCTTAAACTCATCACAGGTCTGATCCTTCTGCATAATGGGTATATAATGGGTCACTTGAGGATGGATACAAGCTATATTAAGTAACATATGAAAACATCTTAGAATGTGACTGGTGCAGACAAGTACTCAAGATCTCACATTCCCAACAATACATTTCACAAATTCTTAATTATTTTTTTTAATGTTTTATGACTGACAAATATTAACCTTAAAAGCTATAAACCATACAAAAAAAAAATTTTTGCATCCTGACAAATATATTAACCTTAAAATAAACAAAGATTATTTTTTTGTCCTTTTATAATGTTAAAGAAGATGACTTCAGATAAAAAGTTGAAACAATCTGTGTCTTCTGGGATTTTGTCACAGCTCTAGTGATGAGGTAACTCCTCTAAAGTCTCTTTCTTTCCAAGCACAGTATTTTTTTTTTTTTTCAAATTTGGGTATATTCTCAGGGTGCTTCTTTACGCAAGTGAAGGAAAATAACTTTAAAAGTGAAGAAGCATGGCAGTAATCCTATTCCACTGTGTCTGGGAAAACTTTGTATAAGATTACATTCAGCACCTGAAAAGAATTCAGTGAAGTTCATGCTATCCTTGCTCTGAAGCTGTTTCCACCTCCTACTTCCCTTTGTAATCCTGGTTAGATATACACTTTGGTAAGTATTCATTTTCTTGTTTTTAATGTGTGCATAATAATCTGTTTTGAAGCTCAGAAGAGGTAGCATGAGTGAAGCAAACAGACCGAGAGTATAATGAACATTAGTTATTATTGTTATGCTCTGGAAGTTCATAGAAAGAGGTAGAAAGAAGACCGCAGTAAGCCAGTCCTCTGTCAGGCACTCCATTCCATCTTTTAGAGGAGTAGGGAAGCATTGGGATATGAAATTGATTTTCATAAAGAAGGATACCATGCAGAGGAAGAGGGGTAAAATTATCACCTCTGCCAAAGTGTTTAGTAATGACCACCCAGGACAAAAGTAAGCCTGAGTGTTAATATAGTATAAGATATTCTAGCATATAAACCTTAGATGTGAGGCCCCCTGTGTTTGCACCCTATTTCTTCCCTGTGTGATAAGGGATTAGTTTCTTAAACTCATCACAGGTCTGATCCTTCTGCATAATGGGTATATAATGGGTCACTTGAGGATGGATACAAGCTATATTAAGTAACATATGAAAACATCTTAGAATGTGACTGGTGCAGACAAGTACTCAAGATCTCACATTCCCAACAATACATTTCACAAATTCTTAATTATTATTTTTAATGTTTTATTATTTTGTGTGTGCTGGGTCTTTATTGCTACACACAGGCTTTCTCTGTTTGTAGTGAACAGGGTCTACTCCTTGTTGTGGAGCCTGGACTTTAGGCTCATGTACTGCCAAGTTGTGGCTCATGGGCCCTAGAGTGCCAACTCAGTATTTGTGGCACACGGGTTTAGCTGCTTCTAGGCATGTGGCATCTTCCTGGTCTAGGGATTGAACCCATGTACCCCTCATTGGCAGGCAGATTCCTGGCCACCAAATCACTAGGCAAGTCTTGTCAATTATTCTTGCCTTGAACTGGCCTGTCAAAATGCTTACCTTCTCAGATCTACTTATTCTGAAGAAAAACATCAACCTGTTACACTTGGAAGGAATAGGGTGAGAGAGGTAATATTGAATAAATTCTCTTTCACAGGTACATGAATTTGACTTCTGAGCTATTTAAAATAATAAAGGTGAGCGGTTAATGTTAAAATTGTTTATGGGCATTAGAAATATTTTAAGAACCTTATCAAAATATAAGAAAATTTTATTGTATTCCCACAAAAATTGTTTTAACTGATTATCTGACTCATTAAAAACAATTCCTAATGCTCTGGCTGGGTCAATGACAAGTATTTGATGGTTATTTTCACATGTTCTGCATGGAGTTTTCCTGTTGATAGAGAGTAGGAAAGGGGGCATTGGGATATGAAATTGATTTTCATAAAGAAGGATACCATGCAGAGGAAGAGGGGTAAAATTATCACCTCTGCCAAAGTGTTTAGTAATGACCACCCAGGACAAAAGTAAGCCTGAGTGTTAATATAGTATAAGATATTCTAGCATATAAACCTTAGATGTGAGGCCCCCTGTGTTTGCACCCTATTTCTTCCCTGTGTGATAAGGGATTAGTTTCTTAAACTCATCACAGGTCTGATCCTTCTGCATAATGGGTATATAATGGGTCACTTGAGGATGGATACAAGCTATATTAAGTAACATATGAAAACATCTTAGAATGTGACTGGTGCAGACAAGTACTCAAGATCTCACATTCCCAACAATACATTTCACAAATTCTTAATTATTATTTTTAATGTTTTATTATTTTGTGTGTGCTGGGTCTTTATTGCTACACACAGGCTTTCTCTGTTTGTAGTGAACAGGGTCTACTCCTTGTTGTGGAGCCTGGACTTTAGGCTCATGTACTGCCAAGTTGTGGCTCATGGGCCCTAGAGTGCCAACTCAGTATTTGTGGCACACGGGTTTAGCTGCTTCTAGGCATGTGGCATCTTCCTGGTCTAGGGATTGAACCCATGTACCCCTCATTGGCAGGCAGATTCCTGGCCACCAAATCACTAGGCAAGTCTTGTCAATTATTCTTGCCTTGAACTGGCCTGTCAAAATGCTTACCTTCTCAGATCTACTTATTCTGAAGAAAAACATCAACCTGTTACACTTGGAAGGAATAGGGTGAGAGAGGGTAATATTGAATAAATTCTCTTTCACAGGTACATGAATTTGACTTCTGAGCTATTTAAAATAATAAAGGTGAGCGGTTAATGTTAAAATTGTTTATGGGCATTAGAAATATTTTAAGAACCTTATCAAAATATAAGAAAATTTTATTGTATTCCCACAAAAATTGTTTTAACTGATTATCTGACTCATTAAAAACAATTCCTAATGCTCTGGCTGGGTCAATGACAAGTATTTGATGGTTATTTTCACATGTTCTGCATGGAGTTTTCCTGTTGATAGCAGATTTGAGGAAAGGGGAGAGGCCAGTGCCATTTTCATTTTAACCCCAGGCACTGAAGCTGAGATAAATCAGGCCATTGGAAGTTTGATGGCTCAGAACACTGGCTCTGGGTGCATGCACTCCAGAGCTCTGGCTCAGTAGTTGGACACATCGGTCCAGCTGCTCCGCAGCACGTGGGACCTTCCCAGGCCAGGGATTGAACTGGCACCGCCCGCACTGCAAAGCAGTGTCCCCACCCACTGGACCATCAGGGAAGCCCTGTGACTAGAATTTTATTCCAACCTCTCATTTATCCACATTCAACACATTCAAAACTTCCACACATCTTTCTCACATTTATTTTGTGCTTTTTATTTCTGTTTCAAACCTATTTCATTCCAGACTTTTAAAAAATAATCATATGTGTACTGTTAAAATAATATGCTTATTTTCTTAGTTTCCTCAAAGAAGCCAACAAATCTTTCTTTAAAAATTACTGAACATGAAGAACTATTAATTTCTTGGAAATTCTATCTTTATTATACCACCCACCTTAAGCCCTTAAATGCCATTTATAGTCAGAGTAGACATAAAGCCAAATGACTCAGTTCCGTATCACATCACACGTACGCATTTATGATTCTACATAAATTCCTTAAGCTGCCAAGTCCTATTCCTGCTTCATTCACGTTATTTCGTGGTTTGAACAAGGATTATTCTTTTTCCTTCCTAAATACTGTCAATATCCCAAGGTCTAATCATTTCATTTCTTACATTTCTCCATCCAGTCCACAGTGATTCCCTTAGAACTTTTGGAGCATTTAGTGCCTACCTTCATTTATTCCAATAAATACCATGTTTACTATAATTGTAGACAAGGAAAATAGTCTGTTTTAGTTTGTCATATAATTAAAATGTAAATGCAGAGTTAAAACACTGGATGTCCAGAAGAAAGTTGAGATTGTAGCTGAGAATTTATTTTGATTGCCAAAACCACCATATTAGGCTTAAAGATGGGTGAGAAGGAAAGCAAAAGTAATTTGGGGGAACAACTACTTTTTCCTGTTGTTTTGAGACAAAATTGGAATGTAAAATTGTGTAAGTTTAAGGTAGATTATGTAGTGATATATATGCATATATACGTATCTATCTATCTATATATATGTATACATATATTTCAAAATGATTACAATAAGATTAGTTAACATATGATCATCTCATATAATTATGTTTGCATGTTTTATCTTTGCTTTTTTTTATGTTGAGAGCTTCTAAAATTTACTCTATCAGTAACTTTCAGATATATACAATAGTATTGTCAACTATAGTCAGCTATGTTGTTTATTAGATCACAGAACTTATTCATCTTATAATTGGAGGTTAATATCCTTTGATCATGTTTACCTATATTCTCACATCTCACCTCTCCAATTTTGCCAAGCTCCAATCTGTTTTCCATTACTATGACTGTTTTTTTTTTCCAGTTTCCACATTTAAATGAGATCATAAACTACTTTTATGAAGGGAAAAATATCGTGCCAGTAAGTCACAGAAAGAAATGTCATGAACCAAGGTATTCTAAATGGTGACTCTCAAACTATAGCATAGATCAGACACATTTCATTTGACCTTACTCCAGAGTTCCTGTTTCAGTTCATTTGGGTTGTTTACCAAGAATCTGAATTTCTGACAATTTCCAAAGTTATGCTTATGTTGCTGGTTTAGGAATACATTTTGTGAACCAGTAGTCCAAATGAGTAGAGAAGATCTTGATAAAGAAAAAAATCAAGATTTTGTTGTAAATCCCAAGAGGAGTTCACGGAATGAAAGATTCACATTAATCCTGGATAATAGGGATAATATAAGGGCATTTATAAAATATTTTATTTAGTTAGCTTTTGTTTGCTTACATTTCTCCATCCAGTCCACAGTGATTCCCTTAGAACTTTTGGAGCATTTAGTGCCTACCTTCATTTATTCCAATAAATACCATGTTTACTATAATTGTAGACAAGGAAAATAGTCTGTTTTAGTTTGTCATATAATTAAAATGTAAATGCAGAGTTAAAACACTGGATGTCCAGAAGAAAGTTGAGATTGTAGCTGAGAATTTATTTTGATTGCCAAAACCACCATATTAGGCTTAAAGATGGGTGAGAAGGAAAGCAAAAGTAATTTGGGGGAACAACTACTTTTTCCTGTTGTTTTGAGACAAAATTGGAATGTAAAATTGTGTAAGTTTAAGGTAGATTATGTAGTGATATATATGCATATATACGTATCTATCTATCTATATATATGTATACATATATTTCAAAATGATTACAATAAGATTAGTTAACATATGATCATCTCATATAATTATGTTTGCATGTTTTATCTTTGCTTTTTTTTATGTTGAGAGCTTCTAAAATTTACTCTATCAGTAACTTTCAGATATATACAATAGTATTGTCAACTATAGTCAGCTATGTTGTTTATTAGATCACAGAACTTATTCATCTTATAATTGGAGGTTAATATCCTTTGATCATGTTTACCTATATTCTCACATCTCACCTCTCCAATTTTGCCAAGCTCCAATCTGTTTTCCATTACTATGACTGTTTTTTTTTTCCAGTTTCCACATTTAAATGAGATCATAAACTACTTTTATGAAGGGAAAAATATCGTGCCAGTAAGTCACAGAAAGAAATGTCATGAACCAAGGTATTCTAAATGGTGACTCTCAAACTATAGCATAGATCAGACACATTTCATTTGACCTTACTCCAGAGTTCCTGTTTCAGTTCATTTGGGTTGTTTACCAAGAATCTGAATTTCTGACAATTTCCAAAGTTATGCTTATGTTGCTGGTTTAGGAATACATTTTGTGAACCAGTAGTCCAAATGAGTAGAGAAGATCTTGATAAAGAAAAAAATCAAGATTTTGTTGTAAATCCCAAGAGGAGTTCACGGAATGAAAGATTCACATTAATCCTGGATAATAGGGATAATATAAGGGCATTTATAAAATATTTTATTTAGTTAGCTTTTGTTTGCTGGATGGCTGACCAGTTTCATGACAGAATATGTTAGGAGGTTGTAGGGAGGATTGGAAGGAGAATGCATAAATTGGTAGAGAGAATGCATCAGTCACCCTTTGAGGAGATAAGAATTTGGTGCAGGAGAGATTACAATGATACTCAGATAAGTAGAAAATCATGAGAAATGTTCTTTAGGAGAGAACTATGCAGGGCACTGTATGGTTGGAATTGATTTTGAAAAACTAAATTAAACTTATTATTCAAATCTTTAATATGCCCATGTATCACAGTGAGTTACATTCTAATTTCAGTGCTTTGTGATTGTATATAATGACATGAAGTAGAATGCAAGTTTCCAAAAGTTTCTCCATAGAGGATATTCACCTAAAAATAATCAACACTGGCACTCTTGATGAATTTAGATGTGGTTGTCTGAATAATGGAATTCAAAAGGCATGAGAGAGAGGGAAAAATAGAGAGTGAACTCTTGGGGCAGAGGACTAAGACAAAGAGTAAGAGGAACAAACTTGGCTTTAATGTAAATAGTATAGTGTATGAAAACAAATTGTTGCATTTACTGAGTTGAGTAAGCAGCAATTAGATTGGAAATTCTACATAGTAGACAAAAATCCTGAATCTACTTAAGATGGCATAGCAATGGAATTTTGCATAAATTATCTCCTCTGAATGAGACCAATAAATATGCAAATTAAGTACTTTACTAAAGACCAAAGAGTGTTTCCATTGTACAGCACAATTTTTCAGAAGGGCGGAGACATTCTTTGAAGCAAGAAGTAAAGAATACCTGAGAAATCATAAGGACGACTCTAAACACTGACATCACCAGATGATCAACACTGAAATCAAACTGATTACATATTTTGCAGCTGAATTGGGAAGCTCTATACAATCAGCAGAAACAAGACCTGGAGCTGACTGTGGCTCTAAAAAGAACCCTTTTGAATTTCTGAGTTCATTTGGGTTGTTTACCAAGAATCTGATTTCCAAAAGTTATGCTTATGTTGCTGGTTTAGGAATACATTTTGTGAACCAGTAGTCCAAATGAGTAGAGAAGATCTTGATAAAGAAAAAAATCAAGATTTTGTTGTAAATCCCAAGAGGAGTTCACGGAATGAAAGATTCACATTAATCCTGGATAATAGGGATAATATAAGGGCATTTATAAAATATTTTATTTAGTTAGCTTTTGTTTGCTGGATGGCTGACCAGTTTCATGACAGAATATGTTAGGAGGTTGTAGGGAGGATTGGAAGGAGAATGCATAAATTGGTAGAGAGAATGCATCAGTCACCCTTTGAGGAGATAAGAATTTGGTGCAGGAGAGATTACAATGATACTCAGATAAGTAGAAAATCATGAGAAATGTTCTTTAGGAGAGAACTATGCAGGGCACTGTATGGTTGGAATTGATTTTGAAAACTAAATTAAACTTATTATTCAAATCTTTAATATGCCCATGTATCACAGTGAGTTACATTCTAATTTCAGTGCTTTGTGATTGTATATAATGACATGAAGTAGAATGCAAGTTTCCAAAAGTTTCTCCATAGAGGATATTCACCTAAAAATAATCAACACTGGCACTCTTGATGAATTTAGATGTGGTTGTCTGAATAATGGAATTCAAAAGGCGTGAGAGAGAGGGAAAAATAGAGAGTGAACTCTTGGGGCAGAGGACTAAGACAAAGAGTAAGAGGAACAAACTTGGCTTTAATGTAAATAGTATAGTGTATGAAAACAAATTGTTGCATTTACTGAGTTGAGTAAGCAGCAATTAGATTGGAAATTCTACATAGTAGACAAAAATCCTGAATCTACTTAAGATGGCATAGCAATGGAATTTTGCATAAATTATCTCCTCTGAATGAGACCAATAAATATGCAAATTAAGTACTTTACTAAAGACCAAAGAGTGTTTCCATTGTACAGCACAATTTTTCAGAAGGGCGGAGACATTCTTTGAAGCAAGAAGTAAAGAATACCTGAGAAATCATAAGGGACGACTCTAAACACTGACATCACCAGATGATCAACACTGAAATCAAACTGATTACATATTTTGCAGCTGAATTGGGGAAGCTCTATACAATCAGCAGAAACAAGACCTGGAGCTGACTGTGGCTCAGATCATGAACACCTTATTGCAAAATTCAGACTTAAATTGAAGAAAGTAGGGATAACCACTAGGCCATTCAGGGAAGACCTAAATCAGATCCCTTATGATTATACAGTGGAAGTGACAGAGAGATTCAAGGGATTAGATCTGATAGACAGAGTATCTGAAGAATAATTGATGGAGGTTATAACATTGTAAAGGCAGCAATGGTCAAAATCATGCCCAAGAAAAAGAAATGCAAAAAGGCAAAATGGTTATCCGAGGAGGCCTTACAAACAGGTGAGAAAAGAGGAGATGAAAAAGGCAAAAGAGAAAAGGAAAGATATATCCATCTGAACGCAGAGTTCCAGAGAATAGCAAGGAGAGATAAGAAAGGCTTCTTAAGTGAACAATGCAAAGAAATATAGGAAAACAACAGAATGGGAAATACTAGAAATCTCTACAAGAAAATTAGACATACCAAGGCAACATTTCATGCAAAGATGGGCACAATAAAGGATAGAAATGGTATGGACCTAACAGAAGCAGAAGATACTAAGAAGAGGCATAAAGAATACTCAGAAGAACTATACAAAAAAGATCTCAATGAGACAGATGACCACCATGGTGTGATCGCTAATCGAGAGCCAGACATCTAAGAGTGCAAAGTCAAGTAGGCCCTAGGAAGCATTACTACGATATAGTCAAAGGTATGATTTTCTCAGTAGTCATGTATGGATGTCAGAGTTGGACCATAAAGAAGACTGAGCACTGAAGAATTATTGCCTTTGAACTGTGGTGTTGCTGAAGACTCTACATAGTAGACAAAAATCCTGAATCTACTTAAGATGGCATAGCAAATTTTGCATAAATTATCTCCTCTGAATGAGACCAATAAATATGCAAATTAAGTACTTTACTAAAGACCAAAGAGTGTTTCCATTGTACAGCACAATTTTTCAGAAGGGCGGAGACATTCTTTGAAGCAAGAAGTAAAGAATACCTGAGAAATCATAAGGACGACTCTAAACACTGACATCACCAGATGATCAACACTGAAATCAAACTGATTACATATTTTGCAGCTGAATTGGGGAAGCTCTATACAATCAGCAGAAACAAGACCTGGAGCTGACTGTGGCTCAGATCATGAACACCTTATTGCAAAATTCAGACTTAAATTGAAGAAAGTAGGGATAACCACTAGGCCATTCAGGGAAGACCTAAATCAGATCCCTTATGATTATACAGTGGAAGTGACAGAGAGATTCAAGGGATTAGATCTGATAGACAGAGTATCTGAAGAATAATTGATGGAGGTTATAACATTGTAAAGGCAGCAATGGTCAAAATCATGCCCAAGAAAAAGAAATGCAAAAAGGCAAAATGGTTATCCGAGGAGGCCTTACAAACAGGTGAGAAAAGAGGAGATGAAAAAGGCAAAAGAGAAAAGGAAAGATATATCCATCTGAACGCAGAGTTCCAGAGAATAGCAAGGAGAGATAAGAAAGGCTTCTTAAGTGAACAATGCAAAGAAATATAGGAAAACAACAGAATGGGAAATACTAGAAATCTCTACAAGAAAATTAGACATACCAAGGCAACATTTCATGCAAAGATGGGCACAATAAAGGATAGAAATGGTATGGACCTAACAGAAGCAGAAGATACTAAGAAGAGGCATAAAGAATACTCAGAAGAACTATACAAAAAAGATCTCAATGAGACAGATGACCACCATGGTGTGATCGCTAATCGAGAGCCAGACATCTAAGAGTGCAAAGTCAAGTAGGCCCTAGGAAGCATTACTACGATATAGTCAAAGGTATGATTTTCTCAGTAGTCATGTATGGATGTCAGAGTTGGACCATAAAGAAGACTGAGCACTGAAGAATTATTGCCTTTGAACTGTGGTGTTGGTGAAGACTCTTGAGAGTCCCTTGGACTGCAAGGAGACCAAACCAGTCAATTCCAAAGGAAATCAGCCCTGAATATTCTTTAGAAGGAATGATGCTGAGGCTGAAGCTCCAAAATTTTGGCCACCTAATGCAAAGAGATGACTCATTGGAAAAGAACCTGAGGTTGGGAAAAATTGGTGGCAAAACTAGAAGGGTATGACAGAGAATGAGATGGTTGGATGATATCAATTAATCAATGCACATGAGTTTGAGCAAGCTCTGGGAGATAGTGAAGGACAGGGAAGCCTGATGTCCATAGGGTTGCAAAGAGTCGGACAAGACTGAGTGACTGAACTAACCAAGGGGCCGGTGGGGGGCCGGAATTTAAGACTCTTAGTCGTGTAGATAATGAGGTAAACTGTGAAAAAAAAAACAAGGAAAAAATAAGGATGAAAAGGAAAGTTGGAAGAGCAGGTGTGAATTAGGGGAAAAAGTTTATTGCCTCAGAGAGTTAAGAAGGGGATGTAGCTACAAATGCATGATTTCTGTAATGATTTTGGAAAGACAACAGCAACAACGCTGGAGAGCTGATGAAAAGGTAAAAGCTTCTAACACATTTGAAATCCACATTATACTGAAAATGTAAAATCATTCTCTTCTAACGTGTTAACAGTATTTACTTACATGAAATATAACACAAGAAAAACCAGAGACTGTCTAGCAGTCTTCTGTTACCTTGTTCCTAATAAGTTGACTGAATGTTTCTATACAAGGTCTCTCAAGCCTTTTCATAAGGTTTGACTCTGAATATCAGCAGTTGCTATTCATACCAAGTACTAAAGGATAACTTTGAAAAAGTGAGAAAATAATTACTTTTATGCACATATAAAGCAAGCACAGGTCATTTTTATCAAAAATCAGATAGAGGCATAAAGAATACTAGACATCTAAGAGTGCAAAGTCAAGTAGGCCCCTAGGAAGCATTACTACGATATAGTCAAAGGTATGATTTTCTCAGTAGTCATGTATGGATGTCAGAGTTGGACCATAAAGAAGACTGAGCACTGAAGAATTATTGCCTTTGAACTGTGGTGTTGGTGAAGACTCTTGAGAGTCCCTTGGACTGCAAGGAGACCAAACCAGTCAATTCCAAAGGAAATCAGCCCTGAATATTCTTTAGAAGGAATGATGCTGAGGCTGAAGCTCCAAAATTTTGGCCACCTAATGCAAAGAGATGACTCATTGGAAAAGAACCTGAGGTTGGGAAAAATTGGTGGCAAAACTAGAAGGGTATGACAGAGAATGAGATGGTTGGATGATATCAATTAATCAATGCACATGAGTTTGAGCAAGCTCTGGGAGATAGTGAAGGACAGGGAAGCCTGATGTCCATAGGGTTGCAAAGAGTCGGACAAGACTGAGTGACTGAACTAACCAAGGGGCCGGTGGGGGGCCGGAATTTAAGACTCTTAGTCGTGTAGATAATGAGGTAAACTGTGAAAAAAAAAACAAGGAAAAAATAAGGATGAAAAGGAAAGTTGGAAGAGCAGGTGTGAATTAGGGAAAGAGTTTATTGCCTCAGAGAGTTAAGAAGGGGATGTAGCTACAAATGCATGATTTCTGTAATGATTTTGGAAAGACAACAGCAACAACGCTGGAGAGCTGATGAAAAGGTAAAAGCTTCTAACACATTTGAAATCCACATTATACTGAAAATGTAAAATCATTCTCTTCTAACGTGTTAACAGTATTTACTTACATGAAATATAACACAAGAAAAAAACCAGAGACTGTCTAGCAGTCTTCTGTTACCTTGTTCCTAATAAGTTGACTGAATGTTTCTATACAAGGTCTCTCAAGCCTTTTCATAAGGTTTGACTCTGAATATCAGCAGTTGCTATTCATACCAAGTACTAAAGGATAACTTTGAAAAAGTGGAGAAAATAATTACTTTTATGCACATATAAAGCAAGCACAGGTCATTTTTTATTCAACTCATAAATATGAGGGAATCAGCAAGGTATTGAAAATGGTTCAAAAGAGAAATAAAAGTACTATCCACATGAGGGCAGAAAAAGAAGGTTGAAATGAATTTGCAAGTAGGTGTGAAATGGGTCTAACTATAAAGCAATAGTCAATAACATCCCAAAGCATGCACCTAATTTGTACTCCTATGAGGAAGAATAATTTGCTTTATTTACCAATTCCTGGAACTTTAATAACTGTAAATCACCTCAAAGATACTAAAATGCAATGATGATCCAGTACACACACACACACACACACACACACACACACACACACACACTTTTTCCATTTCAAAGATTTTCACATTTTTTTTCCAACTCTAGCGTAAAGAATAAAGATTGGATGAGTAGAGAAAATGTTTATTACAGGATTTTTTTTTGTCCAGGAACTGCTTCACTGATTGTTTTTATATGCATTTTCCAATTGAATTAGAATAATAATCAGATGAGAAAGCATTCTCTGGAATTTGTGTAAACTTCTGTTTGAATAATTTATTCATGAAAAAGCAAGCAAGTGGCTAAGCTTAAATTTGTATTTAAGATCCATCAAAATCCATGGCCTTTCTCACTGCATATTGTAAAATAAAGTATGTAAATTTTCACTTGAGTGGGATGCAGAGAATAGGCCTTAATCTACATAAAATAATGAGATCCATGGTTTGGACTGGACTGGGACCCCTTCTGTCATACTGCAGTGTGATACTGAAAATGTAAATCATTTTTTTAACAGCAACAACGCTGGAGAGCTGATGAAAAGGTAAAAGCTTCTAACACATTTGAAATCCACATTATACTGAAAATGTAAAATCATTCTCTTCTAACGTGTTAACAGTATTTACTTACATGAAATATAACACAAGAAAAACCAGAGACTGTCTAGCAGTCTTCTGTTACCTTGTTCCTAATAAGTTGACTGAATGTTTCTATACAAGGTCTCTCAAGCCTTTTCATAAGGTTTGACTCTGAATATCAGCAGTTGCTATTCATACCAAGTACTAAAGGATAACTTTGAAAAAGTGGAGAAAATAATTACTTTTATGCACATATAAAGCAAGCACAGGTCATTTTTTATTCAACTCATAAATATGAGGGAATCAGCAAGGTATTGAAAATGGTTCAAAAGAGAAATAAAAGTACTATCCACATGAGGGCAGAAAAAGAAGGTTGAAATGAATTTGCAAGTAGGTGTGAAATGGGTCTAACTATAAAGCAATAGTCAATAACATCCCAAAGCATGCACCTAATTTGTACTCCTATGAGGAAGAATAATTTGCTTTATTTACCAATTCCTGGAACTTTAATAACTGTAAATCACCTCAAAGATACTAAAATGCAATGATGATCCAGTACACACACACACACACACACACACACACACACACACACACACTTTTTCCATTTCAAAGATTTTCACATTTTTTTTCCAACTCTAGCGTAAAGAATAAAGATTGGATGAGTAGAGAAAATGTTTATTACAGGATTTTTTTTTGTCCAGGAACTGCTTCACTGATTGTTTTTATATGCATTTTCCAATTGAATTAGAATAATAATCAGATGAGAAAGCATTCTCTGGAATTTGTGTAAACTTCTGTTTGAATAATTTATTCATGAAAAAGCAAGCAAGTGGCTAAGCTTAAATTTGTATTTAAGATCCATCAAAATCCATGGCCTTTCTCACTGCATATTGTAAAATAAAGTATGTAAATTTTCACTTGAGTGGGATGCAGAGAATAGGCCTTAATCTACATAAAATAATGAGATCCATGGTTTGGACTGGACTGGGACCCCTTCTGTCATACTGCAGTGTGGTCACTGTGGTAAAGTAACCTCAGTGAAACCTGCTGTGAGTCTCGTGAAGTCTCAAATATTCTCACAGGCATGAATGTGAGTGGGAGAATGGAAAGTTAAGAAAATAGAATAGAAAACCTTCTCAAGCTGAGTCTCAGGTTGTTTAATTTTTGTCCTTCTCTTTCAGAGTAAGTAAGTGATTTAACGTCAAAGAAATGGACAACTTTACCTCTGGGAGAACGTTTCTTCTTATGGGATTCAGTGAGATTCGGGAGATCCAGATCTTACATGCTGTGCTCTTTTTGCTAATTTACCTGACAGCCCTGCTTGGGAATCTTCTTATCATCACACTCACCACCACGGATCATTGCCTCCACAAGCCAATGTACTTCTTCCTGAAGAACTTATCCTTTCTGGATGTGGGGCTCATTTCCATCACTGTCCCCAAATCCATCATGAATTCCCTAACCAATCACAACACTATGTCATTCCTCGGATGTGTTTCACAGGTGTTTTTCTTTATCCTCTTAGTCACTACAGAAGTAGCGCTACTCACGATCATGTCCTATGATTGCTATATTGCCATCTGCCACCCCCTCAGGTATGACCTCATCATGAGCCACGGAGCCTGTGTGCAGATGGCTGCCTCTTCGTGGCTCAGTGGAAGTCTCAATGCAGTTCTGTACACAGCTTCTACCTTTTCCACACCCATGTGTGGACCTCTTGAAGTTCATCAGTTCTTCTGTGATGTCCCACAATTGCTTTCTCTTGCTTGTTCATATAACATTGGGGAGTTAGTAGTCATTGGGCTCAGTAATGCTTCACTGATTTTTTATTGCATTTTCCAATTTGATTAGAATAATAATCAGATGAGAAAGCATTCTCTGGAATTTGTGTAAACTTCTGTTTGAATAATTTATTCATGAAAAAGCAAGCAAGTGGCTAAGCTTAAATTTGTATTTAAGATCCATCAAAATCCATGGCCTTTCTCACTGCATATTGTAAAATAAAGTATGTAAATTTTCACTTGAGTGGGATGCAGAGAATAGGCCTTAATCTACATAAAATAATGAGAGCCATGGTATGGACTGGTCTGGGACCCCTTCTATCATACTGCAATGTGGTCACTGTGGTAACGTAACATCAGTGAGACCTGGTGTGAGTCTCGTGAAGTCGCAAATATTCTCACAGGCATGGAATGTGAGTGGGAGAATGGAAAGTTAAGAAAATAGAATAGAAAACCTTCTCAAGCTGAGTCTCAGGTTGTTTAATTTTTGTCCTTCTCTTTCAGAGTAAGTAAGTGATTTAACGTCAAAGAAATGGACAACTTTACCTCTGGGAGAACGTTTCTTCTTATGGGATTCAGTGAGATTCGGGAGATCCAGATCTTACATGCTGTGCTCTTTTTGCTAATTTACCTGACAGCCCTGCTTGGGAATCTTCTTATCATCACACTCACCACCACGGATCATTGCCTCCACAAGCCAATGTACTTCTTCCTGAAGAACTTATCCTTTCTGGATGTGGGGCTCATTTCCATCACTGTCCCCAAATCCATCATGAATTCCCTAACCAATCACAACACTATGTCATTCCTCGGATGTGTTTCACAGGTGTTTTTCTTTATCCTCTTAGTCACTACAGAAGTAGCGCTACTCACGATCATGTCCTATGATTGCTATATTGCCATCTGCCACCCCCTCAGGTATGACCTCATCATGAGCCACGGAGCCTGTGTGCAGATGGCTGCCTCTTCGTGGCTCAGTGGAAGTCTCAATGCAGTTCTGTACACAGCTTCTACCTTTTCCACACCCATGTGTGGACCTCTTGAAGTTCATCAGTTCTTCTGTGATGTCCCACAATTGCTTTCTCTTGCTTGTTCATATAACATTGGGGAGTTAGTAGTCATTGGGCTCAGTCTAATGTTAGATTTTGGCTGTTTTGTGTTTATTGATATTTCTTACATTCACATCTTCTCTACTGTGTTGAAAATACCCTTGATAGAAGGCAGATCCAAAGCTTTCTCCACATGTTTGCCACACCTCATTGTTGTGACTCTGTTTCTCTCTTCTGGGTTTTTTGCCTACTTACATCCATTACCCAAATCTGCATCACTTTTGGACTTGCTCATCTCAGTATTCTATACTGTGGTGCCACCCACCATGAACCCCCTCATCTATAGCCTGAGAAATAAGGATATGAAGATGGCATTAAAGAAATTGAGGAGAACTGAATATTTTCAATCAAATTAGAAGAATTAACTTCACTGATCTAATTGTCTGAGCTATTGGTGGCATACTCTGACTATAATATTAAATGTGTAGGTAAAATTATCATAAAAAATCTGGTTTCACTTATTAAAATGGTACTAATAAATATGATGCCTGTTCAGACCAATTGCATGACAAAACCAGTAGGGTTCTACTTGGAACTGGACAGGTATCTGTTGCCCTTATGTTTGTCATCCTAATGGAAAGTCCTTTTCATGTCACAAGTGGTAAACTGAGCAGGATGCTGGGACATCAGACATAAACTTGGACTTTCAAAGGTAAACCAATTGTTTGGTCACTCTTTACAAAGATGATAACTGAAATGCCATGTGGGAAGATGTATACGGTTCATTCTCAAATGAAAGGAACTGACAGTGGTTAAGTGATCACTGCAAAACACTGTAAATACACTAAACTAAATGTACAAGGTAAATTTTATTTCACCATATCAGGAAAACAAAAGTCAAACAATAGTCTGTTGTCCAACTGTCTTTCCCTTTTCTTTCTCAAATCTACTATATGGCATTTTCTGGCATAACCTGTGCCCTTGCAGACTAGTGATAACAGATACATACACTTAAAATTAAACTTTACTTATATACTACCTATGAAATTAAACTTTTCCACACCCATGTGTGGACCTCTTGAAGTTCATCAGTTCTTCTGTGATGTCCCACAATTGCTTTCTCTTGCTTGTTCATATAACATTGGGGAGTTAGTAGTCATTGGGCTCAGTCTAATGTTAGATTTTGGCTGTTTTGTGTTTATTGATATTTCTTACATTCACATCTTCTCTACTGTGTTGAAAATACCCTTGATAGAAGGCAGATCCAAAGCTTTCTCCACATGTTTGCCACACCTCATTGTTGTGACTCTGTTTCTCTCTTCTGGGTTTTTTGCCTACTTACATCCATTACCCAAATCTGCATCACTTTTGGACTTGCTCATCTCAGTATTCTATACTGTGGTGCCACCCACCATGAACCCCCTCATCTATAGCCTGAGAAATAAGGATATGAAGATGGCATTAAAGAAATTGAGGAGAACTGAATATTTTCAATCAAATTAGAAGAATTAACTTCACTGATCTAATTGTCTGAGCTATTGGTGGCATACTCTGACTATAATATTAAATGTGTAGGTAAAATTATCATAAAAAATCTGGTTTCACTTATTAAAATGGTACTAATAAATATGATGCCTGTTCAGACCAATTGCATGACAAAACCAGTAGGGTTCTACTTGGAACTGGACAGGTATCTGTTGCCCTTATGTTTGTCATCCTAATGGAAAGTCCTTTTCATGTCACAAGTGGTAAACTGAGCAGGATGCTGGGACATCAGACATAAACTTGGACTTTCAAAGGTAAACCAATTGTTTGGTCACTCTTTACAAAGATGATAACTGAAATGCCATGTGGGAAGATGTATACGGTTCATTCTCAAATGAAAGGAACTGACAGTGGTTAAGTGATCACTGCAAAACACTGTAAATACACTAAACTAAATGTACAAGGTAAATTTTATTTCACCATATCAGGAAAACAAAAGTCAAACAATAGTCTGTTGTCCAACTGTCTTTCCCTTTTCTTTCTCAAATCTACTATATGGCATTTTCTGGCATAACCTGTGCCCTTGCAGACTAGTGATAACAGATACATACACTAAAATTAAACTTTACTATATATACCTACATATGTTTATCATATTAAAACAAGCTCCTGGGTGTATCGTGGACTGGCACCAGAGAATTTTTAGGGAATTATTGGACCCCTGTATATGTTGAAATGAGTGATGATGATATGGATGATTCAGATAGTCTTCTAACCCCAGATAAGTTCTTTAGACCTATGATTTGCCCCCTGGAAAGTGAGATAAGTTCAGATGGAGAAGAACAGTTGGTGAATATGCTGATACCTAAAGGGGGACATATGTCAATCTGAAAGGTAAAAGCATTGTATCTAAAAGAAATAAAAGGAGTTATGAACAGTCAGTCAAAGTTCTTCTAGCGAGGAGGAATGTGTGACTCACACACCCCCACCTGAGCTACAACCACCAACCACCTTGTAAGGTTCAAAAGGTAAAGAATAAGAAGTGAAAAGGGAAATTCCCCAAAACAATATGTCATTACTCTTTAGGTATAAGGTAGTTTAAGTAAAGTAACCTTCCCTGGTCTAGCACATGTGGTAAAGTTTCTATATGGTAGTTCCAAGGTTCAGGTTTTTTCCTTAATCATTGGTTCAAATGATCAAGAAAGTTACCTTCTGATTTTTAAGAAAAATTTTATTAAGGCTCCTTTCAATGTTAGAAACTAATTGAGAGATTTTTGGTTTTGTTTCTTGAGTTCTGATTCATACAATGCTTGAATGAATACAATGGTTAGATGAAAAGATAAAATCAGCTGCTCGAGTTGCTATTGTGATTTGAAGAAAAAAAAAAAGGAAAATGCTTTGATGTACACAGATTCACAGTGGGCACGAATTCACAGTAGGCACGAAATCATTTGAGCATAAATTCTGATATTTTAGAAATTGATTAAGGATTGTTTTATTATAAAAGGGGCAGGAGATAGATTGTGAGAGAGCTTGCTCGTGTGACTCAACCGCACTTGGGAAGCTCTCCAGCTCTGGGGTAAGAACATTGTATTGTTGATTGAGTTCTGAGATAACTTTAGAGTTCTGATATATGCTTTAAAATTTTGAATAGAGTTCTGAAATTATTGAATTGTTAATGTTATGTTGTTTAGAGTTACTGATGCACATTATGATGAATGAGAGTTGATTTATATTATGTTTCAATAAATCTGATCTTGATTTGAACTCCACACCTATTTTACTGTTGAAGTTCTATTCTCAAATTAGAGGGAGCGACAGAGTATAGGTTGAGGTTTTCTGATAATAATACAGAGGCAATTGAGTGTTTCCTGATTTCTATTAATCAGAAATAAATAGCTATACCCTGCCTGTGACAAGTGTATGGAATAAAGGGACCAAAAATGCTTACAGTGAAGGCAGGGTGAATATGCTGATACCTAAAGGGGGACATATGTCAATCTGAAAGGTAAAAGCATTGTATCTAAAAGAAATAAAAGGAGTTATGAACAGTCAGTCAAAGTTCTTCTAGCGAGGAGGAATGTGTGACTCACACACCCCCACCTGAGCTACAACCACCAACCACCTTGTAAGGTTCAAAAGGTAAAGAATAAGAAGTGAAAAGGGAAATTCCCCAAAACAATATGTCATTACTCTTTAGGTATAAGGTAGTTTAAGTAAAGTAACCTTCCCTGGTCTAGCACATGTGGTAAAGTTTCTATATGGTAGTTCCAAGGTTCAGGTTTTTTCCTTAATCATTGGTTCAAATGATCAAGAAAGTTACCTTCTGATTTTTAAGAAAAATTTTATTAAGGCTCCTTTCAATGTTAGAAACTAATTGAGAGATTTTTGGTTTTGTTTCTTGAGTTCTGATTCATACAATGCTTGAATGAATACAATGGTTAGATGAAAAGATAAAATCAGCTGCTCGAGTTGCTATTGTGATTTGAAGAAAAAAAAAAAGGAAAATGCTTTGATGTACACAGATTCACAGTGGGCACGAATTCACAGTAGGCACGAAATCATTTGAGCATAAATTCTGATATTTTAGAAATTGATTAAGGATTGTTTTATTATAAAAGGGGCAGGAGATAGATTGTGAGAGAGCTTGCTCGTGTGACTCAACCGCACTTGGGAAGCTCTCCAGCTCTGGGGTAAGAACATTGTATTGTTGATTGAGTTCTGAGATAACTTTAGAGTTCTGATATATGCTTTAAAATTTTGAATAGAGTTCTGAAATTATTGAATTGTTAATGTTATGTTGTTTAGAGTTACTGATGCACATTATGATGAATGAGAGTTGATTTATATTATGTTTCAATAAATCTGATCTTGATTTGAACTCCACACCTATTTTACTGTTGAAGTTCTATTCTCAAATTAGAGGGAGCGACAGAGTATAGGTTGAGGTTTTCTGATAATAATACAGAGGCAATTGAGTGTTTCCTGATTTCTATTAATCAGAAATAAATAGCTATACCCTGCCTGTGACAAGTGTATGGAATAAAGGGACCAAAAATGCTTACAGTGAAGGCAGGTGTATGGAGGCAACTGCACTTGTGTAAGGGAAATATCTAAGGTGTATTTCTTTTAATTTTTATTTTTTATTTTAATTCTTTATTTTAAAGGTTTTACAGAGTTTTGTTGTTCACTGACATGTATGTTCCCGGTTCAGTCATATGCATATCCCTGGTCCCCCCCGCCCCCACAGGTCCCCCCATCCCACCCCTCCAGACCATCGCACCAAGCCATTGTAAGCACTCCTATTCCCTTAGCACAATGACAATAGCTATCTTTTCCACACATGACAGTATAGGTTTCCATGTTACTCCCTCCATGCCTCCCCCTCCCTGTTTCTCCCCCACAATGTCCCTATGTCTATGTTCTGTCTGGTTTTCCATGAGTTCACTGCATGTGTTATCATGACGATCCTACTAGATTCCATATATATGTGTTAGTATACTGTACTTGTCTTTCTCTTTTTGACTTACTTCACTTTTTATGATAAGTTCTAGAGCCAGCCACTTCATTAGGACTGAGTCTTCTGCATTTCTTTTAACAGCTGAGTAGCATTCCATTGTATATATGTACCAGAGCTTCTGTATCCATTCGTTCGTCGATGGACACCTAGGTTGCTTCCATGTTCTGGCTATTATATAGAGAGCTACACTGAACATTGGGGTACAGGTGCTTCTTTCAGTTTTGATTTCATCAGGTAAGGTGTATTTTAAATGCAAAGAAAGAATGCATCTGAAAGAGAGGGAGGAGAATTGAAGAAAAAACTGATGAAAAAAAAGAAAGCAACAAAACATTATAGGAGATATGTAACTGATCTGAAACGGGAAACTGTAGTCTTTCTTTTCCTTGAAACACAATGAGAAAGAGATCAGGAAAGAATTAGAGTAAGAAGAAAGCAAAAAAGCCGAACAAGATTCTAAGGGGTTCAAAACACACTGGGTGATGAAGCTTTGGCTATCTTTGACCTGTTGCCATTTTTAATCTGTTGCCAGACAGATTTACTGTCTGGTGGCTCAGACAGTAAAGAATGTAGATCCAAGTTCAATCCCTGAATTGGGAAGATGCCCTGGAGAAAGGAATTGGCTACCCATTCCAGTATTCTTGTCTGGAGAATTCCATGGACCAGGCTACAGTTTATGGGATCATAAAGTGGGACATGGCTGAATGACTAACATTTTCATTTTCACCACTTTCATGAAGAGAAAACAGATACAGGAAATTTCTATTACATATTTTATGTCAGGCATGTTCTAAGAAGTAAAAAGCAAAGGCAAGAAAGTTGGGTTTGCAAACAATGAATTTTAGACTTTTAGCTTATGGAAAAACAATCCACCATGATCCTTTCTCTATTCCTAATCTAGTGATAAATTTTCTTACTTCAGTACATTTGTCTGTGAGACCTCTTTTGCTTAGGATTCCTCCAGACTAGCAGTTTCTCATGATATGCTTCATGAACACTATTTGTCTATCACAGTGCTTATTTTAGTCATGATTTGATATTTATTTCTCTAAGATTTTGATAAATGTGTCTTTTCCTTGATTAAATTTTATTATCCTTGAAGTAGTTTATAACTTCAGTGAATTGTTTATTGTGTAACATAGACATTCAGTAAGCATTTATTTAATGAATGGATTAATTGCATACTTTACATACATCTTTTCCTATTCCCATACACTTTTGTTATTACTCTTTTTTTTTTTTAAATAGCACTTTGTTTGTACTGTCCATTATTTGTCAGACTGAAAGTATCTAAGTTTATAATAAAAAAATCATATCTTACTTATTATTGAGATTAAAATTGATGGACTCAGCTTAATTATCAGGAGTCAAAGAAAGAATGCATCTGAAAGAGAGGGAGGAGAATTGAAGAAAAAACTGATGAAAAAAAAGAAAGCAACAAAACATTATAGGAGATATGTAACTGATCTGAAACGGGAAACTGTAGTCTTTCTTTTCCTTGAAACACAATGAGAAAGAGATCAGGAAAGAATTAGAGTAAGAAGAAAGCAAAAAAGCCGAACAAGATTCTAAGGGGTTCAAAACACACTGGGTGATGAAGCTTTGGCTATCTTTGACCTGTTGCCATTTTTAATCTGTTGCCAGACAGATTTACTGTCTGGTGGCTCAGACAGTAAAGAATGTAGATCCAAGTTCAATCCCTGAATTGGGAAGATGCCCTGGAGAAAGGAATTGGCTACCCATTCCAGTATTCTTGTCTGGAGAATTCCATGGACCAGGCTACAGTTTATGGGATCATAAAGTGGGACATGGCTGAATGACTAACATTTTCATTTTCACCACTTTCATGAAGAGAAAACAGATACAGGAAATTTCTATTACATATTTTATGTCAGGCATGTTCTAAGAAGTAAAAAGCAAAGGCAAGAAAGTTGGGTTTGCAAACAATGAATTTTAGACTTTTAGCTTATGGAAAACAATCCACCATGATCCTTTCTCTATTCCTAATCTAGTGATAAATTTTCTTACTTCAGTACATTTGTCTGTGAGACCTCTTTTGCTTAGGATTCCTCCAGACTAGCAGTTTCTCATGATATGCTTCATGAACACTATTTGTCTATCACAGTGCTTATTTTAGTCATGATTTGATATTTATTTCTCTAAGATTTTGATAAATGTGTCTTTTCCTTGATTAAATTTTATTATCCTTGAAGTAGTTTATAACTTCAGTGAATTGTTTATTGTGTAACATAGACATTCAGTAAGCATTTATTTAATGAATGGATTAATTGCATACTTTACATACATCTTTTCCTATTCCCATACACTTTTGTTATTACTCTTTTTTTTTTTTAAATAGCACTTTGTTTGTACTGTCCATTATTTGTCAGACTGAAAGTATCTAAGTTTATAATAAAAAAATCATATCTTACTTATTATTGAGATTAAAATTGATGGACTCAGCTTAATTATCAGTAGTCTAAGCTTACAAAATAGTTCTGTATTTCAAAGAGCTACTTTGTATTCGTTTTTAATTATTTTTAAATTTTGGCATCTTTTATTGGTTTCCTACCAATAATATTTATTTTCATCCATCTTTATTCTTTGGCCTATGTAGGCCTCCCATTGCAGCGACTTCTGTCATTGCAGAGCACCAGGCTCTGGGCGCATACACTCCAGAGTGCTGGCTCATAATTGGACACACCAGTCCAGACACTCCTCAGCACTTGGGATCTTCCTGGACCAGGGTTTGAACCAGTGCCCCTTGCACTGCAAGGTGGACTCTTTTCCCACTGGACCACTAGGGAAGCCCACTTTGTATTCTAATGGCACTTAGATTATAAATCTTATGATAAATCTGTTCTTGGTCTAACAGTAGATTTATTTTTAGTTGTAAGTTACTGTACTTTCATAGGGACAAAAACTAATCAATTTGAGAAATATCTAGAGAAAAAGCATTGCTATGACAATAATTATGTATGTATTTTTTGAAAAAATGGTTCATATGACTACCTCATTTCAAGCTGTTATATAGTGTGTATCATGTAAATGCTGGCTGTACAACATAGAAAATGACATCATACACTGAAAGATATTCCATTGTTTCCCTTTATATGTATTTCTCCTTTTTTGCTTGAGTGTCTCTGTCCTTCAACAAGAAGAGATATACCTGTCGTAATTATTAGTTTTTGCCAGCAACAGTTAGTTTTGCTAGAAAGAAGGAAATTTGGAATGATTCATGTACTAGGAAACATAATGGCTACTCAAAATATCTATAGTCTATACCCCAGAATCTAGGAGTATGTTTCTGTGCATAGTAAAAGTAGCATTGTAGGCATGGTTAATGTTATGAATCTTGAGATGGAGGGTTTATCCAGGTGGGCCCAATGTCGTCACACATAAATCCTTAGCTTTCCCAGTTCTAGTCAGAGAACCAGAGAAAGGACAGTGTGAGATGAACTAAATATGCAATGTTGACTTTTGAAGTGTAGTAAGCATAGTTTATGGCTTGCTTTGCTTTACAAAAGCTTTTAGTCTGATGAGGTCCAATTTATTTGTTCTTATTCACTTTGCCTTTGGAGACTGATTTAAGAAAATATAGCTAAGGTGATATCATAAAATGTTTACCTAAAACCTCTTCTAGGAGTTTTATGGTATCATGGCTTGTATAAACCATTTTTATTTAATTTCTGTGTACAGTTTGAGGGAAGGAGGTTTGGTGTACTGCAGTTGAGAGGGTTGCAAAAAGATGGACACAACAGCAAGTGGTGTGAGAGTCTTCTAGCTTCATTTATTTACCATGCCACTGTCCAGCTTGCCCATCACCTCTTGCCAAAGAGACTCTTTTCTCCATGGTATAGTCTTGCCTCTTTTGTCAAAGATAAGTTGACCATTGGTGTGTAGGCTTATTTCTGTGCTCTCTACCCTGTTCCATTAATAATATGTATATTTTTGTGCCAATACCACACTACATTGCTTACTGTAGTTTTGGAGTACTGTCTGAAGTCTTGATAGGTTATGTCTCCAGCATTCTTCTTTTTCCTCAGGATTTCTTTGGCGATTTTGGGTATTTTTCCAAATTTTTTTTTAGTTTTGAGAGGCTTGCTATGACAATAATTATGTATGTATTTTTGAAAAATGGTTCATATGACTACCTCATTTCAAGCTGTTATATAGTGTGTATCATGTAAATGCTGGCTGTACAACATAGAAAATGACATCATACACTGAAAGATATTCCATTGTTTCCCTTTATATGTATTTCTCCTTTTTTGCTTGAGTGTCTCTGTCCTTCAACAAGAAGAGATATACCTGTCGTAATTATTAGTTTTTGCCAGCAACAGTTAGTTTTGCTAGAAAGAAGGAAATTTGGAATGATTCATGTACTAGGAAACATAATGGCTACTCAAAATATCTATAGTCTATACCCCAGAATCTAGGAGTATGTTTCTGTGCATAGTAAAAGTAGCATTGTAGGCATGGTTAATGTTATGAATCTTGAGATGGAGGGTTTATCCAGGTGGGCCCAATGTCGTCACACATAAATCCTTAGCTTTCCCAGTTCTAGTCAGAGAACCAGAGAAAGGACAGTGTGAGATGAACTAAATATGCAATGTTGACTTTTGAAGTGTAGTAAGCATAGTTTATGGCTTGCTTTGCTTTACAAAAGCTTTTAGTCTGATGAGGTCCAATTTATTTGTTCTTATTCACTTTGCCTTTGGAGACTGATTTAAGAAAATATAGCTAAGGTGATATCATAAAATGTTTACCTAAAACCTCTTCTAGGAGTTTTATGGTATCATGGCTTGTATAAACCATTTTTATTTAATTTCTGTGTACAGTTTGAGGGAAGGAGGTTTGGTGTACTGCAGTTGAGAGGGTTGCAAAAAGATGGACACAACAGCAAGTGGTGTGAGAGTCTTCTAGCTTCATTTATTTACCATGCCACTGTCCAGCTTGCCCATCACCTCTTGCCAAAGAGACTCTTTTCTCCATGGTATAGTCTTGCCTCTTTTGTCAAAGATAAGTTGACCATTGGTGTGTAGGCTTATTTCTGTGCTCTCTACCCTGTTCCATTAATAATATGTATATTTTTGTGCCAATACCACACTACATTGCTTACTGTAGTTTTGGAGTACTGTCCGAAGTCTTGATAGGTTATGTCTCCAGCATTCTTCTTTTTCCTCAGGATTTCTTTGGCGATTTTGGGTATTTTTTTCCATATAAATTTTGATTATTTTTTCTAGTTTTGTGGGAGACAGTGGAGGACAAAGGAGCCCAGTGTGCCATAGTCCTTGGCGTTGCAGTTGCAAAGAGTTGGACATGACTTAGCACCTGAACAACAGTAACAACAATACGAACAACCACATGCAAATGCACATATATACACACAGACCCTTTTGATCATTTCAACCAAATTTTTAACAGCTAGTTATGAGCAAAGCTTTATGATTTATATAATTTCTAATATTTTTGACAATATTGTTATATACAAAAGGCAACCCTTAACTGGACAGATACACAGAAGATTATGATATCATATGAAAGATCAGTCTAGTTCAAATCAGATTGCAAGTTTAGAGTAGCTTTGGAGAGGAAAATCTAGAGACATCCTGTTATACATCAGAATATTATTATTGACAACATCATAATTCCTTTAGTTTATGTTTCAATATAATTCAGAATAATATACATTTTAAAACATGAGTAAACATTTAAACATGCATGACTCAATTCATATATACAACATTATAGGTTACATTCTAATAAAAAATAATAATTAGCATTGATTTTACATAACCAAATAAAATCTGACAAAATAAGTATTTATTGAATTCCAACAGATACTTATACTGGGGTCTAGGACTGTGCTGGCTGGTACAGCAGATGCAACACACATGTGGTACTAAACATTTCATATGTGATTGGTCCAAATTGACATGTGCTATAAATGTAAATGAAAACAGAATTTGAAAAGCTAGATATGAAAACATATAAAATATTCAACATATAATTTTACATGCATTCTATTATGGAATGATAATATTTTGCATGTATTTTTTAAAAAATAAATTAAGAATGCTAAATTTGCTTATTTTTTATGAGGCCAATAGAAACTTTAAAGTTATAAATGCATTTTTTATTATGTTATTGGACAGCAGTGACAGGAGTAGAAAGAAAAGATAATATTCCTATCTTTGAAAAGGCCACCATCAATTAACATTTTTCAAACATACTAAATTAATAATAAAATATTGAAAACATAATGTTGATTTTCTTCAACTTGCAATTTTAATAAAATTTATACATTTTTTCACAGCAAATGATCAGTATACTTAATTTGTCTATATTCTCCTCGAAGAGTTTGATAGTTTCTGGCCTTACATTTAAGTCTTTAATCCATTTTGAGTTGATCTTTGTGCATGGTGTCAGGGTATGTTCCAACTTCATTTTTTTGCATGTAGCTGTCCAATTTTCCCAGCACCACTTGTTGAAGAAGCTGTCTTTGTCCCATTTTATATGTTCGCCTCCTTTGTCAAAAATAAGGTACCCATAGGTGCGTGGGTTGATCTCTGGATTCTCGATCTTGTTCCATTGGTCGATATTTCTGTTTTTGTACCAGTACCATACTGTCTTGAGGACTGTTGCTTTGTAGTAGAGTCTGAAGTTGGTGAGGCGGATCCCTCCAGCTCCATTCTTCTTCCTCAGGATTGCTTTGGCTATTCGAGGTCTTTTGTGTTTCCATATGAACTGTGTTATTCTTTGGTCTAGTTCTATAAAGAATGTAATTGGAAGTTTGATAGGGATCGCATTGAATCTATAGATGACATATGGTAGTATGATCATTTTCACAATATTGATTCTTCTGACCCAGGAACATGGAATATTTCTCCATCTGTTTAAGTCTTCTTTAATGTCTCTCATGAGTGTCTTGTAATTTTCTGTGTACAGTTCTTTTGTTTCTTTGGGTAGGTTTATTCCTAGATATTTGATTCTTTTGGTTGCAATGGTGAAGGGGATTGCCTCTTTGATTTCGTTTTCTGATTTGTCATTGTTTGTGTATAGGAATGCCAGTGATTTCTGTGTGTTGATTTTGTATCCTGCGACTTTGTTGAATTCGGAAAGAGAAAGCTATTTAAAAAAGAGAGAGGGCTTCCCCTGGTGGTCCAGTGGGTAAGGACTCCACCTTGCAGTGCAAGGGGCGCCGGTTCCATCCCTGGCCTGGGAAGATCCCACATGCTGCGGAACGGCTGGACCGATGTGTCCAATCACCGAGCCGGAGCTCTGGAGCGCACGTGCCCGGAGCCGGTGCTCTCCAACGGTAGACGCCACCGCGATGGGAGGCCCACAGGAGCCAAAGAACAAAGATGGATGAAAATAGAGAAATGAAAGACCAGTAAAAGTGGCCCGCCCACTCCCTTCCCTTCCCAACCCGACCCCACCCCAAATAAATAAATAAATAAATCTTTAAAAAAAAAAAAAGAGAGACAGAGAGCTCTCTGACATAAAGAAGAAAAATTTAAAAGAACGCAAACTAGCAAATGCCTGTTGGGCTTTGGGGAAGATGGATACTCAACATGCAATGCATGCCCTTTTTCATTTCAGCTCAGTAGGCTAAGTCAAGAAAAGTTCAGCTTTTTATAATATTTCTGAGATAGAAAAGACTTAAAATATAAAGAGAGAACATAATAATGGACAGGAAAGGAAAAAATAGAGGGATAAAGAAGTAAGAGAGTGAGATAAGAATGAAAAGAGAAAGAGGACCACAAGCATAAATACTGTAAGAAAAGGCATCAGTACAAATGGTAAATGATATTTACAGAATCAAAAAATACATAAATTAAACAAAAAGTAGGATGATAAAGTAAAACACAGACTGCCTCATGATTGAAAAAAATTTAAACTCTTTTTGCTAGTTTTATTTTAATCAAGAATGTGTAGTAAGTGATGTATCATTTGGTATTACTAACCATAAGATTCTATTTTGTGTCTGATTCTTTTTTTTTTTAAATTTTTTTGTTATTTATTTTCACCAATCTTTATTCTTTGGCCTGTGTGGTCCTCCCATCCCAGTGGCCTCTCTCATTATAGAGAGCCAGCTCTGGGCACAGGTGCTCCAGACCGCTGGCTCATAACTTGACACACTGGCCCAGCCGCCCTGTGGCATGTGGGATCCTCACGGGTCAGGGATTGAACCGGTGCCCCTTGCACTGCAAGGTGGACTCTGTACCCATTGGACTGCCAGGGAAGCCCTGTGTCTGATTTTTGATTATTGATACTTAATTTTCTATGGTTAATAAATCTGTTTTAAACGGAAGCTTTTTATTGTAAATTTCTAAATGAAGGAAAAGCATTTTGATAAGGAAATAAAATTACCTTTATTTATAACATCTCAAATAAAGTAGTATGATATAGTAGTATGATATAGTAAGGAGACAAAGTACAGTGTGCAGATTTTGGAGAAATAATATAATCAGGTAAAGAAATAGTGTGACAATATTCAGAATAAGCCAAACAGAATAATTTGATATGAAATTAATGATAGAATATATTCAGTACATCTTCTGTTTCCTAGACTGTCCTCAGCTTCACAAAAAATATAAAAATTGTTGGGTATAAATTTAATTGTAGAATACATAAACTTGGTATAGTTAATGTCAGGAGAGATAGAGAATATGGTAATGTTAGCAGAGCTATCTTTCAATGAATGATTTTACTTACTTTATTACATATATGTATGATATGCTTTATGATCAGTAAGATACTTATGTATTTCGTAACAATTTACCACCCAGTATTTTGTGTAAAGCTGCCTTCACATCCTTGTTCCGCAGACTATAGATGAGAGGGTTCAGGCTGGGAGGTAATACAGAGTATAATACAGACAGAAAGAGATTCACTGATGATGCAGATTTATAGTTGGTCCCTAAATAAGTGACAATACCAGAAAAAAGAAACAACATCACTACAGTGAGGTGTGGAATACAGGTGGAGAAAGTTTTGAACCTGCCTTGTAGAGATGGAATCCTCAGGACAGCTGAAAAAATGTAAATGTAAGAGGCAATTAGGAAAAGAAAGCATACAAAAGCAAAAGCACAACTCACAATGATGAATGCATATTCTAGAATTTGCTCTCCTGAACAAGCGAGTGTGAGCACTGACGGAATATCACAGAAAAACTGATGCACTATGTAGGGCCCACAGAAACGTACAGAGAATGTACCTGCCACATGAATGGATCCATAGACACCGCCACTAGCCCACGATGCTGTCACCATCTGCAGGCAGGTGCCTCTATTCATGAGGGTCTCATAGTACAGAGGATGGCAGATGGCAACATAGCGGTCATAGGACATCGCTATAAGAAGCGCATACTCTGTGCCCGCCAAAAAGATAAAAAGAAAAATCTGTGAGGCACACCCCAGGAAAGAGATGGAATGGCTTTTGGTCAGAGAGTTGATGATGGATTTGGGCACAGTGACAGAGATATAGCAGATATCAACGAAAGACAGATTCTTTAGGAAGAAATACATGGGCGACTGGAGATGCTGCTCTGTGGTGGTGAGGATAATAATGAGGAGGTTCCCCATGAGTGCTGCCAGGTAAATCAGGAAGAAGACTGTAACATATAGTCCTTGTAGCAGTTGGTCATCAGTGAATCCCATGAGCAAAATTTCTTTTATGATGGTAGCATTGGCTAATTTCTCAGCCATACTGATTCTTATCTGTGAAAGTAAAGGTTACACTTTTAACTAGTTTATTCAGATATGGTAACATTCACCTTTACTTAACTTTTGATATGGCTTGATCTTGAGTGAGGCATAGCTCATCAGAATAACTCTGTGAAAATATATCCTATTGATTTCCCTTATAATAGTAATGGAAAGAAGGTTGATGTTAAGGAGAGTTTAGGTGAGGCTGAAAGTTAAATGAAAGGCTCTTATTTTTAGTTGTCTACAGAAGCATTTTATCATACTTTATACTTCAGGTATATAGCAGACAGGTGTAAAGCTTTTGGAACATAGCTGTTTGTTCGGCAGCTAACACATTTTACACGTGCAGGGAAAAAGGAAAACAACATTTCTCTCTCTTTTTTTTGATTTTGGCGTCTTTTATTATTATTTTTATTTATTATTTTCATCTATCTTTGTTCTTTGGCATGTGTGGGCCTCCCACTACAGTGGCCTCTTTCGTTGCAGAGCACCGGCTCTGGGTGCATGCGCTCCAGAGTACTTGCTCGTCATTGGACATACCAGATCTTACAAGGCCAGGGATTGAACCGGTGCCCCTTGCAGTGCAAGACAGACTCTTTACCCACTGGACTGCCAGGAAATCCCCAACATTTCTCTTTCTTACTTAAAAAGCATTTTTCAAACACTGTTCTAAACCTTGAGAAAGACAAAAATAAAATGCAGCAAAATGTAACAAAATTAAATAAAAAATAATATGTGTGGGTTTTCAAATAAAACATGATACAGAACATATCCCAGGCAGAAAATGGGAGAAACATACATTATAGTGACAGTGTGATGCAAACTCTTAGTTGATATTCAGTAGAAATATTCATAACAGAAATAAGGCACCAACATTGACATTCCCTATCATGTAGAACTATTCCTTGTGCTTGCCTGAACGATTCCCTGAAACCACCAGAATAGCAGTGGCCTATCCTGGGCCAGAAAATGAATCTCTTAATGACACCAGATTTTGTTTGAACAGAATGTCCATGGTGTTTCCTAGTCATCCAGAAAAAAGCACTGTCATTGTAGTCTACTAATCTTGGTCTTTGAAATAAGTTGTTTGGATAATTTTCTTACCATTTGGTACAAGTTTCTTCCACAGACGTAGACGACAATATTGCAACTTCTTCTAGAGGGCAGAAGAAGAAACACTTAGCTTTAAGCTCATTTGATATGGCTTGATCTTGAGTGAGGCATAGCTCATCAGAATAACTCTGTGAAAATATATCCTATTGATTTCCCTTATAATAGTAATGGAAAGAAGGTTGATGTTAAGGAGAGTTTAGGTGAGGCTGAAAGTTAAATGAAAGGCTCTTATTTTTAGTTGTCTACAGAAGCATTTTATCATACTTTATACTTCAGGTATATAGCAGACAGGTGTAAAGCTTTTGGAACATAGCTGTTTGTTCGGCAGCTAACACATTTTACACGTGCAGGGAAAAAGGAAAACAACATTTCTCTCTCTTTTTTTTGATTTTGGCGTCTTTTATTATTATTTTTATTTATTATTTTCATCTATCTTTGTTCTTTGGCATGTGTGGGCCTCCCACTACAGTGGCCTCTTTCGTTGCAGAGCACCGGCTCTGGGTGCATGCGCTCCAGAGTACTTGCTCGTCATTGGACATACCAGATCTTACAAGGCCAGGGATTGAACCGGTGCCCCTTGCAGTGCAAGACAGACTCTTTACCCACTGGACTGCCAGGAAATCCCCAACATTTCTCTTTCTTACTTAAAAAGCATTTTTCAAACACTGTTCTAAACCTTGAGAAAGACAAAAATAAAATGCAGCAAAATGTAACAAAATTAAATAAAAAATAATATGTGTGGGTTTTCAAATAAAACATGATACAGAACATATCCCAGGCAGAAAATGGGAGAAACATACATTATAGTGACAGTGTGATGCAAACTCTTAGTTGATATTCAGTAGAAATATTCATAACAGAAATAAGGCACCAACATTGACATTCCCTATCATGTAGAACTATTCCTTGTGCTTGCCTGAACGATTCCCTGAAACCACCAGAATAGCAGTGGCCTATCCTGGGCCAGAAAATGAATCTCTTAATGACACCAGATTTTGTTTGAACAGAATGTCCATGGTGTTTCCTAGTCATCCAGAAAAAAGCACTGTCATTGTAGTCTACTAATCTTGGTCTTTGAAATAAGTTGTTTGGATAATTTTCTTACCATTTGGTACAAGTTTCTTCCACAGACGTAGACGACAATATTGCAACTTCTTCTAGAGGGCAGAAGAAGAAAAACACTTGAGTAAACATATTCTTCAAATGTATCAAAATTAATAGAGTTTTCTTCCTGTCCATTAGACTTGGCAATCAGACAAGTAACGAAAAGAGAATATCTCAATAACTATGGCATGATGTGGTACATTTTTCTCTTCCATTTTGCATGTGTTCCTTGAAATGTGTAATGAAAGGATAGGCACTGGTATCTGTCATCAAAAGACACGAAAAGTCAAGGATAGCTGCCTACTTCATGACCAAGGATGTCTAATTAGCTATACAATTTGTGTATGATTCTTCTTTTAAGTTTTACCTTCAGCATCTGGCATTGGTTCAAGTTTTATGACCTTACTTTTCACATGAGGTTACACTTACGTTAGCATGCTAGGAATTGGCTAAGAAAAAAATGGCCAAGGGTTTTAATGAGAGATAGCATTTATCCCCTGTGGGATTAGAGGGCAACCTTAAACCTAGGATGTAAGACTTAGGAACACTTAAGACTGAGGACGATTTAGAAGGTTGATTTAGCTACACCTACTGGTTTTCTGTTGGGACCAGGTGACAACAACTTTATGAATACATTCAAATGATGCTTTCTATTTATTAATGTATTACAACATGAAGATGTTAGTGGAAAACAGAATACTTGAATTCATGTATTGAAAACACGCCATGAACGTTGTTTTATTTTCATTTGGTCGTACTATTTTTCACATTTTTCCCCCCTTCTTTTCCCTCTAAGTCATCATTTGTTTTCACCCATCTTTATTCTTTGGCCTGTGTGGGCCTCCCATTACAGTGGCCTATGTCGTTACAGAGCACTGCTTCTGGGCGCATGCGACCCAGAGCTCTGACTCGTAATCGGACACATTGGCCCAGTTACTCCGCCGCACGTGGGATCTTCCTTCGTCCAGAGATGGAACCAGTACCTATTGCACTGCAAGGTGGACTCTTTACCCACTGGACCACCAGGGAAGCCCTATTTTTCATATATTTAACACTATTATATATTCAATGTTATTCATGCAATATACCAAGCAATGTAAGAGAAAACTTAAAGTGAAACTTGCCTAACTGCTACATTTCTTCCCAGGGACCGTGGAAGGTACAAGAGTGGAAGTATTTCCTCCAATTTTAAATAATTTAAAATAAGGTAGCTCTGTTTCTGGTTTTATTGATAAGCTGAAAATTCTGATTGCTTTACGTTCACTCATTGTGTTTACAAGTATACTATGATCTCACAACATTCTCCCAACAATCACACAAAACAGCACATTTTATCATTATTACAACAAATATACTTTAAACATAAATTTTAAATGAGGCTGCACAAGCCATATTTGATTTTGAGAATTCTTTGGTTCAAGTTTTATGACCTTACTTTTCACATGAGGTTACACTTACGTTAGCATGCTAGGAATTGGCTAAGAAAAAAATGGCCAAGGGTTTTAATGAGAGATAGCATTTATCCCCTGTGGGATTAGAGGGCAACCTTAAACCTAGGATGTAAGACTTAGGAACACTTAAGACTGAGGACGATTTAGAAGGTTGATTTAGCTACACCTACTGGTTTTCTGTTGGGACCAGGTGACAACAACTTTATGAATACATTCAAATGATGCTTTCTATTTATTAATGTATTACAACATGAAGATGTTAGTGGAAAACAGAATACTTGAATTCATGTATTGAAAACACGCCATGAACGTTGTTTTATTTTCATTTGGTCGTACTATTTTTCACATTTTTCCCCCCTTCTTTTCCCTCTAAGTCATCATTTGTTTTCACCCATCTTTATTCTTTGGCCTGTGTGGGCCTCCCATTACAGTGGCCTATGTCGTTACAGAGCACTGCTTCTGGGCGCATGCGCTCCAGAGCTCTGACTCGTAATCGGACACATTGGCCCAGTTACTCCGCCGCACGTGGGATCTTCCTTCGTCCAGAGATGGAACCAGTACCTATTGCACTGCAAGGTGGACTCTTTACCCACTGGACCACCAGGGAAGCCCTATTTTTCATATATTTAACACTATTATATATTCAATGTTATTCATGCAATATACCAAGCAATGTAAGAGAAAACTTAAAGTGAAACTTGCCTAACTGCTACATTTCTTCCCAGGGACCGTGGAAGGTACAAGAGTGGAAGTATTTCCTCCAATTTTAAATAATTTAAAATAAGGTAGCTCTGTTTCTGGTTTTATTGATAAGCTGAAAATTCTGATTGCTTTACGTTCACTCATTGTGTTTACAAGTATACTATGATCTCACAACATTCTCCCAACAATCACACAAAACAGCACATTTTATCATTATTACAACAAATATACTTTAAACATAAATTTTAAATGAGGCTGCACAAGCCATATTTGATTTTGAGAATTCTTTTTGGTTGTGTTTATTAAAATTCTTTTAGTGAACTTCAGAGATGAGCCATCAGATGAGCGTCAAATCACTATTTTCAGTGATCATTCAGACATTAAGAATGTCTAAAGCTGATAATGAGAATGTTTCCATAAAAGTCCTGGTACAGAATAGAACCTCAGCAGGAATGCTTTATTTTGTCAGATATTAATTATAATCAGACAATACTATAATGATCCTGGACACACTCAATTTTCTTTTTCTTTCTTATTTTGTCCTTTCCTCTTTCTTAAATTCCTTCTACTTCCTTGTCATTTATTGTCTTCCTCTTAATTTTTTCTTTATTGCTTTCAACTTTTGTCTTATTTTAGCCTTTTCTTCTTCACTTTAAACATGGATTTGTTTTCTTCTTCCATTAGTGCTACTTGATGTTCGATTGTTTCTCAAACTGATGAAATAAAAAAATTGTATTTTAAGGTAAGACAAGAAAAAATTTAACAAAAAATCTTCTTCCTAAAGTGTAGTCTATGTTTGCATTATATATTAACTCCTCAGAGATGGGAGTACCTTGGTCATCCTTAGACATAATTTGTTCCCCTTTTTTCTGATAATAGCAAGATAACTAGTTATAAGAAGAGTGTTCTTCCCCAGCTTTGCCAGGATTCTTTGTGACTTACTGCTTACTTTGTATGTGTTTCCTGCACGATTCGTTCTTGGTGAACTTTATGTGATAACCTAGTGCTCCAAGCACCTGTGACAGTTTATGGTGGAAGAAGAAACTGAGACTTAGAGAGTCCAGTGGATCCACAGGTAACTCCTTGTGGAGCTAAACTTAGAAGCAGCACACATTCAATCCATCACACTGCCCAAGAAAGTTGCTCGGATCATATCTAGATCAGGCTACCAAATAAATTGAGACTATATACCTCAACGACTGAATGGTTGCCTGATGGACAGCCACTGACTTAATTCTAGCTGGCTTCATTTGAAATGAAGCCAATGCATGTAAGCAGGTATCTTAACTCTTACATGGACAGGGTGAAACTCTTAACATTCCAAAACTCTAGAAAAATCTGGCTTGATAAAGCATCTTTGCAAAATTCAGACCTTGAGAGAACAAAAGTATTCCTAGGAAAAATTTGAAGTTTTATCTTGCATATATCTTTGAAATGTGAACACAGTCCACATCTCCTGAAACTACAGCCTTGGTTTGATTAGTAGAACTTAAAACTTGAAAGGGAATTTTCAAGCAGGAAAAATGAGATCTTTGTGTCTAAAGCTGATAATTGTCCATAAAAGTCCTGGTACAGAATAGAACCTCAGCAGGAATGCTTTATTTTGTCAGATATTAATTATAATCAGACAATACTATAATGATCCTGGACACACTCAATTTTCTTTTGCTTTCTTATTTTGTCCTTTCCTCTTTCTTAAATTCCTTCTACTTCCTTGTCATTTATTGTCTTCCTCTTAATTTTTTCTTTATTGCTTTCAACTTTTGTCTTATTTTAGCCTTTTCTTCTTCACTTTAAACATGGATTTGTTTTCTTCTTCCATTAGTGCTACTTGATGTTCGATTGTTTCTCAAACTGATGAAATAAAAAAATTGTATTTTAAGGTAAGACAAGAAAAATTGAACAAAAAATCTTCTTCCTAAAGTGTAGTCTATGTTTGCATTATATATTAACTCCTCAGAGATGGGAGTACCTTGGTCATCCTTAGACATAATTTGTTCCCCTTTTTTCTGATAATAGCAAGATAACTAGTTATAAGAAGAGTGTTCTTCCCCAGCTTTGCCAGGATTCTTTGTGACTTACTGCTTACTTTGTATGTGTTTCCTGCACGATTCGTTCTTGGTGAACTTTATGTGATAACCTAGTGCTCCAAGCACCTGTGACAGTTTATGGTGGAAGAAGAAACTGAGACTTAGAGAGTCCAGTGGATCCACAGGTAACTCCTTGTGGAGCTAAACTTAGAAGCAGCACACATTCAATCCATCACACTGCCCAAGAAAGTTGCTCGGATCATATCTAGATCAGGCTACCAAATAAATTGAGACTATATACCTCAACGACTGAATGGTTGCCTGATGGACAGCCACTGACTTAATTCTAGCTGGCTTCATTTGAAATGAAGCCAATGCATGTAAGCAGGTATCTTAACTCTTACATGGACAGGGTGAAACTCTTAACATTCCAAAACTCTAGAAAAATCTGGCTTGATAAAGCATCTTTGCAAAATTCAGACCTTGAGAGAACAAAAGTATTCCTAGGAAAAATTTGAAGTTTTATCTTGCATATATCTTTGAAATGTGAACACAGTCCACATCTCCTGAAACTACAGCCTTGGTTTGATTAGTAGAACTTAAAACTGAAAGAAAAAATGGAAAAGGGAAATTTTTACACTCAAGCAGGAAAAAATGAGATCTTTGTGTTCATTAGAATGTATATATGTCTGTGTGTACATTATAAACACGATACATCTTTGCTTTCAGATGGTGTTATCAAAATTAATTGCAAATGACTTAAAAGTAAGCACATACAAATAATATGTTTAAAATAACTTCAATTAGCCTAGCTTTTTAAGGATCTATGACTAAACTAATGAATAAAGATAAAGTTAAATTGATGGTCTAATTAATATAGACACGTCTTTAGACTCAGTTTTAAGTATAATATACTTTTATTGTATCTAGGCTTATTGAAAGTTAATAAACTCATGCTATTTGTGCTAAAATTTGTTAACAAGAAAATTAATTTGATATAATGATATTTTTATAAGTTACTTCATTAAGTAGACATAAGTGGGATGAGAGCTTCTGGGTAAACTCTTTTAAGAAACTTGCTTTATGGTATGTCTATCACCAGGGGCTTCCCTGGTGGCTCAGTGGTAAAGAATCTGCCTGCAATGCAGAAGACTCAGGAGAGGAAGGCTTGATTCCTGGGTCAGGAAGTCCCCCTGAAGGAGGAAATGACAGCCCACTCCGGTATTCTTGCCTGGAAAATCCCAAGGACAGAGCAGTCTGTTGGGCTACAGTCCATAGAGTCACAAAGAGTCAGATATGACTACACACACACACACGCATGCACACACACACACACACATACACACACACATCTACAAATAATGTCCTCAGATATTTGGTATTTTGAAGATTAGAGTTCTGTTATTTTATGTTAAATAATGGAAATTCATTAATGCCTTAAATAGAATAGAATTTAAATATACTATCTAATAAAATACTAAAGCATTAATTGCTAAAGAAGTCTATACTTACCTACTTTTGAACTCTTATTATAGAGAAACTAAATATGTTTGAGATTATTAATATATTTTGTGCTTTACTGAAAGACTGTACTATGAAATGACATATATTTCTAGAACTTCATTTTAATGAAAAGGGAGCCCTTAGAAATCATTCTACACATGATCAGGGCTGATTAAGATTAAATTTAATTTAGTTAATTAAATACATTTCATTATTAAAGATGAAATAGTACAAAACCAGAATTTGGTTTTTATGTATTAAGAGGGCACAGTTTATCTTGAAATGTTAATCTGATTTTGATAAGACAGTATGAAATTTACTTACTGGTAACTTTCTTTTTCCTTTGAAGTCTTTTACTGTCACTCAGTTAAGTGAATAAGTATAGTCTTAGAGTGACTTATGATCTTACTTTGTAAACATTTAAAACCTTTTGATATCTTTGTTAAACTTTCTTAAATCAATTTTTAAATGAAGTTTATTTGTTCGGTAACTAACTTTGGGATGCTTTGGAGGAGCCCCAGACATCTCAGAGAGATCTTGAAATAATTTGGTCCATTTTGTTTGTTAAATTACATGGAAAACCTTGTCAAATAATAATGTTGAACTTTATCAAGTTATATTGTATAGATACATATTCTTAATATAGATGTTTTAAAAAATAATGCTAAACTTTATTAAGTTATATTGTATAGATACATATTCTTAGTATAGATGTTTTAAAAATTATATGAACTTCTTAAAATTTGAAATGTTCTGGTGTGCTGTCAGTAGTAATTCTCATTATTGTCTTAAAATGTTGCATGTCACAGAGGTAGCCAAATTTCCCTGACAATTGCTTTGCAATCCGGTCTTCAGTCATGCATTTTAATTCTTTGGTCATTTATAAACATTATTGTCTTACTCTAATGCCTTCACACAAAATGCTTGTAGATGGCTTGTTTTTATGCTCCCAACCTAAGTTAGACTCTAAAGGAAAAGGATTATACTTTTTATGAGGACAATTTTGGCACTGGTTTCTTTTTGAAAAATTACTAAGGAAACAGTAAATAGTTTCCTTTAACTATTTGTACTCCACATTAACTTAAGTCTCCTCTAAACTCTCACCACATACAACCCAGTTTTGGAAGGTGACTAACTTCTTGCAAAGTGTTGTTGCTTTCTGCATCTAATATTACTTTGGTTCAATATACCGATAATTATCATAACATTGTAACTTTGTTTCCAGCACCACAAGAAGAAAATAACCAAGGCTGCATTATGTTAACAGATTAGATTTGCAAGAAACTCCTAATGATAAAGTTGATACAATTTGATTTACACATGGGTCCTACTTAAGGGATGGGCAGTAACATTACAAATCTGGATGTTCACTAAAGTCCACAGTCAACACAATTGAAATCTCTTAGTTACCAGTAAAAAAACTCAACATACGTAAGTTTGATTCATTGCCTTACCTGGAACTTGCCAACTATCTAGAGTCCACGTAATAAATATTTAGACTGACAGTGACTGTGTCTTTGAATTGGAACACAACTTTAGAATGCTTTGTAAACAATGTTTTTAATCAGAACAATCTATTAAAAAATGAAAAACAGAAAGAAATCATAAAAATCAGGACAGAAATGAATAAAATACAGAGGAAGAAAACAAAAGATAAATGAAAGTAAGAGTTGCTTGTTTGAAAAGATATACAGAATTGATAAACCTTTAGCCAGACTCATCAAGAAGGGAAGAGGGATAAAATCAATAGAATTAGAAAAAAAAAGGATAAATTAAAAGAAACACAACAGAAATAAATACAAAGAATGTTAAAAGACTAATACAGGCAACTATATGCCAATTTATGGGTAACCTAGAAGAAATGGATGAATGCTTAGAAAGGTCAAATTTCCCAAGACTGAACCAAGAAAAACTAGAAAATATGAAAAACACATCCCAAGCATTGAATCTATGATTAAAAAATTTCCAACAAGCAAAAATTCAGGACCAGATGGCTTCACAGGAGAATTCTATCAAACATTTAGAGAAAAATTAACATACTTCAAGATATTTAATTACAAAGTGACAACAATCAACAGTATAGTATATATATTAGACTAGATTTTTGTATAAAAACATTCTAAATTTCTATTGACTCTGTATGCCTTCTGTCCCCACCCAGCCACAAAGAATATCCAGATTATATTAAATAAGCACTGAACTCATGTACAGGAAATCACCATATTGTTTACCTACATAAACAAAGAAAAATATGGGTAGATGAAAAAACTGAAGCACTGCAATTTATAAATATTTACTTTCTTTTTTTTTTTTTAAAAGATTTATTTATTTATTTTTTGGGGGGTTGGGGTGGGGAGGGAGGAGAGCAGGCGGGCTACTTCTATTGGTCTTTCATTTTTTTCATCCATCTTTGTTCTTTGGCCTGTGTGGGTCTTCCATCGCAGTGGCCTCTGTTGTCGAAGTGCACCACCTCTGGGCGCATGTGCTCGGGAATTAGACACATGGGTAGAGCCGCTGCGCAGCACGTGGGATCTTCCCAGGCCAGGGATCGAACCAGCGCCCCTTGCACTGCAAGGCAGTGTCCTTACTCACTGGACCACCAGGGAAGCCCAATATTTGCTTTCTTATATAGTTAAAAAATTTTAAAGACATGATGTAATTCATTCTTACAAGTGAAATAAACTAGCATGAATTGAATGCCATGGCCTCATACTCATGTGGACCAAGTAAAATTGTAACTGAGCAAAGTGGGTGAAAGGTGCCTGATGACTGGAAAAACTTGATTTACAGAGCCTTGAGTTTTTTCCAGTGAGTTCAGGGAGGGACTCTGCTTAAAAATGCCAGACTCATCAAGAAGGGAAGAGGGATAAAATCAATAGAATTAGAAAAAAAAAGGATAAATTAAAAGAAACACAACAGAAATAAATACAAAGAATGTTAAAAGACTAATACAGGCAACTATATGCCAATTTATGGGTAACCTAGAAGAAATGGATGAATGCTTAGAAAGGTCAAATTTCCCAAGACTGAACCAAAAAATACTAGAAAATATGAAAAACACATCCCAAGCATTGAATCTATGATTAAAAAATTTCCAACAAGCAAAAATTCAGGACCAGATGGCTTCACAGGAGAATTCTATCAAACATTTAGAGAAAAATTAACATACTTCAAGATATTTAATTACAAAGTGACAACAATCAACAGTATAGTATATATATTAGACTAGATTTTTGTATAAAAACATTCTAAATTTCTATTGACTCTGTATGCCTTCTGTCCCCACCCAGCCACAAAGAATATCCAGATTATATTAAATAAGCACTGAACTCATGTACAGGAAATCACCATATTGTTTACCTACATAAACAAAGAAAAATATGGGTAGATGAAAAAACTGAAGCACTGCAATTTATAAATATTTACTTTCTTTTTTTTTTTTTAAAAGATTTATTTATTTATTTTTTGGGGGGTTGGGGTGGGGAGGGAGGAGAGCAGGCGGGCTACTTCTATTGGTCTTTCATTTTTTTCATCCATCTTTGTTCTTTGGCCCGTGTGGGTCTTCCATCGCAGTGGCCTCTGTTGTCGCAGAGCACCGGCTCTGGGCGCATGCGCTCCAGAGCTCCGGATGGGTAATTAGACACATTGGTCCAGCCGCTCCGCGGCATGTGGGATCTTCCCAGGCCAGGGATCGAACCGGCGCTCCTTGCACTGCAAGGCGGTGTCCTTACCCACTGGACCATCAGGGAAGCCCAATATTTGCTTTCTTATATAGTTAAAAAATTTTAAAGACATGATGTAATTCATTCTTACAAGTGAAATAAACTAGCATGAATTGAATGCCATGGCCTCATACTCATGTGGACCAAGTAAAATTGTAACTGAGCAAAGTGGGTGAAAGGTGCCTGATGACTGGAAAAACTTGATTTACAGAGCCTTGAGTTTTTTCCAGTGAGTTCAGGGAGGGACTCTGCCATAGGAGAATAATGTATAGGAGATATCTTAATGGAAAAGCAGCATACCCTGATTTTTGAAGGAAGGAGAGCCCAGTAGAGGGAGTAACATGCTTCATGATATGGGAGGAAAATTCATTTTACATATATGGTGATAAGACAATCTAGTAAAACTTCAGCTTTGACAAAAGATGGAGCAAAAAGTAAGACAGAGCCAGATCATAACAATATTCCTAAATCAGGATGAGAGGTCTAGTTTATATTCTCAAAGCAGGAACAATAAACTGATCTGTTTTAGGAAGGAAAGAGACATTCTGATTGATATTGTAAAATGTCCATTCTGATTGTGTCATGTGCACATCAGTGGATGTTGTCTTAAGGGAAAGGGCTCAGATCCTTATGGGGCATAACAGTGGTATCTAAAATATACACAATGTGTAATTCAGATTCTGATAGTATCTAAGGAGATGAAAATATAGTGATACATTTGAAAAGAATTTGGTAGCAAAAATGAGAATTTTGATGGATTAACTATGCATAGAGATAGATTAAGGAATGGCAGAGAAAATTCTAATGTGCCAGACTTTCTACCTTAAATAATGAGGGACCATTGCCCAATATAGTTGTGGGATTTTTTTCCTCCTTGAAATAATGAAATAAATCAGATTTTAGTTTTCTATATTTAATTTCAGAATTCAAACTTCTTTCACAAGAAAACAATCATTAAGCAGATAGGGGAATACATAAACACAAATTTAATATTTAAAATATAAATTGTAACACTATCTTAGCTTATTCATATGATAGAGAAAGGTATAACCAGGAAATATTTATAAGCAATTTTCTAAGTCATGAATTTGTTGAAATACTTATTAAAATTACCTTTATATAAGTTATCATTTTGGTTCATAGAACTACATGTATACATGAGATAGAGATTTAAGATTTAGAGAACAAATTACAAGTATAGTCTGTTTTCTCTGTAACGTATTTCTTATCTCCTTTACATCCTATGAAATTGTATAAAATACTCTTCTAGTTTTATAATCAAAATAAAATTAAATGCTATTTTTCTTTAATTTTAAAATTTTCTTATGGGTTTATACTTTGTTCTGTGCTGTTTACGCTGCTTTATAAAAATCACCAGCAGGAAAAATTCTAAAATATATGATAATCAGGTTTAATGGAGAACCAATTTTTGAAAGTAAGATCAAAGTGTTGACAAAAGTATAAAAACAAAATGAAGATGAATGAATGGGACAGGCAACCTTATCTGTACATCTTTAAATTGAAGTTAGGGTGAGTAACAGACTTTTTCCTTTGTGAATGACTCAAAACCACTCACAGTTCCTGGCTTGTCCTAGCCACCACACAAAAAAAGTATAGTCAGTTTTGAGATAAGTGGTCTGATAAAAATGAAGACTTAGATATACATTCTTCCAAAGAACCAGATTTTGGAAGATTACTATCATTAACAGAATAAGAAGAATCTCTTTCCTGGTGTGAGGATTTAAGAAAATGCCACAAAATACGTTGCTTTGGCATAATGACTATTTAAAGCTGAAGACACTAAAGAAAAAGCAACTACAGGAAGGTTTTTATATCTTCTTTCCATCTAAAATCAGGTCATAACATTTCCTGTTGGAAGCTGTCTACCATGACACAGGAATCTAAGAAGAGCATTCTTATCACTGGAGGTTGGACATTGACAACAAAATGAACCTGTAAACAAATCTAGTAAAATACAGTTTATTCTTCTTCAGTTTCTCCACATATTTCTCAGTCATACTCCCACGAATACATGCCCCTAGTCCAGGCATCTTGTCTTGCTACATCCATGAAACTTAGCATTATTTGATTGAATAAAAAGTTACATAAACTTTTGGATCTAACGACTTCTGGTTTTTGTTCTCTTAAAGTAAAATGAACAACAATAAGCCAACTCTATATTTAGAACTTCAGCCTGAGACATATCCTTTCAGTAGGTCTCCAAAGAGGTACGGGGGAAGTCAGTATACATAATTGGTTGAAACAAAACTTTATATAAGTTATCATTTTGGTTCATAGAACTACATGTATACATGAGATAGAGATTTAAGATTTAGAGAACAAATTACAAGTATAGTCTGTTTTCTCTGTAACGTATTTCTTATCTCCTTTACATCCTATGAAATTGTATAAAATACTCTTCTAGTTTTATAATCAAAATAAAATTAAATGCTATTTTTCTTTAATTTTAAAATTTTCTTATGGGTTTATACTTTGTTCTGTGCTGTTTACGCTGCTTTATAAAAATCACCAGCAGGAAAAATTCTAAAATATATGATAATCAGGTTTAATGGAGAACCAATTTTTGAAAGTAAGATCAAAGTGTTGACAAAAGTATAAAAACAAAATGAAGATGAATGAATGGGACAGGCAACCTTATCTGTACATCTTTAAATTGAAGTTAGGGTGAGTAACAGACTTTTTCCTTTGTGAATGACTCAAAACCACTCACAGTTCCTGGCTTGTCCTAGCCACCACACAAAAAAAGTATAGTCAGTTTTGAGATAAGTGGTCTGATAAAAATGAAGACTTAGATATACATTCTTCCAAAGAACCAGATTTTGGAAGATTACTATCATTAACAGAATAAGAAGAATCTCTTTCCTGGTGTGAGGATTTAAGAAAATGCCACAAAATACGTTGCTTTGGCATAATGACTATTTAAAGCTGAAGACACTAAAGAAAAAGCAACTACAGGAAGGTTTTTATATCTTCTTTCCATCTAAAATCAGGTCATAACATTTCCTGTTGGAAGCTGTCTACCATGACACAGGAATCTAAGAAGAGCATTCTTATCACTGGAGGTTGGACATTGACAACAAAATGAACCTGTAAACAAATCTAGTAAAATACAGTTTATTCTTCTTCAGTTTCTCCACATATTTCTCAGTCATACTCCCACGAATACATGCCCCTAGTCCAGGCATCTTGTCTTGCTACATCCATGAAACTTAGCATTATTTGATTGAATAAAAAGTTACATAAACTTTTGGATCTAACGACTTCTGGTTTTTGTTCTCTTAAAGTAAAATGAACAACAATAAGCCAACTCTATATTTAGAACTTCAGCCTGAGACATATCCTTTCAGTAGGTCTCCAAAGAGGTACGGGGGAAGTCAGTATACATAACTTTTTTTTTCTAGGAAATACAATCCTCCAAGCATACATCTTAGTGAGAGATTAACTGTGATTCACAAAGAACAGATATCTCAGTAAATTATTTCAGTGTTTTTCTGTGTGGGAGAAGATGCAAGAATCTGGGTTTATTAAAACTTTTCCTGAGACATACATCTCACTAAGGAGTGTTTCTTTGCAAAACATGAAATGCCTCATCTTGATTTTCATTCCAAATTCCTCTTACTGTGCAGTGTCATCAGCAACTTCAGTAGCTATGCGTCAATCCTTGTGGAATTGCATGGTGAGCAATTATTTGTTTGATGCTTGTTTTTCTTTTAAAGATACTGATATACAGGTAAAACATTACAACACAGTGTATCTGCTTCTACCCTTTTAATCTGCCTTGTTAGTTTAATGTGTAGGCTTAACCTCAGAAGCTCAAGGAGTATGTTTTCTTTCTCTACAGAGTGATATACAGAAATATCTGTGTGAATAGATAGAATGCTTCCCTGTTATTATGAGAATTAGAGTCTTTTGGACTGCAAGGAGATCAAACCAGTCAATCCTAAAGGAAAACAGCCCTGAATAGTCTTTGGAAGTACTGATGCTAAAACTGAAGCTCCAATAATTTACCTACCTGTGGCAAAGAGCCAAGTCTGGAAAGGACCCTGATGTTGGAGGCAAAAGATTGAAGGCAAAAGGTGAAGAGGGAGCCAGAGGATGAGATGGTGAGACAGCATCACTGACTCAATGGATATGAATCTAAGCAAGCTCTGGGAGATAGTGAAGAACAGGGAAACCTGGAAGGCTGTCCTCCATGGAGTCACGAAGAGTTGGTGGGCAAGACTTAGCAACTAAACAACAAAAATAGAATGTCTCCCTGTTACATATTTGTAAACAACAAAACTCTGTAAAAGTTAAAAGCAAAGTAAAGGTGTTTTTTTTTTTTTTTAAAAAAAAAGAATGTCTCCCTGTTATTGCGAGAATCTGTATATTGCTTTTGATATTCTGTTGGAAAAGAGAGGATTAAAAAATGTTGATATATGGTATACATTTTTCGTGTATAGGTAATTTTGACAATAGTCTCCATCAATATGTATTACATTAAAAATAAAAGCTCACGAAGAATTCAGAAAAGCAACTCATTTTAATATATACTAGAAAAATATGTCGAAAGTTAAACAGACAAAAAATTTCAAGCATCGTCATGGATGAGGAACATTTGAATTCACTTAAAAAAAATTAAAACCTCCACTGCCAGAATAGTTCTAGTGATTTCATCTGCAAATCAGTCCACTGATTTGAATCTGTAATCTTGTTTCAGTACACAGCCCCATTCAAAGAACTGAGGTTAGATTTTCATTTCTACAAGCTCCCAGATTACTCTGACACTTTGCTCCAGGAACCACACTCTGAATAGCAGAACTTTCAGAGGCAATCAGGTAAAGAACACTCATCCTACAAAGCTTTGATAAAATATTTTCTTCCATCACACCTGTCATCTTTTTTGGTACTAAATTATACTGAAGTAAATAAATAAATAAATAGACTATACTGAAATAATTAAACCTTGTAAAGCTTCTTCATTAACTTGGAAGGGTGGACATGATAATGGAAATCTTTTTTCTACCCCTATTTTCTTCCTTTTCCCCCTCCTCTTCTTGGCTGAATAAAATTAGTTCATGCTTATTGTGTACTTAAATACTTTACAAGGATATTAGAAAGCTGATATTTCTCTTATCATATTAGATGTTCCATTCTTATATTGTGCAGTTCTATGTTTTTTCCTTTTATCCCTCCACTTATTAAACCAAGGATAAGAGCTTGGAGATAAGGCAAAGGTGAAGAGGGAGCCAGAGGATGAGATGGTGAGACAGCATCACTGACTCAATGGATATGAATCTAAGCAAGCTCTGGGAGATAGTGAAGAACAGGGAAACCTGGAAGGCTGTCCTCCATGGAGTCACGAAGAGTTGGTGGGCAAGACTTAGCAACTAAACAACAAAAATAGAATGTCTCCCTGTTACATATTTGTAAACAACAAAACTCTGTAAAAGTTAAAAGCAAAGTAAAGGTGTTTTTTTTTTTTTTTAAAAAAAAAGAATGTCTCCCTGTTATTGCGAGAATCTGTATATTGCTTTTGATATTCTGTTGGAAAAGAGAGGATTAAAAAATGTTGATATATGGTATACATTTTTCGTGTATAGGTAATTTTGACAATAGTCTCCATCAATATGTATTACATTAAAAATAAAAGCTCACGAAGAATTCAGAAAAGCAACTCATTTTAATATATACTAGAAAAATATGTCGAAAGTTAAACAGACAAAAAATTTCAAGCATCGTCATGGATGAGGAACATTTGAATTCACTTAAAAAAAATTAAAACCTCCACTGCCAGAATAGTTCTAGTGATTTCATCTGCAAATCAGTCCACTGATTTGAATCTGTAATCTTGTTTCAGTACACAGCCCCATTCAAAGAACTGAGGTTAGATTTTCATTTCTACAAGCTCCCAGATTACTCTGACACTTTGCTCCAGGAACCACACTCTGAATAGCAGAACTTTCAGAGGCAATCAGGTAAAGAACACTCATCCTACAAAGCTTTGATAAAATATTTTCTTCCATCACACCTGTCATCTTTTTTGGTACTAAATTATACTGAAGTAAATAAATAAATAAATAGACTATACTGAAATAATTAAACCTTGTAAAGCTTCTTCATTAACTTGGAAGGGTGGACATGATAATGGAAATCTTTTTTCTACCCCTATTTTCTTCCTTTTCCCCCTCCTCTTCTTGGCTGAATAAAATTAGTTCATGCTTATTGTGTACTTAAATACTTTACAAGGATATTAGAAAGCTGATATTTCTCTTATCATATTAGATGTTCCATTCTTATATTGTGCAGTTCTATGTTTTTTCCTTTTATCCCTCCACTTATTAAATTTTTTACCTGTGTGATCATTTAAATTCTGTAATATTATCTAGAGAAAATTTAATTATCTAATATTTCCTGATAAATTCCAATGAAATTCTTCAGTTGTGTTTATAGTCATAATTAAATCAACACTCATGTTTAAGAATAGTACCTTGCTCACCATATGTATTTCATAATTATTTGATAAATTTGAAGTACAAGGTGGTACATTTATAATGGCTCATCTACCAAGCAAAGTAACACTAATTTATTTAACAAAAACAATTTCTGGCCCATGGTTACTATTGAGGTATACATTATTTTAAAAAATTAGCTTAGCCATTATGTGGGACTAAATCAGCCAATTTTCCCATTGTAAATGCCTTGTGTGCATGAAATTTATGTTATTTATCTCTTTATTGTTATTATATTACACTGAGATATTCTTAAACGTAGCAATTATAGAATATATATTTCAATACAATTCAAACGAAAGTGAAAAGTACAGATATGTCCACATTAGGTGACATCACCTTTATAATGTTATTTCAAATACTTACCATTTGCAAATGTAGTTTAGGAATCCATTCTAAATTGCATAATTTAGTTGATATCTCAGATCTCTGGCATATGACTACCCAAGAGCAGCCTCTTTTGTGCTAGAAGTTTTCTGAAAGCTTTCTTCACGTCTTTGTTTCTTAAGGTGTATACAAGAGGATTTACCAATGGAGTCACTACACAGTAGAATACTGAAATCACTTTACCCATGGGAAAGTTGTACTTGGCTGGAGGGCGAACATAGGCAAAGATAATGGTGCCATAATAGATAGTGACCACAGTGAGGTGGGAGGCACAGGTGGAGAAAGTTTTCTTCTGAGCCTCTCTGGAAGATAGCTTTATAATTGCGACCACGATGTGTCCATAGGAGGACATAGTAAGAAGAAAAGAACTTAGAATCACAACAGAGCTGCATGTGTAACCCAAAGCCTCCACTAAGAATGTGTCTGAGCAGGAGAGTTTAAAAATTGGGTCTGAGTCACAGAAGAAATGATTGATCTTCTGGGGTCCACAAAAGTTTAGGTAAGAGATGAGTATAGTAGGTAGGAGAGGGACAATGAAGCCCCAATCCAAGATCCAGCAGAAAACCACAGGCATACTTGAAGATTCATGAGGAGTGAGTATCTTAGAGGGCTACATATGGCCACATAGCGGTCATAGACCATCACAGCCAACAGGATGCACTCTGTAGCCCCCATAGAGAAAAAAAAGTAGTACTGAGTTATACAACCAGAAACAGAGATTGTAACAACTTGTGAGAGACAGGTGGCCAGCAATTTAGGCACCGTGGCTGTTGTGTACCAGATCTCTAGAAAGGACAAATTTCCCAAGAAAATATACATGGGTGTTCGGAGTGTGGAATCCATGAGAACAATGAAGATGATGAGGGTGTTTCCCATGAGGAGCGCAGATATACAGTGAGAAATGAGACAAATAATGCAAGCCGTAGATGAAGAACACCAGAAAATCCCAGGAAAATAAACTCTGTCACTCTTGTTTGATTTGCCTAATTATGAATATATATTCAATACGAAAGTGAAAAGTACAGATATGTCCACATTAGGTGACATCACCTTTATAATGTTATTTCAAATACTTACCATTTGCAAATGTAGTTTAGGAATCCATTCTAAATTGCATAATTTAGTTGATATCTCAGATCTCTGGCATATGACTACCCAAGAGCAGCCTCTTTTGTGCTAGAAGTTTTCTGAAAGCTTTCTTCACGTCTTTGTTTCTTAAGGTGTATACAAGAGGATTTACCAATGGAGTCACTACACAGTAGAATACTGAAATCACTTTACCCATGGGAAAGTTGTACTTGGCTGGAGGGCGAACATAGGCAAAGATAATGGTGCCATAATAGATAGTGACCACAGTGAGGTGGGAGGCACAGGTGGAGAAAGTTTTCTTCTGAGCCTCTCTGGAAGATAGCTTTATAATTGCGACCACGATGTGTCCATAGGAGGACATAGTAAGAAGAAAAGAACTTAGAATCACAACAGAGCTGCATGTGTAACCCAAAGCCTCCACTAAGAATGTGTCTGAGCAGGAGAGTTTAAAAATTGGGTCTGAGTCACAGAAGAAATGATTGATCTTCTGGGGTCCACAAAAGTTTAGGTAAGAGATGAGTATAGTAGGTAGGAGAGGGACAATGAAGCCCCCAATCCAAGATCCAGCAGAAAACCACAGGCATACTTGAAGATTCATGAGGAGTGAGTATCTTAGAGGGCTACATATGGCCACATAGCGGTCATAGACCATCACAGCCAACAGGATGCACTCTGTAGCCCCCATAGAGAAAAAAAAGTAGTACTGAGTTATACAACCAGAAACAGAGATTGTAACAACTTGTGAGAGACAGGTGGCCAGCAATTTAGGCACCGTGGCTGTTGTGTACCAGATCTCTAGAAAGGACAAATTTCCCAAGAAAATATACATGGGTGTTCGGAGTGTGGAATCCATGAGAACAATGAAGATGATGAGGGTGTTTCCCATGAGGGAGAGCAGATATACAGTGAGAAATGAGACAAATAATGCAAGCCGTAGATGAAGAACACCAGAAAATCCCAGGAAAATAAACTCTGTCACTCTTGTTTGATTTGCCACATTCATATCTCATCTTGGTCCAGAATAAATCGACAAAGTCTAGAATAGGACAGAGAAGTCAGGAAGGAATATTTCATATTCGTTTCACAGTAATAACAGACAAAGTAATAAAGATTAATGGCTGGAAAAACTAACTGATAGCTTTACAATCACCTTACATGATTTAACTTATGAAATAAATCACAAAGGTAACAGCTTAATAATCAACTTTGCAAATGGAAAAGCTAAACAAATATGTGTTTTTACTAATTATATCAGTTTAGTTTGTGGGTGATATATTGTATCCAAATAGATTGTTTTAAACAACCTCAGGTCAATTCATATATAAAATTATGGCCATTGGAATAAGCATGTCATTGTTGCCTCGCTGAGGGTTTCACATCCTAGATATTAGGAAAGGGTGAAGAAATGAAAGACTGGGCGGTCTCAGAATGGGCCTTCTGAGCCAAACTATTTGCATTACGAAGAAAATAATTGCCTACACTTTTAGCTCTACAAACCCTGTTATATGGCGTCATTTAAGATTTGGAGGGAAATGGTAGATGAACAGTCTATCTGCATAAAATAAAATGAAGAGTGTGGATTCAACATTTATGGGAAAAGTTTTGTTCATAAATATTATTTTAGTTTTTTAATCTTTAGTTTGTTTTTAAAATCATTGATCTACCAATTCTCCTACATTAGATAGAACAGTCAAAAATTAATATTAAAGTCATAAATCCATTTGTCCTCAATGATGCTTTTTCAGTGCATAATATTGTATTCATACCTATAGTTATAACTATATTTCTTGCCAAAGTTTAGAAGAAAAGGAAATCTTATTTTTAGAAGAATAATGCTTTTCAGCAATTGTATTTATGTATATATGTACTTTGGTGCCACAGCATCCAGATAATAAGTGCAAATTATAGTAGAAAGAAATCTTAATATACAAAATACTTTTCTGTATATGTAAAATAATATTCTTGCTATTTAAATAAAAATTTTAGGAGTAAAATTTAGACTTTACATGTTTCATCTCACAATGAAAAAACAGCTGAGTGTAACATGAAAGCAAGATGCTTCATATCTACAAATTTTTGCTGTAAAACTCTATGGAAGTTTTGAACCATAAACCTCTATAGAAAAATGTATATAGGTTCTGTGCTACAGCTTTCATGCTCCTTGTGGTGCACTATCGATAAAGGAAAGCTTTTCAAGGTATATATTGTAAAAATTCTTATTTAAATGGTTGTTAGGTTTGTATGGTTAAAATGAAATAAAAAAGACTTAATAATACTTTGCAAATGGAAAAGCTAAACAAATATGTGTTTACTAATTATATCAGTTTAGTTTGTGGGTGATATATTGTATCCAAATAGATTGTTTTAAACAACCTCAGGTCAATTCATATATAAAATTATGGCCATTGGAATAAGCATGTCATTGTTGCCTCGCTGAGGGTTTCACATCCTAGATATTAGGAAAGGGTGAAGAAATGAAAGACTGGGCGGTCTCAGAATGGGCCTTCTGAGCCAAACTATTTGCATTACGAAGAAAATAATTGCCTACACTTTTAGCTCTACAAACCCTGTTATATGGCGTCATTTAAGATTTGGAGGGAAATGGTAGATGAACAGTCTATCTGCATAAAATAAAATGAAGAGTGTGGATTCAACATTTATGGGAAAAGTTTTGTTCATAAATATTATTTTAGTTTTTTAATCTTTAGTTTGTTTTTAAAATCATTGATCTACCAATTCTCCTACATTAGATAGAACAGTCAAAAATTAATATTAAAGTCATAAATCCATTTGTCCTCAATGATGCTTTTTCAGTGCATAATATGGTATTCATACCTATAGTTATAACTATATTTCTTGCCAAAGTTTAGAAGAAAAGGAAATCTTATTTTTAGAAGAATAATGCTTTTCAGCAATTGTATTTATGTATATATGTACTTTGGTGCCACAGCATCCAGATAATAAGTGCAAATTATAGTAGAAAGAAATCTTAATATACAAAATACTTTTCTGTATATGTAAAATAATATTCTTGCTATTTAAATAAAAATTTTAGGAGTAAAATTTAGACTTTACATGTTTCATCTCACAATGAAAAAACAGCTGAGTGTAACATGAAAGCAAGATGCTTCATATCTAAAAATTTTTTGCTGTAAAACTCTATGGAAGTTTTGAACCATAAACCTCTATAGAAAAATGTATATAGGTTCTGTGCTACAGCTTTCATGCTCCTTGTGGTGCACTATCGATAAAGGAAAGCTTTTCAAGGTATATATTGTAAAAATTCTTATTTAAATGGTTGTTAGGTTTGTATGGTTAGAAGATAATGTATGTGGTCCTCTAAATCAATGTTTTGATATTAATTCCCTAAAGCTTCTAAGATTTTTGCCACATTACTCTGAGTAACAAAAATAAAATGCTTTTCCCAGCTATTCCACTATTCAAAAACAGTTAAAATATACTACTAGAAATTGACCTAGAATATGTAACTTGAGAAAACCAGTTGGGAGAAAGAACTGGGATAAAAATCTAAATATATTTTTAGAGTTTGATACTCTGGTTTCACAAGAAAAATATTAAGATTTATATTATTTTTGTAAGACCATGGGTCCAAAGTATTTATTATTGATATTACCTATACACTTAATAGCATACTATTTAGTTATTTTATAAAATGTCACATGACTATTTCTCCTATTGTTGCTATTGCTATTCTACTAGAATTAACAAAAGGAAAAAAAAAGTATATATTTGGGAGGAATATAAGTAGAAATTTAACGACAAAACCAGGTCAATGCCATCCCTATAGAAAATGCTTTCTTTTTTTTTTTTTTTACAGATATTGACATTTCATAATTCTGCCATTAGAAAAAATAAGGTTGTTCACTCTCCAACTGTATGTAATCTTAGTAGAAAACTTAATGATAAAAAACAATAATTTTAAATTGTTTAGAATTTTGTAAGGCTATAATACCACTTAAATATAAGGAGAAACTTACATGTGTTTTATTTGTTTACTGTTTTAATTCATAAGCTATAGTAACACTTCTTGTATGCCAAACAACTCTCTGAAGAAGAATACTGCCTCAAATTACAGAAACAATTGAAATTATAAAAAGTGTTATTATATAATTCTACTATTCTCCAGAAAAGTGAGAAATAACAAGGTATACTCACAGCCTGTATTTTGTGGTTATAGTTTAAAAATTTAATGCTATTATGTTTTCTTTAAGTGCTCCTTTTCAACCTGTTCATGAATTAAATTGCACTAAATCAATTGACCTGAGGGATCTGCTCCTTCTATGCTATTGACTTTGGCCCCAAAAACATGTTTTACAGCTTTCATGCTCCTTGTGGTGCACTATCGAAAAAAGGCTTTTCAAGGTATATATTGTAAAAATTCTTATTTAAATGGTTGTTAGGTTTGTATGGTTAGAAGATAATGTATGTGGTCCTCTAAATCAATGTTTTGATATTAATTCCCTAAAGCTTCTAAGATTTTTGCCACATTACTCTGAGTAACAAAAATAAAATGCTTTTCCCAGCTATTCCACTATTCAAAAACAGTTAAAATATACTACTAGAAATTGACCTAGAATATGTAACTTGAGAAAACCAGTTGGGAGAAAGAACTGGGATAAAAATCTAAATATATTTTTAGAGTTTGATACTCTGGTTTCACAAGAAAAATATTAAGATTTATATTATTTTTGTAAGACCATGGGTCCAAAGTATTTATTATTGATATTACCTATACACTTAATAGCATACTATTTAGTTATTTTATAAAATGTCACATGACTATTTCTCCTATTGTTGCTATTGCTATTCTACTAGAATTAACAAAAGGAAAAAAAAAGTATATATTTGGGAGGAATATAAGTAGAAATTTAACGACAAAACCAGGTCAATGCCATCCCTATAGAAAATGCTTTCTTTTTTTTTACAGATATTGACATTTCATAATTCTGCCATTAGAAAAAATAAGGTTGTTCACTCTCCAACTGTATGTAATCTTAGTAGAAAACTTAATGATAAAAAACAATAATTTTAAATTGTTTAGAATTTTGTAAGGCTATAATACCACTTAAATATAAGGAGAAACTTACATGTGTTTTATTTGTTTACTGTTTTAATTCATAAGCTATAGTAACACTTCTTGTATGCCAAACAACTCTCTGAAGAAGAATACTGCCTCAAATTACAGAAACAATTGAAATTATAAAAAGTGTTATTATATAATTCTACTATTCTCCAGAAAAGTGAGAAATAACAAGGATTATATCCACCCAGGTATACTCACAGCCTGTATTTTGTGGTTATAGTTTAAAAATTTAATGCTATTATGTTTTCTTTAAGTGCTCCTTTTCAACCTGTTCATGAATTAAATTGCACTAAATCAATTGACTTATAAGGGATATAAGCTGAGGGATCTGCTCCCTTCTATGCTATTGACTTTGGCACACCACCTATGTTAGAGATAAAGTCAAAATTCCTTTTTTTTTTTATAATTCTTGTTTTATTTTTTCCTGTGGCCAGGATGGAGGTAAAGACATGGTCTGAGATCCCCATGCAAGAAGTATTAGGATTTCATCAGCCTTGTGACTTGGAGAACTGTCCTCTACCTTGAGACATCTGAAAAATTCTCTGAAGACTTCAAAATACTCTCATCTTGGAATCAAAAGAAAAACAAAGTGTGAGAAGCATTTGAAATATCGCCACAGGAACTGAACAAATATTCTCATAAGTGACTTAATGACTGCCATTGCCCATGGAATTCATCCTACAAAATGTAATCTCAGTATTGTATCTCAATGTTTCAGCCACCACAGAAGATAGTATTCCCTTGCATACAAAGTAAAAACTACACCAGCACTGAAAAGTTTTTCTTTACAGTAAAACAAATGAACAAAAAATAAAAACACTGGCTAGACATCTCTTTTTAGCAAATAACTCAGCTCATAAGCATTTACCAAGTGTATATGAAAACAGCGCTTCCCACTCTAGCTGATACCAAGATTGAGCCATTTCACAAATGATTGTAGAGGTATAGTGAGTATGTTCAGAGAGTATGAAAATACAACAAACCTGGTATCAGAAAAGGAAGAAAACAGCTAGAAAGGTGAATAAAATAAAATAGACGCTGTTCATATATATGTGGAAAAAGAAAATTAGCTCCATAAATGTGAATTTGTTTAAATTACAGAAAATAACGTCTGTTCAGAATATTGCTTTATGATCATTTTTCATCCCACATGCTTAATAAAATAAAAGCACAATTATTTGCATAAATGCTAACAAGATCAAACTCTAACGCATTAAAGAAATAGGTTATATTCCAGTAGTCAATGAGGCAGTGGAAATCATCAAGAGATATTTGAAAATGTGTGAAGATAGCTTTTTCCCAGTAATATGAAATGTTGATTTCATATATTAATATAGTCATGAAGGCTGCTTAGAGAAGAATCCTTATCTAAGGGTGCCAAATACTCTCCCCAAGGTACTACAGTGTTCCCACTGAGTATTGCTATCCTAAAGATAATACACAATATAATTTTTATAAATTTTGGATAATTTTTAAATATATTAAGTAGATTATTTTGAAATGTAAAATAAGATGAAATCAGAAATCAACTTAATAATTTTAAATTTGATTAAATATTTGAATTCATACAACCTAAGACATTATTTATTGTTTTATTAACTTATTTAACTTAAATACAGTATTTTAATTAAACAGTCCAACTTGATAAAAATATTGCCAATGAGTAAATAGTTGAAAATACTTTAAAAAATATACTAATTCATTTCTATTAAATGAATATGTATTTGAATTCTTATTATATCTCATTTTTTGGATGATGAAACTATAATATATTCTGAATTCATATTGTGTGTGTGTGCACGTTCTGTCATGTCCAACTCTTTGCAACCCCGTGGATTATAGCCAACCAGACTCCTCTGTCCATGGGATTCCCATTTCCGAAAATTCTGACTCTATGTTGGATGCTATGGTTTTCTTTACAGTAAAACAAATGAACAAAAATAAAAACACTGGCTAGACATCTCTTAGCAAATAACTCAGCTCATAAGCATTTACCAAGTGTATATGAAAACAGCGCTTCCCACTCTAGCTGATACCAAGATTGAGCCATTTCACAAATGATTGTAGAGGTATAGTGAGTATGTTCAGAGAGTATGAAAATACAACAAACCTGGTATCAGAAAAGGAAGAAAACAGCTAGAAAGGTGAATAAAATAAAATAGACGCTGTTCATATATATGTGGAAAAAGAAAATTAGCTCCATAAATGTGAATTTGTTTAAATTACAGAAAATAACGTCTGTTCAGAATATTGCTTTATGATCATTTTTCATCCCACATGCTTAATAAAATAAAAGCACAATTATTTGCATAAATGCTAACAAGATCAAACTCTAACGCATTAAAGAAATAGGTTATATTCCAGTAGTCAATGAGGCAGTGGAAATCATCAAGAGATATTTGAAAATGTGTGAAGATAGCTTTTTCCCAGTAATATGAAATGTTGATTTCATATATTAATATAGTCATGAAGGCTGCTTAGAGAAGAATCCTTATCTAAGGGTGCCAAATACTCTCCCCAAGGTACTACAGTGTTCCCACTGAGTATTGCTATCCTAAAGATAATACACAATATAATTTTTATAAATTTTGGATAATTTTTAAATAAATTAAGTAGATAATTTAGAAATGTAAAATAAGATGAAATCAGAAATCAACTTAATAATTTTAAATTTGATTAAATATTTGAATTCATACAACCTAAGACATTATTTATTGTTTTATTAACTTATTTAACTTAAATACAGTATTTTAATTAAACAGTCCAACTTGATAAAAATATTGCCAATGAGTAAATAGTTGAAAATACTTTAAAAAATATACTAATTCATTTCTATTAAATGAATATGTATTTGAATTCTTATTATATCTCATTTTTTGGATGATGAAACTATAATATATTCTGAATTCATATTGTGTGTGTGTGCACGTTCTGTCATGTCCAACTCTTTGCAACCCCGTGGATTATAGCCAACCAGACTCCTCTGTCCATGGGATTCTCCAGGCAAGGATACTGGGATTGTTACAGGCAGGAAACCAATTCTGACTCTATGTTGGAAGTTGTTTCTATGACTTGCTTTCCATTACTTTTATTAAAATGATTATACTTAATGGTTTGCCTTGAGGATCCTGCCCCTCGCCTGACTGTTAAATAAAGTGCCTTTGTTCAAAACCCTGTCCACCACTGGATGGCAGGAAGGAAGAAGCTAACACATCCTCTGCCTGGGGAGGGTTTCCATGCTAAGAGATGTTTGCAAGACTAATGACCTCTTGGCTTTGCTTCCTCACCTCCCCCCATCTCTGATCTATTAAAAAAACCTGCCACCCAGACCCCGAAAAGATGGCTACTTTGAGGTGCTAGCCTACCATCTTCTCAGTCAGCTGCTTTCTGAATAAAGTTGTTTTCCTGCCTCAACACCTTGTATCTCGGATTCATTGGCCTGTTGTGTGGTGAGCAGAGTGAGCTTGGACTCAGTAACAGAATGGATTGCCATTTCCTCCTCCAGGGAATCTTCCTGATCCTGGGACTGAACCCACATCTCCTGAGTCTCCTGCATTGCAGGCAGATTTTTACCTCTGAGCCACCAGGGAATCTAACTAACAAAATAATTCACAAGGAAAAAGTTATTTAAAAAAATGCAATATAGCAAATTAACAAACTCAAAGGATCAAAATTTTATAATCCTTTTTAACCATTCATGAGTTCCCTCCAAATATACATTGTATCACATATCAAAATCAGTACTGGTCTGAGTCAAGTTGATAAATGATTATCATCATTACAGGATGAACTGTTTGGGAAGCAGCTAGTATTATATGAAATGCAATTATTGTCAATTTTTATTATGAATATTTCAACATTAAACTTGAATAGAATAAAAATCAGATGTCTCAGACCAGGATGCTTCCTATAAAGCTTCTGGAGTCAAGTTTGGACATACGCGTAACACATATTGAATTCATATTCTTTTTGTGTGTTTTGTTTGGGGGCTCGTTCTGTCATGTCCAACTCTTTGCAACCCCGTGGATTATAGCCAACCAGACTCCTCTGTCCATGGGATTCTCCAGGCAAGGATACTGGGATTGTTACAGGCAGGAAACCAATTCTGACTCTATGTTGGAAGTTGTTTCTATGACTTGCTTTCCATTACTTTTATTAAAATGATTATACTTAATGGTTTGCCTTGAGGATCCTGCCCCTCGCCTGACTGTTAAATAAAGTGCCTTTGTTCAAAACCCTGTCCACCACTGGATGGCAGGAAGGAAGAAGCTAACACATCCTCTGCCTGGGGAGGGTTTCCATGCTAAGAGATGTTTGCAAGACTAATGACCTCTTGGCTTTGCTTCCTCACCTCCCCCCATCTCTGATCTATTAAAAAAACCTGCCACCCAGACCCCGAAAAGATGGCTACTTTGAGGTGCTAGCCTACCATCTTCTCAGTCAGCTGCTTTCTGAATAAAGTTGTTTTCCTGCCTCAACACCTTGTATCTCGGATTCATTGGCCTGTTGTGTGGTGAGCAGAGTGAGCTTGGACTCAGTAACAGAATGGATTGCCATTTCCTCCTCCAGGGAATCTTCCTGATCCTGGGACTGAACCCACATCTCCTGAGTCTCCTGCATTGCAGGCAGATTTTTACCTCTGAGCCACCAGGGAATCTAACTAACAAAATAATTCACAAGGAAAAAGTTATTTAAAAAAATGCAATATAGCAAATTAACAAACTCAAAGGATCAAAATTTTATAATCCTTTTTAACCATTCATGAGTTCCCTCCAAATATACATTGTATCACATATCAAAATCAGTACTGGTCTGAGTCAAGTTGATAAATGATTATCATCATTACAGGATGAACTGTTTGGGAAGCAGCTAGTATTATATGAAATGCAATTATTGTCAATTTTTATTATGAATATTTCAACATTAAACTTGAATAGAATAAAAATCAGATGTCTCAGACCAGGATGCTTCCTATAAAGCTTCTGGAGTCAAGTTTGGACATACGCGTAACACATATTGATGCATACCTTCGTCTAATATTAGAAAGAGAGCAATAAAAATGAAAGTATTTTATTTCTCCAAATTAATTCTTTCTTCAATATTGTACTCCTTTTAAGTTTATATTGAATGATGTTATTTTTATTTTACATAGATTCAAAGACATTTCTCCTTTTGAAGTATACATATGCAAAGTAAATACTCTATATAAGACTTATAATAAGAAAATAAAGTATCCAAGAAGGACGTTTTCTTAACTTTCCACACCTTTATAATGAAATAAATAGAAGTAAATGCATTCTTAAAGTATGGTATAGTGTTATGACTGTTATTCTGCAAATAATTCTGGAAATATTAGAATTAAGAGGTAGACTCCTATCCATTATTTTGCTTTATCATCATACACTAGTTTATTTCTTTTATTTGCTTTGAAGATATTACTATCCAATAGAATTTTGTTAGTCTTTAGTAATTGTTTTGCAGGTGAAGTTAAAAACTCTTATAATTAGTTACTTATTGATGGTGTCCTTATTGCAATAAATGTATGTTTTCTTTTAAATGAATGAGAGATTTTATATATCATAGACATAGATTTATCATACTTCAAACATGGTCTTATTTAAATAACATCTTTAATATTTAGCTACATTAGAATGTGATTATGTGATTATTCAGATTCTAGCTACACCATAATACATGCCTTATGTGTTACTGAAGTTCGTATACTTATTGAATAATGTGGCATTCTATGTAAGTCCATGGTCATTACTAAGATAAATGCTGGGAGATATTAGTCACATTGAAATAGGAAGCAGGCTTGCAAACATTAGAAATAACAGAAATCAGTTAGAGGGTAGATGCTGAATACTGAGGTTTACATCAAACTTTGCTGCATTTCTAAACAGAGAAATAACAAAATGAGGAATCAACAGAGGAAAAATAGATGATGTAACGTTTACTATTTTTCACTGTATACATACTATCAAAAAGCATCTAAGTTTTGTGAAGAGAAAATGTTAGCTCTAGTACAGTAAGCGCTCAGTCACTCAGTCATGGCCTACTCTTTGTGACTCATGGACTGTAGCCTGCCGGGATCCTCTGTCCATGGAATTTTCCAGGCAAGAATACTGGAATGGGTTGCTATGTACTTCTCCAGACTAATACAGTATACAAACAGTATATTATATTCACTTAAAGCATAATTTCAAAGAAGATGAGTAAATATATGTGTATAACCAATATAGAGAACTATAATGTAAGCATTCATAATAAGTAATTAGTAAAGAAGTCATGAATGTATTTGTCCTATAAATTTTTAAAGATGCAGATATTCTATATCAAGATTTTATTTTAGTCATAAATATGTGCTAGTGACAACAGAGGCAAAAATTATAATACTGTTCATTGATATAAGTCAATGATTTTGAGGAATATCTATTTTGGAAAATGATGAAGGCATAAACAAACTAAATACGTATCATCAGTCTTATACTCTAGTAAATTCTAACTACAGCTTCTTTAGGTCAAAATGTTTATGTGATGAGTATTTATTTATATTTAACTAAGATTGTGAGCCAGAAATATTATAAGCAAAATGTATATATCAAACAATGTAATTATCTGAGAACTTTGACTGAGCTTGGTTTGTAACAGTTTATTTTTCTCCTACATTATTTGGGCAAGAGTTAGAAGAGTAGTGCCAAAAGGCAGCACAAACAGAACATGCATGAACAAATATCACAGAAATCATTTCTGGTCAGTAGTAATAAAGAATTAAAAGCATGAGAAGACAACCCAGTCAAAAAATGGGCAGACTTCAATAGAGATTTCTTCAAAGTAAATCTTCCAGGAAGAAGTGTCTCTCCTATTTTAGTTTTCAACGACACTTACGGAAACTTTGAGATAGAAGTAAATGTTTTATTTAGCTGTGCTCCAGTTTTATAGATTTAGATCATACAAACAACTGACAATAATCTATCAGTGCACACTCAAAAAAGATGTGTTACAGTAAGTGACACAGTACAGAAGGAGCAAGAAAGATTAATACAATATTAAGGAAATTCGGTACACCCAGGCTAAGCTTCCAGGGGTCACTCTCAGTCAAGTTGTCTGAAGAGGATGTGCTTCCTCTCCAGAATACAAGCCAGGATTTGTTTTCTGGGAATCACTTCATGGCAAATAGGTAAGGGAAAAATGGAAATAGTGACAGGCTTTATTTTCTTGGGCTCCAAGATCACTGCAGATGGTGACTTCAGCCATGAACTTAAGGAGTTTGTTCTTTGGAGGAAAAGCTGTGAAAAACAGAGACATCACTTTGTTGACAAAGGTCTGAATAGTCAAAGGTATGATTTTTCCAGTAGTCATGTATGGATGTGAGAGCTGGGCCATAAGGCTGAGAATTGAAGAACTGATGCTTTCAAACTGTGTTACTGGAGGAAACTCTTGGGAGTCCCTTAGAAATCAACCTTGAACATTCATTGGAAGGACCGATGCTGAAGATGAAGCTCCAGTACTTTGGTCAGCTGAGCCGACATTGGAAAATGATGAAGGCATAAACAAACTAAATACGTATCATCAGTCTTATACTCTAGTAAATTCTAACTACAGCTTCTTTAGGTCAAAATGTTTATGTGATGAGTATTTATTTATATTTAACTAAGATTGTGAGCCAGAAATATTATAAGCAAAATGTATATATCAAACAATGTAATTATCTGAGAACTTTGACTGAGCTTGGTTTGTAACAGTTTATTTTTCTCCTACATTATTTGGGCAAGAGTTAGAAGAGTAGTGCCAAAAGGCAGCACAAACAGAACATGCATGAACAAATATCACAGAAATCATTTCTGGTCAGTAGTAATAAAGAATTAAAAGCATGAGAAGACAACCCAGTCAAAAAATGGGCAGACTTCAATAGAGATTTCTTCAAAGTAAATCTTCCAGGAAGAAGTGTCTCTCCTATTTTAGTTTTCAACGACACTTACGGAAACTTTGAGATAGAAGTAAATGTTTTATTTAGCTGTGCTCCAGTTTTATAGATTTAGATCATACAAACAACTGACAATAATCTATCAGTGCACACTCAAAAAAGATGTGTTACAGTAAGTGACACAGTACAGAAGGAGCAAGAAAGATTAATACAATATTAAGGAAATTCGGTACACCCAGGCTAAGCTTCCAGGGGTCACTCTCAGTCAAGTTGTCTGAAGAGGATGTGCTTCCTCTCCAGAATACAAGCCAGGATTTGTTTTCTGGGAATCACTTCATGGCAAATAGGTAAGGGAAAAATGGAAATAGTGACAGGCTTTATTTTCTTGGGCTCCAAGATCACTGCAGATGGTGACTTCAGCCATGAACTTAAGGAGTTTGTTCTTTGGAGGAAAAGCTGTGAAAAACAGAGACATCACTTTGTTGACAAAGGTCTGAATAGTCAAAGGTATGATTTTTCCAGTAGTCATGTATGGATGTGAGAGCTGGGCCATAAGGCTGAGAATTGAAGAACTGATGCTTTCAAACTGTGTTACTGGAGGAAACTCTTGGGAGTCCCTTAGAAATCAACCTTGAACATTCATTGGAAGGACCGATGCTGAAGATGAAGCTCCAGTACTTTGGTCAGCTGAGCCGACTCATTGGAAAAGACTCTGATGCTGGGGAAGGACTGAGGGAAAGAGGTGAACGAGGCAACAGAGGATAGAATAGTTGGATGGCATCCTCTGAACAAACTCCAGGACATAGTGAAGGACATGGTGGCCTGGTGTGCTGCATTTCATGGGGTCTCAGAGAGTCAGACACAGTTGAGAGACTGAACAACAACAAATCTAGGTTCATTCAAGGAGGAAGCTGTTCTCTTCCAGGTCAAATATCCAAAACCAGGATGCGTGAGCCTTCTCAATAAGCAGAAATCAAGCCTAATAGTAACTATGTATGAACTATGAATGCGTATTTTCTCTAGCAACACTCCAAAGCTGAGACTGTCAGACCTGAGTGCAGCTTCATTCATACTCGTTTTTGTATTTTATTCCAGTTTTATCAAGGCTCATCACCATGGTACCAGGTAATCCCAGAGATTATCACAACAAATCAACCAGATCCATTCTGAATTTACAGATATTAAGAAGAAGCATGCCTCTGTTTTGGGAGGAAAATAAGGATATTCTCTTTCGTCAAGAGCTTTCTAGTGAGCAATTTATCAAAACCTACCTTCATAGCCTTGTTTCGTAGACTATATATGATGGGATTAAGGGAAGGGGGCAGTAAAATATAGAAAGAAGACAGAATGAGATCAGTGAATGATGTAGACCCTAAAATAGGTTTCAAATAAGCAATAAAAGCAGTCGAAAGAAAAAGTGTAACAACCACCAGGTGTGGGAGGCAAGTAGAATAGGCTTTGGACTGCCCTTCTCTAGACGGAATCTTTTTGACAGTGGAGAAGATGTAGATGTATGAGATTATGATGCACATAAAGCAACAGATATCCAGGACAGCATTAACAAGAATAAGCACAATTTCTGCAGTTATATCCTTTGAGCAAGTAATAGCTAACAACTGGGGAATATCACAGAAGAATTGTTGGATTTTGTTGAGCCCACAGTAAGATAAAGAAAATGTTCCTGCTGTGTGCATAACAGATAGAAAACCACCACTGAGCCAGGACAGAATCACCATCTGGACACATGTGTCTCTGTTCATAATGAGTTCATAGTGCAGGGGATGGCAAATGGCAACAAAGCGGTCGATGGACATTCCTGTGAGAAGAAATAGTTCTGCCCCTGCTGAGAAAGGCACTAAAAACACCTGGGTGACACAACTAAGAAATGTGATGGAATTCCTGTGAATCAAAGAGTTGATAACAGTTTTGGGCACAACAGCTGATATGAGGCAAATATCAAAAAGGGACAGATTCCTTAGGAAAAAGTACATGGGTGTATGGAGGCGTGGGTCTAAGGATGTAATGGCAATAATGAGGCCATTCCCCATTAGCGCTGCCAGGTAAGTTACAATGAAAAACCCAGCTTGTAAGAACTGAAAACCCCACGGGCCAGAAAAACCCAAGAGAAGAAATTCTGACACCACTGAGATATTGTTCATTCTTGATGAAATATTCTGTATTAAGAAAAAAGAAAAAACAGCTTGGTTAAAGTGGTCAGAAATCCTAAATGTAGTTAATGGTACCTCAGTAAAGCTAAAAAATGAAAACTCTTAAGTGTTTCTCTTTAGTGGCCAACGTTTTAATGAATGTGTTGAGTGTGTGTGTATATGTGTAAGACAGAGACAGAAAGCAAAAATTGTTTCAACAGTATATTTTGCTCCATCAATATAATCCAATTTATTAATTATGTGCTTTATATGTACTTTATTTTATCAAACTTTTTTGGTTTCTCTTCATGTGTCTAAGTGTTACAATGCTATACAAGTATATACCAGATTATTTCATATTCTCATCAAAACAGAACCTGTGCCTCATAAAGAAAACATTTGATTTACATATGAATGAAAGTAAGAGAAAAATATGGAATATGTAATGGTCCCATATCACATCTTATATCTATATCTTACATCTTTTGTCTTTCAATCAATCAACTGATTTAAAATTATTTGCTCCAATGTTTGTGTTCAAAATGAGTATCATAACATAATGGAAATTCTCTCTAAATTTGCTTCCTTTCTACCCAACTCTGAGCTTCCCAGGTGGCATTAGTGACAAAAATCTGCCTGTCAAAGAAAGACATGCAAGAGAAGTGGGTTCGATCCCTGGGTTGGGAAGATCCCCTGGAGTAGGAAAGAGCTACCCACCCCAGTAATCTTGTCTGTGATATTCAACGGAAAAAAGAGGCTTGTAAGCTACAGTCCATGAGGCCCCAAAAAGTTGGACACGACTCACCACACACATATACAACTCTAATCTTTTATATCTTTTAAGATTTCAGATTATTGAATAATGGATTAAATGTCATATCCCAGAATTTCTTCTTTTGGCCTTTTGGATTTCCATACCTTCTCCCTTGGCATTTTCATATCATTTTGGCTACCCAGTTTTCACCCTCTTAAGGTTGATTCATTTATTTTTAAAGTTAATCTGTCTAGACAGATTGATAGAAAATAAGAAACATATAAACATGCACACATGTTCACTAGGAAGAACTGAAAACCCCACGGGCCAGAAACCCAAGAGAAGAAATTCTGACACCACTGAGATATTGTTCATTCTTGATGAAATATTCTGTATTAAGAAAAAAGAAAAAACAGCTTGGTTAAAGTGGTCAGAAATCCTAAATGTAGTTAATGGTACCTCAGTAAAGCTAAAAAATGAAAACTCTTAAGTGTTTCTCTTTAGTGGCCAACGTTTTAATGAATGTGTTGAGTGTGTGTGTATATGTGTAAGACAGAGACAGAAAGCAAAAATTGTTTCAACAGTATATTTTGCTCCATCAATATAATCCAATTTATTAATTATGTGCTTTATATGTACTTTATTTTATCAAACTTTTTTGGTTTCTCTTCATGTGTCTAAGTGTTACAATGCTATACAAGTATATACCAGATTATTTCATATTCTCATCAAAACAGAACCTGTGCCTCATAAAGAAAACATTTGATTTACATATGAATGAAAGTAAGAGAAAAATATGGAATATGTAATGGTCCCATATCACATCTTATATCTATATCTTACATCTTTTGTCTTTCAATCAATCAACTGATTTAAAATTATTTGCTCCAATGTTTGTGTTCAAAATGAGTATCATAACATAATGGAAATTCTCTCTAAATTTGCTTCCTTTCTACCCAACTCTGAGCTTCCCAGGTGGCATTAGTGACAAAAATCTGCCTGTCAAAGAAAGACATGCAAGAGAAGTGGGTTCGATCCCTGGGTTGGGAAGATCCCCTGGAGTAGGAAAGAGCTACCCACCCCAGTAATCTTGTCTGTGATATTCAACGGAAAAAAGAGGCTTGTAAGCTACAGTCCATGAGGCCCCAAAAAGTTGGACACGACTCACCACACACATATACAACTCTAATCTTTTATATCTTTTAAGATTTCAGATTATTGAATAATGGATTAAATGTCATATCCCAGAATTTCTTCTTTTGGCCTTTTGGATTTCCATACCTTCTCCCTTGGCATTTTCATATCATTTTGGCTACCCAGTTTTCACCCTCTTAAGGTTGATTCATTTATTTTTAAAGTTAATCTGTCTAGACAGATTGATAGAAAATAAGAAACATATAAACATGCACACATGTTCACTAGGATATACCTCATTATATTACAATAAGCATGGAAGTATACGAAAAATTTAGTTTCTTTTACTAGAAGGTAAATTCTGCATACTTTTGCTACTTGATTTAAAATCTGCCAATTTCTTGGTAAGGAAGATATAGATTAAAAAGTATAGCCATAGATATAGACATAGATTATAAATATACATGGACATATGTATTTATAAGCATATATGTTTATCTCTTTATAATCTATATAATAATAGTCTAACCTGCTTCTTATATAATTTATAATGCCAAAATTGAGATTATTATTATGGTCATCTTTCTCTCTCAATGATCAATAAAATTTTTTATCCATTTAGGAATTTGACTGATAAAATGTAGTAAAAATGGTGAAGTAAAAATGATAAAGAAAACATGCTGTTTAAAAAACTTGGGTGGAATAAATTTATTGTAAAATACTGAAATTAAGTGATATCTCCAATATGTGTCACTTTCTTCAGTGCAAAATTTTTATTAATATATTTATTTCATTTTATTTTATTAAAATATTTATTAAAAGTTTTATTAAAATTCCTTGTGATTATGATTTTTTAAAATTTCCTAGGTTAACTGGTGTTATATTTTCCCTTAATGTCATCCAATGTCTCTCCCATGCTCTGTCAGTCTGTCTGTATAGACAGATAGACATCTCCTGTTTATACTTTGAATAATATAAATAACTAAAACTTAAATGAATATAAAATTATTGTGATTAGAGTTTGGAATGCAATATACATCTTCCTTTGGGTTTACTTAAAACTATAAATCAAATAATTGTAAGCTACAGTCCATGAGGCCCCAAAATTCACGACTCACACACATATACAACTCTAATCTTTTATATCTTTTAAGATTTCAGATTATTGAATAATGGATTAAATGTCATATCCCAGAATTTCTTCTTTTGGCCTTTTGGAATTCCATACCTTCTCCTTGGCATTTTCATATCATTTTGGCTACCCAGTTTTCACCCTCTTAAGGTTGATTCATTTATTTTTAAAGTTAATCTGTCTAGACAGATTGATAGAAAATAAGAAACATATAAACATGCACACATGTTCACTAGGATATACCTCATTATATTACAATAAGCATGGAAGTATACGAAAAATTTAGTTTCTTTTACTAGAAGGTAAATTCTGCATACTTTTGCTACTTGATTTAAAATCTGCCAATTTCTTGGTAAGGAAGATATAGTTTAAAAAAGTATAGCCATAGATATAGACATAGATTATAAATATACATGGACATATGTATTTATAAGCATATATGTTTATCTCTTTATAATCTATATAATAATAGTCTAACCTGCTTCTTATATAATTTATAATGCCAAAATTGAGATTATTATTATGGTCATCTTTCTCTCTCAATGATCAATAAAATTTTTTATCCATTTAGGAATTTGACTGATAAAATGTAGTAAAAATGGTGAAGTAAAAATGATAAAGAAAACATGCTGTTTAAAAAACTTGGGTGGAATAAATTTATTGTAAAATACTGAAATTAAGTGATATCTCCAATATGTGTCACTTTCTTCAGTGCAAAATTTTTATTAATATATTTATTTCATTTTATTTTATTAAAATATTTATTAAAAGTTTTATTAAAATTCCTTGTGATTATGATTTTTTAAAATTTCCTAGGTTAACTGGTGTTATATTTTCCCTTAATGTCATCCAATGTCTCTCCCATGCTCTGTCAGTCTGTCTGTATAGACAGATAGACATCTCCTGTTTTTATACTTTGAATAATATAAATAACTAAAACTTAAATGAATATAAAATTATTGTGATTAGAGTTTGGAATGCAATATACATCCTCTTACACTTTATAGGAAGCTAATTACCTAAAACTAATCATTCCAAAATTATATTCATTTAAAAGTTATCAAATTTAACTAAGTAAGAGAAGATATTTTCAGTTGAACTATAGCTGAGCCTACATTCTAGAGGCTCAGATGCAGAGAATTTCAAAATATTTTTAAAAATCTAACCCCTAAATATGTATATGTATAATTATAGTAATATTTTATATTCATCAAAATTAAACAAAGCTAATTGATGATTACTATAGTCTGCACTCCAGTAATATCCAGTACATTTTAGTGGTGATGTATTGCTAAATTAGTCATAACTTTTTGGTTTCTCAGTTCATTTTACTTTCTTTGTTGTTTGTCTGTTCATGCCTGAAATAAAATTTATCAAATATTTTAAACTGATTTTTCATTCTTTACAATGAATTCAGAGTACTAGCGTGCATTACAAAGAAGTTATGTAAGTAACAGTTACAAAAGCTAGTATGTCTTTTGTATATGAGTTCATTTTAGAATATAGATAGATAAGAATAGCTTCTCCTTAGCTTAGCAAACCCATGCTTTACAAATATTAAATTAAACATTATTACAAAAGAATTTTTTTTACTACAGAATTTAAATAAGGCTTTTCTTTCAGGCTTCTCATATTCTGACTTAAATTACAATCAATGATTAGGATGAAAGAAAATAAAATTCATTGGAGTATCTGTTGTATAGAATACAAAAGAAGTCAGCAGGCTTTATAACAAAGTATTACTGACCATTAATCCAGATGGACAACACTAACTTTGAATTTCAAATATGAAGAAACTCTTTTAATCTCCAAAAGGCACTTTACTTCGTGTTCTCTTGACTTTAGCAAACATAATTTTAGTGAGAACAGAGAGATTGAGGATGGTAACAATCTTATATCTGTTACCCATGTCCCAAAGACCTAAAATCTGAAATATTCCAAAGGAGAGGCTGCTGTTCTTGTTGAAACTGGCTTAACTGTCTTATATAATTATAGGCCTTCCCTGGTGGTTCAGATGTTAATGCTGGAGAATTGGGTTCTGTCTCTGGATTGAGAAGTTTTGATAAATAGACATCTTGAGATTTTTTGAATATAAAATTATTGTGATTAGAGTTTGGAATGCAATATACATCCTCTTACACTTTATAGGAAGCTAATTACCTAAAACTAATCATTCCAAAATTATATTCATTTAAAAGTTATCAAATTTAACTAAGTAAGAGAAGATATTTTCAGTTGAACTATAGCTGAGCCTACATTCTAGAGGCTCAGATGCAGAGAATTTCAAAATATTTTTAAAAATCTAACCCCTAAATATGTATATGTATAATTATAGTAATATTTTATATTCATCAAAATTAAACAAAGCTAATTGATGATTACTATAGTCTGCACTCCAGTAATATCCAGTACATTTTAGTGGTGATGTATTGCTAAATTAGTCATAACTTTTTGGTTTCTCAGTTCATTTTACTTTCTTTGTTGTTTGTCTGTTCATGCCTGAAATAAAATTTATCAAATATTTTAAACTGATTTTTCATTCTTTACAATGAATTCAGAGTACTAGCGTGCATTACAAAGAAGTTATGTAAGTAACAGTTACAAAAGCTAGTATGTCTTTTGTATATGAGTTCATTTTAGAATATAGATAGATAAGAATAGCTTCTCCTTAGCTTAGCAAACCCATGCTTTACAAATATTAAATTAAACATTATTACAAAAGAATTTTTTTTACTACAGAATTTAAATAAGGCTTTTCTTTCAGGCTTCTCATATTCTGACTTAAATTACAATCAATGATTAGGATGAAAGAAAATAAAATTCATTGGAGTATCTGTTGTATAGAATACAAAAGAAGTCAGCAGGCTTTATAACAAAGTATTACTGACCATTAATCCAGATGGACAACACTAACTTTGAATTTCAAATATGAAGAAACTCTTTTAATCTCCAAAAGGCACTTTACTTCGTGTTCTCTTGACTTTAGCAAACATAATTTTAGTGAGAACAGAGAGATTGAGGATGGTAACAATCTTATATCTGTTACCCATGTCCCAAAGACCTAAAATCTGAAATATTCCAAAGGGAGAGGCTGCTGTTCTTGTTGAAACTGGCTTAACTGTCTTATATAATTATAGGCCTTCCCTGGTGGTTCAGATGTTAATGCTGGAGAATTGGGTTCTGTCTCTGGATTGAGAAGATCCTCTGGAGAAGGAAATGATTACCCACTTTAATATTCTTGCCTAAAGAATTCATGGACAAAGAAGCCTGGAAGGCTATAGTCAATGTGGTCTCAGAGTCGGACACAACTGAGCAACTAATACTTTCGCTTCCCATGCAGTCATAAAGCAGATAATGGCATTGTCTGATATGAAGAAATTAAGTACCACAACTGACTTTTCCTTACCAATAAGTAACTTCAAGGGCTTCCCTAGTGGCTCAGACAGTAAGGTATCTGCCTGCAATGCAGGAAACTTGGGTTCAATCCCTGGGTTGGGAAGATCCTCTGGAAAAGATAATGACTATCCACTCCTGAATTGTTGCCTGGAGAAGTCAATGGACAGAGGATCCTGGTGGGCTAAACTTCAAATACTGGCATGCAATCAAGAGTTCCCAAAATTAGTAAGAAGGAATTTAAGGACCATGTTTAATTCTATCACTCACTGAGCCCTTATAGAAAAGAAGCTATATGACTGGAACATTCCCAGGTTATGTCACTCACAGTACAGATACATTTTTACTGAATAGTTTCTAGAAATCAAAAAGCCCTATTTGCATGTGTAGTGCTGGAAAGTCAGTCATAGTCTCTTCTAAAGGACTGTATTTAGTAAATATTGGATTCTGTCGAGTTAAACCAATCAGTCAATATAAAGTCAAAACCTCTAATTTATATAGGCAATGAGGCACACAGAAAATAATTTAACCAACTAACCATCAGTTTACATATACTTTGGTAAAAACAACATAATAAGTTAGCTGGAAGTTAGCTAGCATTCGTAAGTGATAAACTTTCATGAAAACTGATTCCTTGAAACAAAAGTATAATGCAAGCACTCATTATTGTGATGTCTGAAAAAACTCCTGATCCAGATGCTGAAAAATGCGAGATTTTAAAAAGAAAAGTTAGCAAATAAAAAATATTTTAACAACATTCAGAAAAGACTACAAAAACAATATGAGAAATTTTTGAATTTCAGTAAAAGAAAATGTTTTGAGTTCTTCAAGAAAAAATAAGCTTACCTGAAGATAAGTTAATTGTAAATCCAGGCAGAGAGGGTGAAAATGCATTAAAAAAGAATGAAGAGATCTTTCTGGATTCATGAGACACCATCAAGAGAGCTATTGCTTGCATTATAGAAGTCCTACAGCAATAAATAGGGAGGAAAGCAAAGAAAGTTTACTTAAATTTAATGTTTGAAAAAGCTGTCTAAATCTAAGGAGAGATATAGACATCTGAATATAGGGACACTAGGATAAATGTCCCTAACAGTTTCAAATCAAGTAAGACTTCACTGAGGCACACTATAATAATACTGTCAAAAACCAAAGAAAAAGAGAATTTTGAAAGCAACAACAGAAGAGAGCCTTGCCACATACAAGGGAATCTCCAGTAGCCCACTATGGATTTTTCAGCAGAAACTTTATAGGCCAAAGGAATGTGGAATAATTTATTAAATACACAGTTAATTTACCAAAGTACCAAATTAAAAAAAAAAAAAAAACAGCTGCCACCCAAAAAAACTCAGCTAAGCTGCTCTTCAAAAATAAGGGAGAAATATTTTTCCAGGCAGACCAAAAAAAAGAAAAGAAAAAGGTGTCCTCACTACTAGGTCTGCCATACAAGAAATGCAAAATAGTGTTCTTCAAGTTTAAATAAAAGAAGAATAATTAGTAATGCAAGAAACATACAACTCTATAAACTCACAGGTAAATGTAAAAACATAAATACATTCTACATAATACTGTAATGGTTGTGTGAAATCATTATTAACTATAGCATAAATATTAAAAGAAAAATATTAGAGTTATAGCTATAGTGACTCATTAATGAGGGTACAAAATAAAATATGACTGAGTACACAATATAAAATATGACTTGTGATATAAAAATATAAAATGTTTGATGGGGGAATAAATATTCTGACCCTGGAGGAAGAAATGGCAACCCACTCCAGTGTTCTTACTTGGAGAATCCCTAGAGGACCTCAGTCCATAGGGTTGCAAGGATCTCATTCAAAATTGAGAACTCAAAAATTTTACAGACAAGCACAAGTTAAGAGAATTTAGTACCACTAAACCAGCCTTACAACAAATTTTAAAGGGACTTACATAGTCAGCAAATACAAAAGAAGAAAAAGATGTACAAACCAACCCCAAACATTTAAGGAGATGGCAATAAGTGCATTTCTATCAATAATTACTTTAAATATAAATGGATTAAATGCTCCAACCAAAAGGCACAGACTGGCTGAATGGATATGAAAACAAGACCTGTATATAGGCTGTTTACAAGAAACCCACTTCAGACCTAAAGACACTGATAGACTGAAAGTGAGACGATGGGAAAATATATTCCATGCAAATGGAAAACAAAAGAAAGCTGGAGTAGGAATCCTCATCTCTTACAAAATAGACCTTAAAATAAAGAAGATTATAAGAGACAAGGCAGGACACTACATAATGACCAAGGGATCAATCCAAAAGGAAGACATAACAATTATAAATATCTATGTATCCAACATAGGAGTATCTCAATACATAAGACAAACACTTTTCAGACATAAAAAAAGAAACTGACAGTAACACAATAATAGTAGGGGACTTTTAACACCTACTCACACCAATGGACAGATCATCAAAACAGAAAATTAATAAGGAAACACAAGTCATAAATGTTATATCAGAAAAGGTGGATCTCACTGATATCTTTAGGACTTTTCACCCAAATGCAGAATACACTTTCTTCTCAAGTGCACATTCTCCAGTATAGACCACATCTTGGGTCACAAATCAAACCTCAGTAAATTTAAGAAAATTGAAATTATATCAACCATCTTTTCTGACCACAGTGCTAAGGGACTAGATATCAATGACAAAATAAAAATGTTAAAAACACAAACACATGGAGATTAAACAATACATTTTAAAATAATAAACAGATTGCCTAAGAAATCAAAAGGGAAATAAAAAATTTCCTAGATGAAAATGATGATGAAAACAAGACAACTCAAAACCTATGGGGTGAAGCAAAAGCAGTTCTAAGAGGGAAGTTTATAGCAATACTATCCTACCTCAAGAAACAAGAAAAATGTCAAAAAGACAACCTAACTTTACACCTGAAGCAACTGGAAAAAGAAGAACAAAAAAACCCCAAAGTTAGCAGAAGAGAAATACTAAGATCAGAGCAGAAATAAATGATAAATAAATGAAAGAAATGACAGTATAGATTAATAAACCACAAAAAAGCTGGTTCTTTGAAAAGATAAAACAAAATTGAGAGACCTCTAGCCAGAGTCATCAAGAAAAGAAGAGAGAAAAATCAAATCAACAAAATCAGAAATGAAAAAGGAGAGGTTACAACAAACAATGCAGAAATACAAAGGATTATAAGTGACTATTATGAACAACTATATGGCAATAAATCGGACTACCTGGAAGAAATGGGCAGATTCTTAGATAAGTTCAATCTTCCAAATGAACCAGGAAGAAATAGAAAGTATGAACAATCCAATTACAGGCTCAGAGATTAAATCTGGGATCAAAAATCTCCCCCAAAATAAAAACCCATGACCAGATAGCTTCACAGTGAATTCTACCAAACATTTAGAGAAGAGTGAATGCTAATTCTTCTGAAACTCTTTCATACAATTGCACAGGAAGGAGCACTTCCTCATTCTACAAGGTCACCATCACCCTGATATCAAAACCAGGCAAAGACAACACAATAATAGAAAATTACAGGCCAATATCACTGATGAATATAGACAAAAAAATCCTCAAAAAATTCTAGCAAACAGAATGCAACAACATATCAAAAAACTCTTACACCATGATCAAGTTAGGCTTATCCCAGGCATGTGAAGATTCTTCAATATCCACAAATCAGTCAATGAAAACTTACATTTCCATAAGTAAAAGAGACAGCCAATGTGAATCTGCTGTAAGACCAAGGAAACTTACACAGGGGCTATGCAACAACCTAGAGGGGTGGAATGGGGAGGGAGATGGGAGGGAAGTTCAAGTGGGAGGGGTCATATGTATACCTAAGGCTGATTTGGGTTTATGTATAGCAGTAAATAACAAAACTCTGTAAAAGTAAAAATAAAATAAATTAATTTAAAAAATTCTATCTTTGTCTTTTGATTGTAGAGTTTGTCCATTTATATTTAAAGCTATTACTGATAAGGAGGGATTTATCAATACTTTGTCATTTCACTATTTTTATAAGCTATATAGCTCTTAACCCTTAATTTCCTAATTTCATTACTTCCTTCTTTTGTGTTTACTTGATTTTCTGTAGTGAAAACATTTCATTCTCTTTAATTTTTTGCCAGTGTATGATCTATGGGTATTTTCTTTGTGGTTACTGTATTAGTTTTCTAAGATTGTGATAACAAAAATACCAGAAAGAGTGTGCTTAAACAACAAAAAATATTTATATTATGAACAACTATATGGCAATAAATCGGACTACCTGGAAGAAATGGGCAGATTCTTAGATAAGTTCAATCTTCCAAATGAACCAGGAAGAAATAGAAAGTATGAACAATCCAATTACAGGCTCAGAGATTAAATCTGGGATCAAAAATCTCCCCCAAAATAAAAACCCATGACCAGATAGCTTCACAGTGAATTCTACCAAACATTTAGAGAAGAGTGAATGCTAATTCTTCTGAAACTCTTTCATACAATTGCACAGGAAGGAGCACTTCCTCATTCTACAAGGTCACCATCACCCTGATATCAAAACCAGGCAAAGACAACACAATAATAGAAAATTACAGGCCAATATCACTGATGAATATAGACAAAAAAATCCTCAAAAAATTCTAGCAAACAGAATGCAACAACATATCAAAAAACTCTTACACCATGATCAAGTTAGGCTTATCCCAGGCATGTGAAGATTCTTCAATATCCACAAATCAGTCAATGAAAACTTACATTTCCATAAGTAAAAGAGACAGCCAATGTGAATCTGCTGTAAGACCAAGGAAACTTACACAGGGGCTATGCAACAACCTAGAGGGGTGGAATGGGGAGGGAGATGGGAGGGAAGTTCAAGTGGGAGGGGTCATATGTATACCTAAGGCTGATTTGGGTTTATGTATAGCAGTAAATAACAAAACTCTGTAAAAGTAAAAATAAAATAAATTAATTTAAAAAATTCTATCTTTGTCTTTTGATTGTAGAGTTTGTCCATTTATATTTAAAGCTATTACTGATAAGGAGGGATTTATCAATACTTTGTCATTTCACTATTTTTATAAGCTATATAGCTCTTAACCCTTAATTTCCTAATTTCATTACTTCCTTCTTTTGTGTTTACTTGATTTTCTGTAGTGAAAACATTTCATTCTCTTTAATTTTTTGCCAGTGTATGATCTATGGGTATTTTCTTTGTGGTTACTGTATTAGTTTTCTAAGATTGTGATAACAAAAATACCAGAAAGAGTGTGCTTAAACAACAAAAAATATTTATATTCTCACAATTCTGTAGGCTAGAGACAAAAATTCTGATAAGTCTGGCTTTTCTGAGGTCTCACTTCTGGGGCTGCAGATGGTTATCTTCTATGTCCTCACATGATCTTTTCTTTGTGTACATGTCCCTAGTGTATCTTCCTTTTTGGCTAATAAAAACACAAACTGTAATTGGTAAGAGCTCCACTTTTTTTTTTTTTTTAATCTTATTTAACCTAGTTTGCTGTGTTAAAAGTTTTAACTCCAAATAAAGCAACAGGGAAGATTACAGTTTTAGCATTTGAAATTTGGGACAGACAAAATTCAGTCTACAAAATTTACTATAAGATTCTGTTAGATATGCAATTAAGATAAACACACTCTATTGTACTTAACCAACTTACTTTCAATAGAATACAAAAACTCTGCTCCTATACTGTTGCATCCTTATAAACTGTGTGCCTCAGACATAGATGAATAGTTTTTAAAATACAACTGAAGTAAAAACTTCAGTTATAAATCAAAAGTACTATTATATCAGGTTTTTTAACTACCCGTGGATTTACCTTGACCAGAGATAATTATTTTATGTCACTTTGAGTTACTGTCTATATTCTTTCGTTTCAATCTAAAGTACTCTTTGGGCATCCAGTTGGCTTACTGGTAAGGGACCTGCCTGCCAAAGCAGGAGTTGTGAGATCAGGAAGTTCCCCTGGAGAAGAAAATGGCAGCCCACATCTCCAGCTTTGGCAAGCAGGTTAGGAACAAAAGTAACACTTATGTTAAGAACTTTGATAAAACATATTAATCCTAATTTCTTGTACTCACTATCTCAATCTTCTCGAAACAATGATCTCTTAGAATCATTTGATTAACCACCTCATGAATCCTTTTCGGCCTGTGTGACTGTTCTTTCTTATTTCCATTCTCTTATTTTGTTTCCTTTTCTATCACTTAAAATTTACGTTTTGAAATTCCTCTCTGCTCTGTTTTTAGTTTCTTACTATTATCTTTATTTTAACTTGCATCCTTTTTTGAGAAGTTATATTACTCTCACACTTAAAAATATTATCTACATGTTGAAAACTTACACATTTTCAACTCTAGACTAGGCCACAGCTCCACACACCTCCACAATAGGCATTTGGATATATGTTTCTTCAACCTACATAGCCTGAGTCTGGGCTAATTCTACTGTTACATTCTCTGTTCTACAGCAGAAGAGAAGCCATGTCTCCTCAGATTTACTTTGCATGTTTCCCTATGATTCATCACTTTTCTCTATGGAGAATTCGTCTTCAAACTCCACTACTAGGTTCAGACTCCACTATTGGATTTTAACACCACTAAAAATCAGATCTTGTGTGAGTAAATGAGACCTTAATGCATGTAAGATACCTGGAGGGAAAAACAGGAGCACCACTCTGCCACCGTGCTTGTTCCCCCTACTCGGTGAAACTTCTAAGGGTGACAGTATATGATAACTCCCTCTCTTCCACCAAAAGAGAGCCCATTTCTTGAAAAGTCTAGATTTGGGTAGAAGGCCTGCCCCACTAGCCACCAGAGATGCACACAGATCCTTAGAAGAGTTTGCACACGTGTCCAACCTGCCAGCCAGAAGACTGGTGGAGTCTGCACATGTCCTCTCCCCAGCTCTGTCTCTGGAGCTGGGTGTTTTACCTATGGAGGTAGTTATGTGTGCATGTGGGTCCCTATCATCCACACCCTTGGGGAGACAGGGGTTTTGGGGGTGGTCTCTGTGGGGATGAGGACACAATGTTGTGTGATGGGTAAAATCACAATGGACAGCATAGCTTTAAAGGCGGCCTGCCCTAGTTATTGAAGCAGAAGTTTAGAGGGGACACTTAGGAGTGGTCTGCTCATGGAGGGTTGCAGTGGATGAAGGGGTAACCTGGAACAGCTGTCCTCTAAGACAACAAGTCTCAGCCAGCTCTAGTCATGCTTGCTGTAAGGTCAGGTGGTTAAACCTCTGTAGCCTTGGTGGGACTCTGGGGAAAAGAGGCTGTGAGGTCCCAGGAGGGCACCTTGTGAGGTGTGGTGAGGTGGATGTCCAGAAGTCAAGACCTTGACCCAGATCAGGGTGGGGAGTCTGATTGGTGTTATATGGGGATCCCATGAGGGGATACTAGGAAAGAGGTTGGAAAAAAACCAGACCTGGACTTGATCAATACTGGGAGGGTGATAGACTCTGCTCTAGTCAGGTGGGAAAGCTGAGAAGAGGTGAGCTAAAAGGGATGTGGGGAGAATGGCATAAGGACCTGGAGGGAGAGAAGCCTGACCCGCTCAGGGTGGAGAGCCCCAGGGAGGTGAGCATAGGAAAGGAGTGGGTGGGACAGAATCTGACAGAGAGACCAGATCCAGGCCAAAGGAAAGACTGTGATAGGGGTGAGGATAACCCTAACCCTGACCAGGGAGAGAGAGGATGCTGGTCTAAATGGAAAAGCCATCCAAAGGGTATAACAAGTGAAAAACTCTGAGATAGAGTGACTTCACCTTGGTAGAAGTGATGGACACTTTTCTTGGGTGCCATGAGCCCACACTGAAGGTAATGAAAGTTGTAGACTTGGGCCAGGGGAGGGTGGGAAAATGAAAGTTTAGGTTGGTGAGATAATCAGTGGCCAGCAGAGCCACCCTACAAAGTTGTGCCGCACGATCACTGCCCAAGGGCATCTGGTTTAGGAGTGAAGTCTGTAATCTGACCTGCACTCTGTTCACCAAGCTGTTGCCATCATTCTGTTTCTGGCCCACCTCAGCCAAGAAGGAAGGATGCTTTCCTCTAATGCCCACAGGGACACTGTCTGCTAGCAAAAGGTAGGCCAGGGGCTGTAACTGTTTAGAGGACCCCTTTGTCTGAATCAACATGGCATAATGTCTGGATTAGCTCTGGGCTGTAGTTAGGGAAAAAATGTCTAAGCAGCTGTGGCAAGAGATAACACGCCTCCTCTTTTCAGATGTCTTAATAAAAGATAATCATGAGCAGCAACATGGTGTTATCGCATAACAGCACCCAAAGCCTGCAAGTGTTACCCACGTTTAACAACTCCATGGGGAAACTGTGGCAGCATCTAGACAAGGGAGAGTATGAAAAATTCAGGAACATACCCATTTTTGAGAGCGACTTGATCCAAGCGAATGATCCCATCCCTCCCCCTCTTCTTCGTGATTCTGTCTTGCAATCTTTCTTTATTTCCTCCCTTTCATTCTTAACCTTCCAGTCATGTGTTAAGTGTGTAAAGTTGTCTTTCATGACATTTCAGTCAGAGGCACTTCAGACTTGGAAAATACATGATCATAGATGTGCTGAGGAAGAATCTGTCTCCTATAAAAGATAAGACTGGTAAGGGAGAAGTGAGACAGAACTATTTCTTGGGTACAGGGATTGAGTTGTGTTCATGGGAGAAGCTAACACCCCTTTGAGCTTTTGTTGCACACCAGTAATGGTGCTAGACACTTTATTTAGGAGTGAAACAGAGGAAGGCAGGTAGAAAAGGATGTAAAGCCATAATGTTTTCCTTTTTCTTCCAACAACAGATAAGCAAAAGAGGAAGAGTGATCGATATGCACAACAGTGTGCAAATGGTGACTGTGGGCATTGCCTACACCAACCCGGACCTTACAATGCCTGATGTCATGCTGCTGGCACGACCAACTGTGAGCTCTGCAGGCAGTGCCAGACATGACAAGGACAAAGGGAGTAGGGGCCTCAGGTCGACAAAAAGCTTGGAATTAACCAGGTGAGCCAGGAGTTTTAGTCTTTTCTATGAGAAGGATACTGAAGGGACAAGGACACAAGGTATAGAATTCCCTCTAACATAGAAGCCAAAGGGGAGGGACCCTCGGATGGCATGGCGGGTCCCCCTTTTTTGTACCAGCTGTGCCTTTGTTTCTGGCCCAGCCAAGAAGGAAGGATGCTTTCCTCTAATGCCCACAGGGACACTGTCTGCTAGCAAAAGGTAGGCCAGGGGCTGTAACTGTTTAGAGGACCCCTTTGTCTGAATCAACATGGCATAATGTCTGGATTAGCTCTGGGCTGTAGTTAGGGAAAAAATGTCTAAGCAGCTGTGGCAAGAGATAACACGCCTCCTCTTTTCAGATGTCTTAATAAAAGATAATCATGAGCAGCAACATGGTGTTATCGCATAACAGCACCCAAAGCCTGCAAGTGTTACCCACGTTTAACAACTCCATGGGGAAACTGTGGCAGCATCTAGACAAGGGAGAGTATGAAAAATTCAGGAACATACCCATTTTTGAGAGCGACTTGATCCAAGCGAATGATCCCATCCCTCCCCCTCTTCTTCGTGATTCTGTCTTGCAATCTTTCTTTATTTCCTCCCTTTCATTCTTAACCTTCCAGTCATGTGTTAAGTGTGTAAAGTTGTCTTTCATGACATTTCAGTCAGAGGCACTTCAGACTTGGAAAATACATGATCATAGATGTGCTGAGGAAGAATCTGTCTCCTATAAAAGATAAGACTGGTAAGGGAGAAGTGAGACAGAACTATTTCTTGGGTACAGGGATTGAGTTGTGTTCATGGGAGAAGCTAACACCCCTTTGAGCTTTTGTTGCACACCAGTAATGGTGCTAGACACTTTATTTAGGAGTGAAACAGAGGAAGGCAGGTAGAAAAGGATGTAAAGCCATAATGTTTTCCTTTTTCTTCCAACAACAGATAAGCAAAAGAGGAAGAGTGATCGATATGCACAACAGTGTGCAAATGGTGACTGTGGGCATTGCCTACACCAACCCGGACCTTACAATGCCTGATGTCATGCTGCTGGCACGACCAACTGTGAGCTCTGCAGGCAGTGCCAGACATGACAAGGACAAAGGGAGTAGGGGCCTCAGGTCGACAAAAAGCTTGGAATTAACCAGGTGAGCCAGGAGTTTTAGTCTTTTCTATGAGAAGGATACTGAAGGGACAAGGACACAAGGTATAGAATTCCCTCTAACATAGAAGCCAAAGGGGGAGGGACCTCGATGGCATGGCGGGTAACTGTGGTGCACATTCAGAGGAGCAGAGATCAGAAATAGCCACAGGAATACACCAAGACTTTGTGTGGAAAATGGCTACTGACTGTGTGAGGAAGGTTATAGGAATAAGATCAGAAAAGTAGTTGGGAGCATACAATGGGAGGGACTCTCATGGCAGAGCAACTGAGGATTTAACACCTACCACTTTGGGTAGGTTGTTGGGAGCCATAAAGATATTCAACCAAGGTGTGAAAAATGACGTATGTGCTCTGAATGAGGGCTGCACCTGTCATTGATGAGGAGGTGGATGTGAGCTGAGGTAAAATGATAAGGATTTGGTAAATCCCTTTAACAGAGTGAGAGTAGACTTTGTCTGGGCCAGAGAGTCCTAGCTCCTTCTTTCCTGTTTATCTCCACCTGACTTCCTACTCCGTTTCTCCCAACAGGCTGCTGCCTTTGAAGCTTGTAAAGTTATATGTTTACAATCATGAGAAAAAACAGTTGTGCTTAAAACTTGCGAGTGGTCAATCATAGTACCTATAACTGTTCCCCTCTTTAGATTCAAAAGAAGATCTTTTTGAATATTGGGAAGACCTGGAGTACCTTTTTAGACCTACAGTGGAGGCTTACAAAAGTACTCCCACTGAACCAGTTAGTGGCATGATGGACATATCCATGTGGGAAGCAGAGAACAAGAAGTTCCCAACAGGAGTTAAGACCCTGCAGAGACTCATGGGGAAGCGGCTAAGGTGCTTTCAGAGAACAGCTGAGGTTCTCCCAGGCTGATTTCCCAGGCTCACTGGTGGGAGGAGCTCAGGCACAACAGTGTGCAAATGGTGACTGTGGGCATTGCCTACACCAACCCGGACCTTACAATGCCTGATGTCATGCTGCTGGCACGACCAACTGTGAGCTCTGCAGGCAGTGCCAGACATGACAAGGACAAAGGGAGTAGGGGCCTCAGGTCGACAAAAAGCTTGGAATTAACCAGGTGAGCCAGGAGTTTTAGTCTTTTCTATGAGAAGGATACTGAAGGGACAAGGACACAAGGTATAGAATTCCCTCTAACATAGAAGCCAAAGGGGGAGGGACCTCGATGGCATGGCGGGTAACTGTGGTGCACATTCAGAGGAGCAGAGATCAGAAATAGCCACAGGAATACACCAAGACTTTGTGTGGAAAATGGCTACTGACTGTGTGAGGAAGGTTATAGGAATAAGATCAGAAAAGTAGTTGGGAGCATACAATGGGAGGGACTCTCATGGCAGAGCAACTGAGGATTTAACACCTACCACTTTGGGTAGGTTGTTGGGAGCCATAAAGATATTCAACCAAGGTGTGAAAAATGACGTATGTGCTCTGAATGAGGGCTGCACCTGTCATTGATGAGGAGGTGGATGTGAGCTGAGGTAAAATGATAAGGATTTGGTAAATCCCTTTAACAGAGTGAGAGTAGACTTTGTCTGGGCCAGAGAGTCCTAGCTCCTTCTTTCCTGTTTATCTCCACCTGACTTCCTACTCCGTTTCTCCCAACAGGCTGCTGCCTTTGAAGCTTGTAAAGTTATATGTTTACAATCATGAGAAAAAACAGTTGTGCTTAAAACTTGCGAGTGGTCAATCATAGTACCTATAACTGTTCCCCTCTTTAGATTCAAAAGAAGATCTTTTTGAATATTGGGAAGACCTGGAGTACCTTTTTAGACCTACAGTGGAGGCTTACAAAAGTACTCCCACTGAACCAGTTAGTGGCATGATGGACATATCCATGTGGGAAGCAGAGAACAAGAAGTTCCCAACAGGAGTTAAGACCCTGCAGAGACTCATGGGGAAGCGGCTAAGGTGCTTTCAGAGAACAGCTGAGGTTCTCCCAGGCTGCTTTCCCAGGCTCACTACAGAAACACAGTGCATTTGGAGGAGCTCAGGCCAAATGAATCACCTTACATAGGTCTTCCATACTGGAGAGTTTGCTCGTGTTTCTGTGTGTCCGAAGTCCCTTAGATGTCAGCTCCTGTAATCCGATACCCAATGGTGTAATGCCCTCAACAACATTTTGACTGTCAGTGTATTTTGAAATGCTTGCTACCAAAGCCCAGTCTTTTTAAAATGAGACATTTTTAACTATAGGAAAGTCCTTCCTTTATTTTAGTCAAAGCTATACATTCATTTTTGTATATATCCTTGGCAATGCAGTATGCTTTGTGCATATGTGTGCAATCTGTTAGTTGATATCAGAATGTAGAATGCATGTAGTTCCTGACTATCAGTCTTACTCTTAGGATTCTATTTTGCAGAAATGTTAGGTAAGATAAAAGTGTGAGGATCCTCGCTGGTAAATTGCAATAATGCTCTCCCTGGCACTGTAACTATCCAAACAAAACTGGGGTGACCACTGTGGTGATGCTGTGGAAGGGATTCTTACATCCACTGGGAGATGACATGATGACCTCAAAGTTCTTCTGATTACATGCTCTTGAGTAATTCAGCCTCAGGAAGACAGGTAACTTTCCAATCTCACTTATTTTCTTATTTACTTCCCTGTTTCTCCTCTTTCTACAAACTGTGGAGTTCCATGCAGAAACAGGAGAATAAGACCATGATAATTTCAGAAGCCTGAAATTTCAGAAGCCTATGGCTCCTGAGGTGTCTGGAGCCACCTCTCTTGCCTACAGTGATTCAGAGGGATTCTAACTACAGGCTTCCCACACATGCTATTTGCTGAAGAATAAAATCTCTTTCCTAGCCACGGTAGCTAAAGGATCTGACAAGTGGAGTGGCAACATCAAGGACAGCATCTATCACACCTAAGTGCTGTATGAGTATGATTGATCACGTTCACGAAACAGAGATTATCAGCAGATTTGTTATAGAGACAGCTTAAGGTCCAAAAGCAGGACGCTCTGTTTCAAGGTTGAGTAAAGGCAACAGGAGTTAAGACCCTGCAGAGACTCATGGGGAAGCGGCTAAGGTGCTTTCAGAGAACAGCTGAGGTTCTCCCAGGCTGCTTTCCCAGGCTCACTACAGAAACACAGTGCATTTGGAGGAGCTCAGGCCAAATGAATCACCTTACATAGGTCTTCCATACTGGAGAGTTTGCTCGTGTTTCTGTGTGTCCGAAGTCCCTTAGATGTCAGCTCCTGTAATCCGATACCCAATGGTGTAATGCCCTCAACAACATTTTGACTGTCAGTGTATTTTGAAATGCTTGCTACCAAAGCCCAGTCTTTTTAAAATGAGACATTTTTAACTATAGGAAAGTCCTTCCTTTATTTTAGTCAAAGCTATACATTCATTTTTGTATATATCCTTGGCAATGCAGTATGCTTTGTGCATATGTGTGCAATCTGTTAGTTGATATCAGAATGTAGAATGCATGTAGTTCCTGACTATCAGTCTTACTCTTAGGATTCTATTTTGCAGAAATGTTAGGTAAGATAAAAGTGTGAGGATCCTCGCTGGTAAATTGCAATAATGCTCTCCCTGGCACTGTAACTATCCAAACAAAACTGGGGTGACCACTGTGGTGATGCTGTGGAAGGGATTCTTACATCCACTGGGAGATGACATGATGACCTCAAAGTTCTTCTGATTACATGCTCTTGAGTAATTCAGCCTCAGGAAGACAGGTAACTTTCCAATCTCACTTATTTTCTTATTTACTTCCCTGTTTCTCCTCTTTCTACAAACTGTGGAGTTCCATGCAGAAACAGGAGAATAAGACCATGATAATTTCAGAAGCCTGAAATTTCAGAAGCCTATGGCTCCTGAGGTGTCTGGAGCCACCTCTCTTGCCTACAGTGATTCAGAGGGATTCTAACTACAGGCTTCCCACACATGCTATTTGCTGAAGAATAAAATCTCTTTCCTAGCCACGGTAGCTAAAGGATCTGACAAGTGGAGTGGCAACATCAAGGACAGCATCTATCACACCTAAGTGCTGTATGAGTATGATTGATCACGTTCACGAAACAGAGATTATCAGCAGATTTGTTATAGAGACAGCTGAAGGTCCAAAAGCAGGACTCTCTGTTTCAAGGTTACAGAGTAAAGGCAACATGAGTAAACAGGATGTAGACCAGAGTATCCCAATGCCAGGCTGCAGCTCCTAGGAACAACATGCATGAGAGAACTTCCTCTAAAAGGCCTCATCTTCTTAATGCTTAAGAGGAGGGCAAGTCAATCCTAAAATCCCATGGAACCACTCAGAAAGAAAAATGGAGAAGGGCCAGAAGGACCAAGGACAAGACTCCTCCACTCAGAAGGAGATAGAACACTGGGGGAAAAGGGAGCAAAAAGAAAGTCAAGAACAATATCATAAGGGCTACTAAGATTTGGTAATTCATCCTAAAGTCAAAAGGGTAAAATTATATGAGAAGAATAAATATTAAATGCCCAATCTAAGAAAAAGGCATATCCTGGATTTTTATCTGAACAAGAAGGTGGCTGCCAGGATGATGATGCCAATTGACTGGATAATTCATACATAAAATTTCTGTTCTAATAAGCAATTCATTATTGATTTGTAATCCAGACATCTGCTTACTGGAAATTTTCCCTCAAAAGCATTATTAACTGTATTTATGCCCAAACTATGTATTTTACTTACTCTATGGAACATTAAGTTTATTAATGTCATCTTTATTCTTATTAATTTATATGTCTCTGATAGCATCAATATATGTGTATTTAAGTGAATCAAAATATGATGTATAATTTTTAATAGCTTTTATATTAGACAGATTTGTAGTTTGATATAATTTTATTTGTTAATTTTATGAAACTTAATTGACTTTTTTATATTATTTTTATTGATTGTGTGAAGGAACATAGTCAATTTAACAATATTGTCTATATCATATAGTTTTTATTAAGTAAAAAAGATTTAAGCACAATATTTGGATTTCCAGTACATAGTCAATATTCAATAAGTGTTGATGGTGATTATGCTGCTATTGCTACTGATGTTGATGATAAAGTTCAAGATCCTTCTCATGACCTGATGCCTCTACATGACATTATACAACAGTTAAAAGACTGATTCTTGAGCAAAGCATCTTTAATGATTTTGCTAGGTCCAACGTATTTCTTACAGAAATTGTGTATAAGTTCTTCATTTGTGTATAACTTTTCCATTTTGGGACATTTTTACTTTTCTTTTAATTGGATTTTTTAAATAAATTAGTCTCTGGAGGTAATTGTACTACTAGAAGTCCTACCCCTAGGGAAACAGCAATAATGAACTCGGGCTTCCTATCCTTTTCCTCGTTCTAATAATCTTCGGATGTACACTGGCACTTCATAGTTTTGAATCATTCATTCCCTAACAAACTCCCTATAAACTCAAACACTGATACTGTTGCAATCTCCACTACTTTGTTTCTTAACTTTCTCAGGCTGTCAGAAGAAGGAAGCAAACTATAAATGTGATTCTAACCGGAGCCAAAACCCAAATCATGAAGTTACAAAGAAGGAATACCTGGAAACCATGCACTCGAATATTAATAATAATTTTGAGGTATGTCTCAGCAGGTAAGGAGAGAATTTACAATATTCTTTTATAATTGATACTCCTCTCATATCGACTTTGGGTTGTTCTCCCCAAAACTATAATTTTCTCCTGTTCTTTCTCATTTTTTGTTTGTACAATCTGAAGCAAAATTTTGGAATTGATTGAAAAAATCTTTATTGTTTCCACTTGAGTTTGAGCAAACTCCAGGAGATGGTGAAGGACAGGGATGCCTGGTATGCTGTAGTCCATGGGGCTGCAAACAGTCAGACATGACTTAGAGACTGAACAACCACAACACCTGAATCTTTAGCTTCTGCCCTTCATCATCAGTGCCTTTGAGATGCCCATCAATTGTTCATATTCAAACCAATCACTTATGAGTCCACAAGAAAGCCTCAAATTGACTTTTTATATTATTTTTTTGATTGTGTGAAGGAACATAGTCAATTTAACAATATTGTCTATATCATATAGTTTTTATTAAGTAAAAAAGATTTAAGCACAATATTTGGATTTCCAGTACATAGTCAATATTCAATAAGTGTTGATGGTGATTATGCTGCTATTGCTACTGATGTTGATGATAAAGTTCAAGATCCTTCTCATGACCTGATGCCTCTACATGACATTATACAACAGTTAAAAGACTGATTCTTGAGCAAAGCATCTTTAATGATTTTGCTAGGTCCAACGTATTTCTTACAGAAATTGTGTATAAGTTCTTCATTTGTGTATAACTTTTCCATTTTGGGACATTTTTACTTTTCTTTTAATTGGATTTTTTAAATAAATTAGTCTCTGGAGGTAATTGTACTACTAGAAGTCCTACCCCTAGGGAAACAGCAATAATGAACTCGGGCTTCCTATCCTTTTCCTCGTTCTAATAATCTTCGGATGTACACTGGCACTTCATAGTTTTGAATCATTCATTCCCTAACAAACTCCCTATAAACTCAAACACTGATACTGTTGCAATCTCCACTACTTTGTTTCTTAACTTTCTCAGGCTGTCAGAAGAAGGAAGCAAACTATAAATGTGATTCTAACCGGAGCCAAAACCCAAATCATGAAGTTACAAAGAAGGAATACCTGGAAACCATGCACTCGAATATTAATAATAATTTTGAGGTATGTCTCAGCAGGTAAGGAGAGAATTTACAATATTCTTTTATAATTGATACTCCTCTCATATCGACTTTGGGTTGTTCTCCCCAAAACTATAATTTTCTCCTGTTCTTTCTCATTTTTTGTTTGTACAATCTGAAGCAAAATTTTGGAATTGATTGAAAAAATCTTTATTGTTTCCACTTGAGTTTGAGCAAACTCCAGGAGATGGTGAAGGACAGGGATGCCTGGTATGCTGTAGTCCATGGGGCTGCAAACAGTCAGACATGACTTAGAGACTGAACAACCACAACACCTGAATCTTTAGCTTCTGCCCTTCATCATCAGTGCCTTTGAGATGCCCATCAATTGTTCATATTCAAACCAATCACTTATGAGTCCACAAGAAAGCCTCTTTTAAGTAATATGTTTTATAATTCCTTTTTCTTTATTCATCAAATCCACCAGTATTTCCTTTCCTTTGTGTGAGTATAGACAAGTAAACTGTCTATACAGTTGAAATGTTGTAACATTTCATACCATGACAATGTTTTGACAATTTTATTTCATATTAATTTAAATACTGAATTTGTGTTATTGTATTAGGACTGGTCATTATAAGGAATCATAGTGCTTTAACTTCAGTAGTGGTTCAACTTATATATACCTTACTCATAAAATGTGTAACATGCATGAATCATACATTTATCTGTTTCCTTGTTTCCTCATTATGCAGTAAATAGATAATAATAAAAACGAGTAAAGCAATAAGCCAATAAACATTTAGGATCAGAAAAAGAAATAATAGTTAAAAAAGAATATTAACAAGTCATTTATTTAAACCTTTCTCTTACTCTTCAGAGACTTGTGAATATCTTATTTGCTGTAAGATGTGATTCTATATGGAAATTACATAAAGTTGACTTTATGTAATTGACCACTTTATTGACCACTTTATAGTGGTCAATCTGATAATATAGAGGCTGGAACTTGTAAGAGTAATAAACTTGCTATGTAATCATATTTAGTTGTTTATTTAACACTTTTTCTTCTCAGCTTTAAAAGGCATTTTGTACATATATAATAATATAGAATTGGACTTTATTGCAACTTTGCCAGCACCCTGAATTACTTTACCTCTGAATGGATTAAGGACACTGTGATGTGTTTAAATATTCTTATAATGATACTCCTCTCATATCGACTTTGGGTTGTTCTCCCCAAAACTATAATTTTCTCCTGTTCTTTCTCATTTTTTGTTTGTACAATCTGAAGCAAAATTTTGGAATTGATTGAAAAAATCTTTATTGTTTCCACTTGAGTTTGAGCAAACTCCAGGAGATGGTGAAGGACAGGGATGCCTGGTATGCTGTAGTCCATGGGGCTGCAAACAGTCAGACATGACTTAGAGACTGAACAACCACAACACCTGAATCTTTAGCTTCTGCCCTTCATCATCAGTGCCTTTGAGATGCCCATCAATTGTTCATATTCAAACCAATCACTTATGAGTCCACAAGAAAGCCTCTTTTAAGTAATATGTTTTATAATTCCTTTTTCTTTATTCATCAAATCCACCAGTATTTCCTTTCCTTTGTGTGAGTATAGACAAGTAAACTGTCTATACAGTTGAAATGTTGTAACATTTCATACCATGACAATGTTTTGACAATTTTATTTCATATTAATTTAAATACTGAATTTGTGTTATTGTATTAGGACTGGTCATTATAAGGAATCATAGTGCTTTAACTTCAGTAGTGGTTCAACTTATATATACCTTACTCATAAAATGTGTAACATGCATGAATCATACATTTATCTGTTTCCTTGTTTCCTCATTATGCAGTAAATAGATAATAATAAAAACGAGTAAAGCAATAAGCCAATAAACATTTAGGATCAGAAAAAGAAATAATAGTTAAAAAAGAATATTAACAAGTCATTTATTTAAACCTTTCTCTTACTCTTCAGAGACTTGTGAATATCTTATTTGCTGTAAGATGTGATTCTATATGGAAATTACATAAAGTTGACTTTATGTAATTGACCACTTTATTGACCACTTTATAGTGGTCAATCTGATAATATAGAGGCTGGAACTTGTAAGAGTAATAAACTTGCTATGTAATCATATTTAGTTGTTTATTTAACACTTTTTCTTCTCAGCTTTAAAAGGCATTTTGTACATATATAATAATATAGAATTGGACTTTATTGCAACTTTGCCAGCACCCTGAATTACTTTACCTCTGAATGGATTAAGGACACTGTGATGTGTTTATCCCAAAGGACACTCTATGCATCTGTTCATATGACTTCTGAAGAACTAAATTCACTGTTAGATTCTCTACACTGAGGGAAAGCTCACAGGTCTTTCAAAAGAACAGTTATTGCAATCTTATTGTGGAATAAATTCAACAATTATGAGTGAATCTCACACTTGAGCTTTTACATCTGGCCCAGTTTATCTCAGGAACTGTTTATACACTGGGAAAATGATTGGTTTTATTAGTTTTTTACCCCATAAAAAGAAAATATTAATTTCTATACAGAAGATTCAGCTGCAAAGACCAACCAACCATGAACTGCTCTTTTTATTATGCCAGGTGGAAGTGAAAACTTATGGATCACAGAAACAAGACCATTGTCACTGAGTTTATTCTTCTAGGATTTCAAAATGGGAAAGAAGTAGAAATTCTTCTTTTTTCTGCATTCCTCCTTATGTACATCATATCTCTGACTGGCAACAGCATGATTATCATTTTGGTGTGTGGTGACTATCGTCTGCATTCACCCATGTATTTCTTTGTAGCCAATCTTTCTTTCCTTGAGGTTGCGATTACCTCCACAGTGATGCCTAAAATGCTCGCCAACACATTTTCCCTCACCAAAGCAATATCCTTCGTGGGATGTCTCACGCAGTCTTTCTTCTACTTTCTCTTGGGAACCACAGAATTCTTCATCTTGGCTGTTATGTCCTTTGATCGATACATTGCCATCTGCCACCCACTGAGGTATACCATCATCATGAACAAACAAACATGCGTATCATTGCTCCTGGGATCTTATGTAGGTGCATTTTTGTCAATTTTGACATCGTCCATATTAACTGCCCCTCTGCCCTTTTGTGGGCCAAATGTAATCAATCACTTCTTCTGTGACAGTGCTCCTGTGCTAAAGCTGGTCTGTGCAGATATCTCTCTGGCCGAGCTGGCTGACTTTATCTCCTCTGCTGTGTTGCTGTTGGGTTCCTTGCTCCTGACAGGAGTGTCTTATGCATATATTGTTATTACTATCCTTAGAATTCCCTCTGTCCAGGGACGGCAGAAAGCATTCTCCACCTGTGTTTCACATATCACTGTAGTAACACTTTACTATGGAAGCTCCATCTTCATCTATGTCCGTCCCAAAAAGGGCAATGTGATGGACGTTAATAAATTTGCCACAGTGCTGAATACCATTGTGACACCAATGCTGAATCCTTTTATCTACAGTCTTCGAAATGAGAAAGTTAGAGATTCCTTGAGAGATGGTGTCAATAAATGTGTGGGTATGCTAACCAATTTAAGATTTTTAAAATCTCATAAATGATATCTTTACAGCGAAGATATCTTCATGTCAGACAATAAAATTAGTTTACCATGTAATTACTCCCAAGTTAATATACTCACATAAGGAAGGAATTAGGAGAATACATATTATTTTCGTATTCTTAGCCAGGTTCACCTAGTAGTGATTCATATAGATCTAAAAAACCCCACATGCATAATAAATACACACACACTGACAAAAAGTTAATATACTCAGTAGAAATTCTTCTTTTTCTGCATTCCTCCTTATGTACATCATATCTCTGACTGGCAACAGCATGATTATCTTTTTTCACGCCTTTGTATTTCTTTGTAGCCAATCTTTCTTTCCTTGAGGTTGCGATTACCTCCACAGTGATGCCTAAAATGCTCGCCAACACATTTTCCCTCACCAAAGCAATATCCTTCGTGGGATGTCTCACGCAGTCTTTCTTCTACTTTCTCTTGGGAACCACAGAATTCTTCATCTTGGCTGTTATGTCCTTTGATCGATACATTGCCATCTGCCACCCACTGAGGTATACCATCATCATGAACAAACAAACATGCGTATCATTGCTCCTGGGATCTTATGTAGGTGCATTTTTGTCAATTTTGACATCGTCCATATTAACTGCCCCTCTGCCCTTTTGTGGGCCAAATGTAATCAATCACTTCTTCTGTGACAGTGCTCCTGTGCTAAAGCTGGTCTGTGCAGATATCTCTCTGGCCGAGCTGGCTGACTTTATCTCCTCTGCTGTGTTGCTGTTGGGTTCCTTGCTCCTGACAGGAGTGTCTTATGCATATATTGTTATTACTATCCTTAGAATTCCCTCTGTCCAGGGACGGCAGAAAGCATTCTCCACCTGTGTTTCACATATCACTGTAGTAACACTTTACTATGGAAGCTCCATCTTCATCTATGTCCGTCCCAAAAAGGGCAATGTGATGGACGTTAATAAATTTGCCACAGTGCTGAATACCATTGTGACACCAATGCTGAATCCTTTTATCTACAGTCTTCGAAATGAGAAAGTTAGAGATTCCTTGAGAGATGGTGTCAATAAATGTGTGGGTATGCTAACCAATTTAAGATTTTTAAAATCTCATAAATGATATCTTTACAGCGAAGATATCTTCATGTCAGACAATAAAATTAGTTTACCATGTAATTACTCCCAAGTTAATATACTCACATAAGGAAGGAATTAGGAGAATACATATTATTTTCGTATTCTTAGCCAGGTTCACCTAGTAGTGATTCATATAGATCTAAAAAACCCCACATGCATAATAAATACACACACACTGACAGAGATGGATATAAATATGTGATTATTCTATTTTTCTGTGCCTCTAGTATTTTAAAAATCAAATTCATGTTCAATCAATGATGTAAACTCAAACACATAGGCACTTTTTCAACTTTACTGTAAAGCCTTAAAAATAAAAAGTATGTATACTTAAAAACATATTAATATTTTTGGCATTTAATAGATATGTATTGCCTTTCCAATAAAATAATCTTAAATATTACTTTAATTTTGAGATATTATGTATAGAGTATTTGTTATGTAAATTTTTATTTTAATTGTAAACTGATATACTCATGGTTCCATATCTGCTACAGTGAATAACTATTATACTCCTATTTCTGTGCCACCACATGTGATGGTAAATCTACCTTTGGCAAAAGAATTCATCAGAACTTAGAAGCCTTTGCTAATCATTCACAGAAAGAATAAAAAAGTGACAGAAATATATCAGATTGTTCTATCCCAAATCTTTTTTTTTTCAGAATGGCAGGAAATTACTACAGCCATTGAACTTTCATGCAAAATGGTTTATAGGAAGAGAGTTTAAAAATGCTAATGCTAATAATAATCTGGGAATTTCAACCTAACAGACAGATCCCATTACCTTTTCATTATTTGAAGGAACATGCAAAATATCTTAATTAGATAGAAGTGAGGAAAGGTCCCTCAGCTGTGTCCCACTCTTTGTGACCCCATTGACAGTAGCTGGCCAGCCTCCTCTGTCCATGGAATTCTCTAGGCAAGAATACTGGAGTGGATGCCTATTTCCTTTTCCAGGGATCAAACCCAGGTTTCCCTCATTGCAGGCAGATTCTCTACCTTATGAGCCACTAGGGAAGTCATGATTCTGCAGCATTTTGATCTTAAAGAGTTTCAGGCAACAAATATATCTAGGTCATATTCTGAGGATTGGCTTCATCTTCAGTAATGTGAAATGTTCCACCAATAGTCATGGATTTGGTCAAAGAAAGCTGTAATAAAGTCTCTTCATCATTTTATTGTTTCTTAGGTTCTTCTCCATATTCTAGATAGAGTATTTCTGCTGTTGCAGCTGATTCTTCTTCTTTAACAAAATCTACCATTCTCTTTAGATGTCCTAGGTCATCCTTTCAGACTTTCAAACAAAGTTCCCTTTCTCAGATATTGGACCGGAGTTTCTGAATGTATCATCTGCATTGGTATGTTTTTCATGCAACTTGTCCAATATTCAACACCTCTGATACTCTTCAATATTTAACTGGTGTTTTCTTAACCTCCCCAAGTCTATTGGGATTCCTAAATGCACTTAGAATCTAAATTAAATATGGATAGTTCAAGAAGAACATGCTAAGGGATAATGGTACACACTAACATGGAGGCAAACATAATAGAAATTTATAAAGTTGAAAATTGAAACATGTAATAAGATCATATGTAAAATCTAGATGGCTACATAGAATAATCAGCTTTAATGTTTATTAATAACTGATGTAACTTAGCACGTAAACACAAAAGGAGAAAATAAAATGTATTGACATCTCAAAAGAGGATAAAGCAAAAAAGGAAAAGTATATATTTTAACCAGTGTCTATTACAAAGTGACTTTAAATAATGAAAAAGAAAATTTGCTAATTTCTTATATTCAATGATTATGTGAGGAGCTCAAATCTAAGCAAACAAAATTAGTTCCATATATTTTAAAAATCTCAGAGAAAAATTCATATTTTTTATATTACTATTGCAAATGTTATTTTCACAAAACAGAAGAAGGAACCCCTTCCAACTGATTCTATAGTCTAAAAATATACATTATAATAATAATAATTTATAAGAATATAACAAAATCAAAACATCTTAGTGAATCCAAAATAATTTTCTTATAATATTAGCAGTTTTCTCAAACAGTATATTAAAAGAATGACAGGCCATATTTTATTAGGTTTATTATAGAAGTGTTTTGTTGCTTATATCTTCAAAAACCAACCAATTAATGTATCATTTATCTATTGAATGAGAAAACTATATTATTGGATGCAGAAACTATTTAAAAACATACTATATTCTACAATGTATATGTATGTCAAATTAATACATTGTGCATCTTAAGTATAATATATACAATTTTTATTTGTAAGTTATACTTCAATAAAACTTAAAAGGAACTAGTTGTTATGTGGAAGGGGATTTGGAATAAGAAGTTGTATATGACATAAACTTAGAGTACCTAAGTCTTTCTAAAATCATGTTTCTAAAGTCACCATGAATGTTTATATTCAGCCATGAAACAAGTGAAAAATAGAAAAATGGAGTCCAAGGTGCTCTATGAGGACCTAGAGGGGTGGGTTGGGGAAGGGGAAGGAAACTCCAGAGGGTAGTGATACATGTATAATTATGTGTTGTTTTATGGGAGAAACTGGTACAATAATCTAAATTAAATATGGATAGTTCAAGAAGAACATGCTAAGGGATAATGGTACACACTAACATGGAGGCAAACATAATAGAAATTTATAAAGTTGAAAATTGAAACATGTAATAAGATCATATGTAAAATCTAGATGGCTACATAGAATAATCAGCTTTAATGTTTATTAATAACTGATGTAACTTAGCACGTAAACACAAAAGGAGAAAATAAAATGTATTGACATCTCAAAAGAGGATAAAGCAAAAAAGGAAAAGTATATATTTTAACCAGTGTCTATTACAAAGTGACTTTAAATAATGAAAAAGAAAATTTGCTAATTTCTTATATTCAATGATTATGTGAGGAGCTCAAATCTAAGCAAACAAAATTAGTTCCATATATTTTAAAAATCTCAGAGAAAAATTCATATTTTTTATATTACTATTGCAAATGTTATTTTCACAAAACAGAAGAAGGAACCCCTTCCAACTGATTCTATAGTCTAAAAATATACATTATAATAATAATAATTTATAAGAATATAACAAAATCAAAACATCTTAGTGAATCCAAAATAATTTTCTTATAATATTAGCAGTTTTCTCAAACAGTATATTAAAAGAATGACAGGCCATATTTTATTAGGTTTATTATAGAAGTGTTTTGTTGCTTATATCTTCAAAAACCAACCAATTAATGTATCATTTATCTATTGAATGAGAAAACTATATTATTGGATGCAGAAACTATTTAAAAACATACTATATTCTACAATGTATATGTATGTCAAATTAATACATTGTGCATCTTAAGTATAATATATACAATTTTTATTTGTAAGTTATACTTCAATAAAACTTAAAAGGAACTAGTTGTTATGTGGAAGGGGATTTGGAATAAGAAGTTGTATATGACATAAACTTAGAGTACCTAAGTCTTTCTAAAATCATGTTTCTAAAGTCACCATGAATGTTTATATTCAGCCATGAAACAAGTGAAAAATAGAAAAATGGAGTCCAAGGTGCTCTATGAGGACCTAGAGGGGTGGGTTGGGGAAGGGGAAGGAAACTCCAGAGGGTAGTGATACATGTATAATTATGTGTTGTTTTATGGGAGAAACTGGTACAATATTGTAATTTTCTCCAATTAAAATATAAATTAAAAAAATTTAGAGAAACACAATGGAACAAAAACAGAGAATCCCATAAAAATGATCACTGTGAACACGGTAATGCCTAAATGACTAGGAAGAAAGGTGACTGCTGGTATTAGTCATGCAGCAGATGTCATCTCCATCCCCAGTGACCTGCCTGCAGCAGACCCTAATAATCTTTCCTTCTGCAGGGTCTCCACAGCTTCCACAGTAAAGTACACTATTGTGCTTGTCAGCACAAATCCCGGCAGCATGCTCTGTAGAGGACAAGGGCAGTGATTACCACTGAGGTAACCAGCGGCCACTGCTGGTGTGAACAGCTATGGAGAGGGAGGTATAGATCTCCTTCACCTTCTCCAAAGGAAAGTCTGTTGTGCTGCCCTGGGAGCTGGGTTGTGAAACTTTCTAACTCTGAGCATTCCCTGCACCCCATAGTCACAGCTTATCCGTCTGCGCATGAGTAGCAAACACTAGCTCTGTGACTACTATCCATGTGTCCACCCCATGCTCCAGACTCAAGCACTATGGTTGCTTCTTGTCTGTCAATGCTTTAGGTATCAGAGCCAATGCCACAAAAGGCTAGCCAGTTTCCCAGACTTCAGGGCTCCTGTCACTCTGTAAGCACCATGGTCCAGTTTTCAGCTCTGTAACTGCTCCATAGGCGCCCACCCATCATACAGCATTACCATCAACCTTGTGAAAGGACCCACAAACTTGTACCCCCTGGGAAGAATCTACTTGGTCATGACATCACTCATGGAAAAAAAGAGATGGGGTTGTGCTCAGTAGCTTTTGCCATCAGAGCCCAGCACCCCTTGTTAGCATGGGGAAATGTGTGTACTGATAGACTATTTGGAAATATTCAATGAGGACTGCTTGTTTGGCATAATATTAAGACATGTCTAATGAGGAATGGGGCACCAGCATAAAAAGTGGAATGAAAACAAGGAGACTAATGTAATACTGGGATGTTTTCAATTCTGAACGAGGCACATGCTATTGGAGATATTTCTATGGATCACTTGTGTCATATAAAAAAATTCTGATACAATATTAGGCACCTTCTAGTGAGGAAGATAGCATGGGTATAATATAAAACATATGATGAAGAATTAGAACTCTGGTATAAATACTGGAAAATATATTGGGAAAATGACTAGGAAGAAAGGTGACTGCTGGTATTAGTCATGCAGCAGATGTCATCTCCATCCCCAGTGACCTGCCTGCAGCAGACCCTAATAATCTTTCCTTCTGCAGGGTCTCCACAGCTTCCACAGTAGTACACTATTGTGCTTGTCAGCACAAATCCCGGCAGCATGCTCTGTAGAGGACAAGGGCAGTGATTACCACTGAGGTAACCAGCGGCCACTGCTGGTGTGAACAGCTATGGAGAGGGAGGTATAGATCTCCTTCACCTTCTCCAAAGGAAAGTCTGTTGTGCTGCCCTGGGAGCTGGGTTGTGAAACTTTCTAACTCTGAGCATTCCCTGCACCCCATAGTCACAGCTTATCCGTCTGCGCATGAGTAGCAAACACTAGCTCTGTGACTACTATCCATGTGTCCACCCCATGCTCCAGACTCAAGCACTATGGTTGCTTCTTGTCTGTCAATGCTTTAGGTATCAGAGCCAATGCCACAAAAGGCTAGCCAGTTTCCCAGACTTCAGGGCTCCTGTCACTCTGTAAGCACCATGGTCCAGTTTTCAGCTCTGTAACTGCTCCATAGGCGCCCACCCATCATACAGCATTACCATCAACCTTGTGAAAGGACCCACAAACTTGTACCCCCTGGGAAGAATCTACTTGGTCATGACATCACTCATGGAAAAAAAGAGATGGGGTTGTGCTCAGTAGCTTTTGCCATCAGAGCCCAGCACCCCTTGTTAGCATGGGGAAATGTGTGTACTGATAGACTATTTGGAAATATTCAATGAGGACTGCTTGTTTGGCATAATATTAAGACATGTCTAATGAGGAATGGGGCACCAGCATAAAAAGTGGAATGAAAACAAGGAGACTAATGTAATACTGGGATGTTTTCAATTCTGAACGAGGCACATGCTATTGGAGATATTTCTATGGATCACTTGTGTCATATAAAAAAATTCTGATACAATATTAGGCACCTTCTAGTGAGGAAGATAGCATGGGTATAATATAAAACATATGATGAAGAATTAGAACTCTGGTATAAATACTGGAAAATATATTACGGGGAAAGGAAAACTGATATATTATTACATAGGGAAAACATGAGCAAAGCAAAAGTCTACCCAGCAAACCAGGACATACGTTCAACATAATTATATAAATATTCTCTTTCAAAACACGATTATTCTGACTTATTATTGCTATTTTGCTTACACACAGAGATTTCCGTCATTCATTTTTTTCATTTCAATATATATCATTGATATCTTTAAACAACATAAATTTTTCCTCATTTTACCTCATTATTCTTTCCTTTTCCTTTATTCTCAATAGATTTTTTAATGCTTCAGCCTTTTCCTTATTTATGTTCTGAAATCAAATATATTCCTTTCTCACTACATCCATCTATTAAAATATTACAATTCTTTAGTATTCACATGTAATTTCTTATCCTTCATGATATTTAACATCCTGTCCTACTTTCTCTATGAATAAATTCAGCTTGAGGTTTCTGGTCATCCTCCAAATGATCTTGTTTATAGATAACATAGCCTATCACTTTGTATAATAAGCCAGAAATTCTGCAGGCTAAGACTATCTCTATTACATCACCATTAAGTGGTTTATTAATAGATGAATGAATAAATTGATTAGATGTATTGAAAATGTGTATTTTTATTTTACCTCTTTTTGGCCACTTCTACTGGTTTTTCATCATCCATCTTTGTTCTTTGGCCTGTGTGGGCCTCCCATTGCAGTGGCCTTTCTCGTCGTAGAGCACCGGCTCTGGGCACATGCGCTCCAGAGAGCTCTGGCTCGGCAATTGGACAGACACATTGGTCCAGCAGCTCTGCGGCACATGGGATTCTCCCAGGCCAGGGACAGAACTGACGCCCCCTGCACTGCAAGGCAGTGTCTTTATCCACTGGACTACCAGGGAAGCCCTGTGTTTGCATTTTAAGATTAAGGATTAAGGTGTGGAATATAATTGCATGTTGTCATGACTTACAAAATAAGTATATTCAGGTGAAAATGAGGGAGGCATAAAACATGTCAAATATATTTTGCATACCTAATGCTAAATATATATAAACTGGCACAGCTAATAACTAATATTGGGATCAGAGGAAATTAAAAAGAGAAGGGTAAAGTGAGTATTAGACCTTGAAAACTGGATAGAATTTTATCAGGGATAAAAAGGAATGGCTGGGCAATATATAGAGAAGAAAATGCATATGTAAAAACAAAAGAAAGTTGTTAACAAGCCATAGACATTTTTTTTTTAGATCATTTTTTTGGGGGGGTGGAGAGGAAAGGGGGATGGCGGGTCACTTCTTATTGGTTTTTCATTTATTCAGTTTCATCTATCTTTGTTCTTTGGCCTATGTGGGCCTCCCATCGCAGTGGCCTCTGTTGTCGCAGAGTACCGGCTCTGGGTGCATGCGCTCCAGAGCTCAGGCTCGGTAATTGGATGCATCGGTCCAGCCGCTCCAAGGCACGTGGGATCTTCCCAGGCCAGGGATGGAACCGGCACCCCTTGAACTGCAAGGCAGTGTCCTTACCCACTGGACCACCAGGGAAGCCCCATAGACATTTTTCTAGGTAAATCAGTATCATGATGTATGATTGGCTATGATTGGAAATAAAGCTTTAAAGAAAAGTTATTTAAAAATACAAGGATTTAACACCTTAGACAGACAGAAGTCTTGTAGTAAGCTGAAAAATATGCCCTTTGTGTAAGAAAAAAGGCTAGCTTTTTGAAGAGATGCTTTAAAAAACAACCCTCTCCAGTGCCCTGATTCTGAGGAAGCCACAGACCTGCTTGGGTATTGCAGTAGATGGTGTATTTCAGACCTCAAGTACAGCCATAGGCAAAGTGTTTGTACAGTGCACAACATCCTCAATTATAAATAGCAGCCTGGATACACCTTAAGATTTCACAGTCATAGATTTCTGTCTATGAAAAAAATGCCCTTCACATATATTAGTGTCATCCTTTGAAAATAAGCAGTGATTGAATTAGTAGTAGTAGTATTAATAGAAGCTGAGTAGGCAAGCTAGCTGCAGCCCTGAGGTTTTGTATTATACATTAATACAGAAATAGGCAAGTACTCATGGGTACATATTGTACATGTGCAAATACACATATAGTTTCTTTGTGTCTGTATAGGAGGTTCAGAAAATGTGTTATTTGAAATCCTTGGCTTTTACTTTTAAAAAGTCTCCTGGGGAAAAAAAAAGTTTTCCAAACTTGCTCAAGTCTCTAAAGAATAGTCATTAATGAGTTTACAAAGCAAAATTTGGAGTGAGAAGAAACTAAGCTATTTTACTCCATGCAATAGGGTTCCCCATCAGAGAGTCAGGCTGATTTTAAAGCCTTAGTGTTTTCCAAAGCACTCACATATTTCCATATGAGTGCTTTGGAACTGTCCCATAATAATCTGACAGTAGCTCAATTTCAAAAGAAATCTGAGCTCAGAATTTCCTATGGAAAACCCATCCTCTTGGTTCTGAAGTTTAATTTCATAGGAAAGAAAACTGGATCAAACCAAGGCAACTTTTTTTTTTTTTTTTTGTAAATGTTCCTAAGCTAAGAAATTTCCACTGATCAGTGGAGCATCTGCCAAAGGCTAGAGATTTTTAAGAAAAAAGTTGACTGTCCTGGGGTTGGAAGACTATTCATAGTATTTCCCACATTACAGTGGGACTTTAGTCCTGAAAACAAGGTAGCCTTGATTCTTGGTAGATACCTGAGAATTCTTTGAGGGTTAAGTGCTAGGAAACTTTCTACAATCTTGAATGTCTGATTAAATTTATGTAAGCATTTACTTAGATAATCCACAAGGAATTTGTAGTGATGATCTAGTAAATTTCACTCTACGACATCAACCCATGGCTTGTTTTCTGTGTTAACCACTGTTTTTCATCGATGTCTTTTAATGCCGCAAAAGGGTGTTGTGTCTACAGACTTTGCTTCACATATCTTCCCAGAATCAGTTGCAAACAGTCTTCGTTTCTCTCACTCTCTCTCTCTCTGGATACACCTTAAGATTTCACAGTCATAGATTTCTGTCTATGAAAAAAATGCCCTTCACATATATTAGTGTCATCCTTTGAAAATAAGCAGTGATTGAATTAGTAGTAGTAGTATTAATAGAAGCTGAGTAGGCAAGCTAGCTGCAGCCCTGAGGTTTTGTATTATACATTAATACAGAAATAGGCAAGTACTCATGGGTACATATTGTACATGTGCAAATACACATATAGTTTCTTTGTGTCTGTATAGGAGGTTCAGAAAATGTGTTATTTGAAATCCTTGGCTTTTACTTTTAAAAAGTCTCCTGGGGAAAAAAAAAGTTTTCCAAACTTGCTCAAGTCTCTAAAGAATAGTCATTAATGAGTTTACAAAGCAAAATTTGGAGTGAGAAGAAACTAAGCTATTTTACTCCATGCAATAGGGTTCCCCATCAGAGAGTCAGGCTGATTTTAAAGCCTTAGTGTTTTCCAAAGCACTCACATATTTCCATATGAGTGCTTTGGAACTGTCCCATAATAATCTGACAGTAGCTCAATTTCAAAAGAAATCTGAGCTCAGAATTTCCTATGGAAAACCCATCCTCTTGGTTCTGAAGTTTAATTTCATAGGAAAGAAAACTGGATCAAACCAAGGCAACTTTTTTTTTTTTTTGTAAATGTTCCTAAGCTAAGAAATTTCCACTGATCAGTGGAGCATCTGCCAAAGGCTAGAGATTTTTAAGAAAAAAGTTGACTGTCCTGGGGTTGGAAGACTATTCATAGTATTTCCCACATTACAGTGGGACTTTAGTCCTGAAAACAAGGTAGCCTTGATTCTTGGTAGATACCTGAGAATTCTTTGAGGGTTAAGTGCTAGGAAACTTTCTACAATCTTGAATGTCTGATTAAATTTATGTAAGCATTTACTTAGATAATCCACAAGGAATTTGTAGTGATGATCTAGTAAATTTCACTCTACGACATCAACCCATGGCTTGTTTTCTGTGTTAACCACTGTTTTTCATCGATGTCTTTTAATGCCGCAAAAGGGTGTTGTGTCTACAGACTTTGCTTCACATATCTTCCCAGAATCAGTTGCAAACAGTCTTCGTTTCTCTCACTCTCTCTCTCTCTTTCCCAGCTCCCAAGCCCTATGACATGAAGAAGGGCTTGACTGTTTCAGTACTGTAATATTATGGGGAATATTTGAGATTTCTGGTTTCTTCTTTCCATTTCACCTTTTCTTACAGCATTTCCATGGTTACGGTGTCTAAATCAGCTGCTTAAGGGAGTAGGTGCTTGATAGGTTATGCTTCACTGGAAACTGATTTTGTGTGAGTTGAATTTTTTTTCTTTTTTCAATTATCTATGTAAATAAAATAAAATAATATTAAAAATGTGTTCATGAATTTTTGAATATTTGTCTTACACTGCTGATGTTTAATAATGTGTTACCATAGCTGATTTATTTTTAAACTATATCAGTTACTGTAAAAGATTACAATTATTTTATTTTGACCAATTTCAAGACTTAAATACATGCTGGTACTTTACTAGAATTACGATACCTGCATTCACAGATCTGGGATAACTTTAAATTCTGCAATTCCAAAGCAAAGAATAAAATCCTTCTTTGCATTGATCTAATTATCATGTACTAACAAGCATCAGGTATATTTCTACAATTGAATTTTAAATTAAATCTGCTTGGCTTTATTAATACTACTAATATCATCCTGTTCTAATCTGTTGATCTTAAAATATAGAGGGATTGTGTCCAAACATTTTATTTATACTTTATTATTTTTGTTATTCTGTGACTCTCTAGCATCTAACTGGATATTCATGATGTAAATCTAATTCTCTCATAAATTCGTGGTTATTTGTATCTTACCAGAAATGTATTACTCTGCAAATCAACTTATCATCTTTGCTTTTGTCAAGTATCATTTTTTCTTAAATTCTAATTTGTCTTCGATTTGTGCTGTGCTACCTGTTTTACTTATTTTAAAATTCCCTATTATATACATACAGATTTGCAAATCTGTTTTATTTGTTTCCCATACAATGAATATATTCAGTTTTGCTCTGATAATAATAATAGACAAGCTTAATTAATTCACATTTTGATACAATTGATGTATTGATTTTTTTCATACAGTTAAGTATTTATGAAATGTCTCTTATTTCCTAATTTTACTTTATTTTATGGATATTTGTTTATTGATTTTCATATTCATTCTTTGGCTTGAGAATCTACTTTGATATTTTTTTGATGCATCAAGATCACAAAAAATGCTAATGTTTTTCAATTAATGTATATAACTTTTGATATCATTTTCAAATTTGGAATTTTCTCTGCACATTCATTCTACCAATTTATTTTTAATTGTCTGAAATAATATTACTTTGGAAAATAAACATTTCTGATTTATGTGTAATGTACTGTTACACATTTACAGAGACATTCCAAAAAATCATCAAAAATTGATTGTTGTTGTTTAGTTACTAAGTCTCTTTGCAACTTCATGGACTGTAGTCTGCCAGGCTCCGTTGCCCATGAAATTTTCCAAGCAAGAATATTTGTGTGTTATTGTTTCCTTCTTTAGGGGATCTTCCTGACCCAGGGATTAAACTCACATCTCCTGCATTGACAGGCAGATTCTTTACCAATGGGCCACCTTGGAAGCCTCCAAAATTGGTTAGTTTGTCCCAAAGATTTGTTGTAAAAAACTTATTTTAAAATGTAATATTCTACCTGTTTTCCTTTCTTTACATATATATTTCTTTATAATTTATAAATTTTCTTTATAGATTTAACTCCATTCAGTACAGTAAAATTTAAAGGAGGAATTAGTAAAAGCTTAAATTCTGTAGAGTTGACCACTTTAAGTATCTAAAGAACAATAAACAAATTCATTTTGATTTCAAACTTCCAGCAGCCAGTATTGGTTGAAGTGAACATTCCATTCTCTAGATTTAAACAAACGAAGTTAGATTCAGCACCCATTATCTGTCTCCTGAAGATTCCAAACTCTTTGTGCTAACTGGGTGATAGCTCAAACATGTTTTTTTCTGAAAGTGAAAACCAGTTTCAAAATTAACTTGCAAAGTAATTACTAAAAAGAGGTTTATTAGTTATATTGATTAAAATCAGTAGTTTAAAAATAATAAGGGCATATATAGGCAGGATGATAATAATATGAATTATTTTCACATTTTGATACAATTGATGTATTGATTTTTTTCATACAGTTAAGTATTTATGAAATGTCTCTTATTTCCTAATTTTACTTTATTTTATGGATATTTGTTTATTGATTTTCATATTCATTCTTTGGCTTGAGAATCTACTTTGATATTTTTTTGATGCATCAAGATCACAAAAAATGCTAATGTTTTTCAATTAATGTATATAACTTTTGATATCATTTTCAAATTTGGAATTTTCTCTGCACATTCATTCTACCAATTTATTTTTAATTGTCTGAAATAATATTACTTTGGAAAATAAACATTTCTGATTTATGTGTAATGTACTGTTACACATTTACAGAGACATTCCAAAAAATCATCAAAAATTGATTGTTGTTGTTTAGTTACTAAGTCTCTTTGCAACTTCATGGACTGTAGTCTGCCAGGCTCCGTTGCCCATGAAATTTTCCAAGCAAGAATATTTGTGTGTTATTGTTTCCTTCTTTAGGGGATCTTCCTGACCCAGGGATTAAACTCACATCTCCTGCATTGACAGGCAGATTCTTTACCAATGGGCCACCTTGGAAGCCTCCAAAATTGGTTAGTTTGTCCCAAAGATTTGTTGTAAAAAACTTATTTTAAAATGTAATATTCTACCTGTTTTCCTTTCTTTACATATATATTTCTTTATAATTTATAAATTTTCTTTATAGATTTAACTCCATTCAGTACAGTAAAATTTAAAGGAGGAATTAGTAAAAGCTTAAATTCTGTAGAGTTGACCACTTTAAGTATCTAAAGAACAATAAACAAATTCATTTTGATTTCAAACTTCCAGCAGCCAGTATTGGTTGAAGTGAACATTCCATTCTCTAGATTTAAACAAACGAAGTTAGATTCAGCACCCATTATCTGTCTCCTGAAGATTCCAAACTCTTTGTGCTAACTGGGTGATAGCTCAAACATGTTTTTTTCTGAAAGTGAAAACCAGTTTCAAAATTAAATTGCAAAGTAATTACTAAAAAGAGGTTTATTAGTTATATTGATTAAAATCAGTAGTTTATAAATAATAATAAGGGCATATATAGGCAGGATGGCAATACATTATTATTATTACCTCTTTTTCATCATTTCTATTACGAAAAAGAGATCCAAGGGTTAATAAATATCGCATTAGGAAAATTGATTTTTATATATATCCTAACTATTAGAAACTTTGGTTTTTATGTATTCTTATCTGAGAAATATAAGAAAAAATGAACTCAACCATATTTTTTAATTGTGCTGTTTGTTTTTGTGAAGATAAAGCAAAAGTATAATGACCTAAGCTCCATATATCTGAAAATACTGAGTTTTAATAAGTGGCAATGTTGCTTCCTTCTCTTTCTTGACTCATTTTAGAGAATCTCTACTGAGCATGGAGAGGGAGAACTGGACTTTGATGACAGAGATCAGCCTTACAGGAATACCAACAAGCAGAGTCTTTGGGAACTTCCTGTTTTTGCTCTTTCTTTTGGTTTATTTGGTGACAGTCCTTGGAAATACCCTCATCATTACCTTGATTCTTATGGATTACAGGCTTCACTCCCCCATGTATTTCTTCCTCAGCAATCTCTCTTTTAGTGAAATATTAACCACAACTTGTGCTGTTCCCACAATGCTGGCAAGCTTCCTGTTAGGTAGAAGGAATATATCAATTGGTGAATGCTTTGCCCAGATGTATTTCTATTTCCTGTCTGGATGCACTGAGTTTATCCTTTTTGCTGTCATGTCCTATGATCGTTATGTGGCCATCTGCAGCCCCCTTCAGTACCCTGTGATTATGACCAGCTCACTCTGTGTTCGGCTTGTCATTCTCTCCTGGGTGGGTGGCTTTTTCCTTATCCTCCCATCCACCACCCTTAAGTCAAGACTGCCATACTGTGGCCCCAATGTGATTGATCACTTTTTCTGTGACAGTGCCCCTTTCCTCCACTTGGCATGTGCTGACATCCATGCCATTGAGCTGTTAGACTTCCTCAGCTCCCTTGTCCTGCTCATCAGCTCCCTCTCCCTCACAGTGATCTCTTATGTTTACATCATCTCCACCATTCTGAAGATACCATCAGGTCAAGGCCAACGCAAAGCCTTTGCCACCTGTGCCTCCCACTTCACTGTGGTTTCCATGGGCTATGGTATCTCCATCTTTGTCTATGTCCGCCCCTCACAGAAAGGCAGCCTGCACCTCAACAAGATCCTCTTTATCCTCTCTAGTGTCATCACACCACTCCTGAATCCTTTCATTTTCAGTCTAAGAAATGAAACCATGAAGGATGCTCTGAAGGACACCTTGGTCAAATATCAGAATTTTATTAAGGGACTCAGGTCCAAGTGACAGGCTCTTTGAGTATGATCTATAGTCATTGACTGTGTGGATCACAACAAACTGTGGAAAATTACTACAGAGATAAGAGTACCAGACCACCCTGTCTGCTTCCTGAGAAATGGTTATGCAGGTCAAGAAGCAACAGTTAGAACCAGACATGAACTACTAGACTGGTTCCAAGTTGGGAAAGAAGTACAATAAAGCTATATGTGGTCAACCTACTTATATAACTTCTATGCAGAGTACATCATGTGAAATGCCAGTCTGGTTGAAACACAAACTGGAACCAAGATTGCCAGGAGAAATATCAACAACTTCAGACATGCAAATGATACCACTCTAATGGCAGAAAGCTAAGAGCTTCTAGAGAGCTCAAGATAAGGGCAAAAGAGGAAAATGGAAAAAGCTAACTTAAAAACCAATACTCAAAAAACTAAGATCCTGACAACTGGTCCCATCACTTCACGGCAAATAGAAGGGGGAAAAATGGAAGTAGCGACAGACTTTATTTTCTTGGGCTCCAAAAATCCCTGCAGACTATGACTGCAGCCTTGAAAATAAAAGATGTTTGCTCCTTGGAAGGAAAGCTATGAAAAACCTAGGCAGCATATTAATAAACAGAGATGTCACTTGCCAACAAAGGCCCATTATAGTCAAACTGTCATTTATCCAATAGTCTTGGACAGATGCAGGAGTTGAACCATAAAGAAGCACCAAAGAATAGATGCTTTCAAACTGCAGTGCTAGAGATGATTCTCGAGAGTTCCTTGGACTGCAAGGAAATCAAACAAGTCAATCCTAAAGGAAATCAAACTTAAATATTCTTTGGAAGGACCGATGCTGAAGCTGAAGCTCCAATATTTGAGCCACCTGATGTGAAGAGTTGCCTCATTAGAAAAGACCTCAGTGATGGGGGAAGGTTAAGGGCAGGAGGAGAAATGGGTGACAGAGGAAAAGATGGTTGGATAGCATCACTGGCTCAATGGATATGAATTTGAGCAAGCTCTGGGAGTCAATGGAGGACAGAGGAGTCTGGTGTGCTGCAGTCCATGGGCTTGCAAAGGGTCAGAGATAACTCATCAACTGAACAACAAAAACGATTTATTTTTGTTATTCTGCATTCCACTTCTAAAACTGAGTTTTTCAGGGAATGTGGAGGAGGTGTAACTATTTATACAGTGTGCTTCCAACCAGGCATGCATTCTTTCATGTCAGCACATGTAATCTATCATTCTCCTTCACAACACACATATCTTCTCGTTATCTGCATATGCTTAATTTCTGTAGAATATATGCGTGTGACAGCATTGTTTATGATAGCAAAGATATTTTTCCACATTGTGTGAAATCTTTTATGTTTCCTTCATGGTCATTCTCTCCCTTCCCAACTTTATACTACCTGGGATTGGTATAATTACTACTGTGTTATGTTTAAAGGTGGTTCTCTGAGGGATAGATACTGGAACAGGAAAACTTGTTGGAATCCCTATTAAGAAATATACTTAAAGCAAGTAAGAAAAGTGTACATAGACCAGGGGTGAAGCTGCCCAACAAGACAATTGTGTCTGAGACCTCACACATTTCGTGAAGAACAAGAGTCAAAGGGCAGGGCTTTGTATCCAGTCAGTGTCTACTGGCTGTTTCTATAGAGGGCTGCAACTGTGAGTCAACAGCAGTGAATGAGTGTTTTGGGCTGAGGAGAAAAACTAGGTAGTTCTTGAACATACCTACTATAGATAAGAGTCCAATAATTCTTAATTGCCTAATATATTCATGACATCCATGAGAACTTTACATAGAAACTACTTAGGGGGGGATATTATTTTCTTTCTTTCAAAAGTGAAACTGCTTAAGGGTGACATTAATTAAATGATACATAATATACTATGCTCCCCGTGCATAGAATTTGAAAGAATGTCTCTGATTAAATAGAATGTCCTTTGACCACTATGTCATATAATAAGTATTTAATTTTAGCACCAAGTAGTAAATGAATTTGATGGTTTAGTCATTCGAACTCCACTGAAAAATAAGCCAAATGATGCAAAACAATGAGTGAAAGTGTTATGGAGCCCAAGCTGACTGTGCTCACAGCACAACAGACCAATGCATCTGAGAGATGAGGTGTTGAGGAAAGGAAAGGAAAATGACTATTCGGAAAGCCGCTGAGGGAGAAGACAGCAGGCTAGTGCCTCAAAAATAACCATCTTATTGGGTTCTGGATGCCAGGTGTTTTTATAGATCAGATATAGGGGGGAGGTGAGGAAACAAAGTAAAAAGGCCATTAATCTTGCAAACATCTCTTGGAATGGCAAGTCTCAGGCAGGGTTTGTGTTAATTTTTCCCTTCCAGCCATCTACAGGTGGACAGGGCTCTGAACAAAAGCACTTTCTTTAAACAGTCAGGCAGAGGGGCAGGGTCCTTCAGGCAAGCCATTAAGAATCATTATCAAAACAAAAGCAACAAAAAGAAAGTCAAAGAAACAGTTTGCAACATGGAGTCAGAATTAGTTTTCTCTCTGCTGCAATAACATAGGAGAGGATCCTTTTTATAATGCTATGTTTTGTTTTGAGTTTGCATATGTGGTTAGGAATTTATGGGAGATGGTTTTCAACTATCACGAAGTATTTTTACGAATCTAGACTCAAGTTAAAAATTACACAGAGTTGGGCAGATTCTTTAAGGTATAAACTATCAAAAGGGCAAGAAGCGAAAGTAAAGAACGTGGAGCCCTATACCAAGGTCACAGGTGTGGAGCCCTGAAACTAAGGTCACAGGATCTCTGTAATTGACCAAGCCTCTTAGTAACTGTTGCTATGAGCCTCTGGCTCTAAACCGACCAGTTCCCTGACCCCATATTATGTAAAATGATCACCCTACTATCCACCAGTCTTTGTCTTGAGGCTACAAAAGTTAGCTGCAAGCCTGGCCCGCTGTTCTAACATCATCTCCCAGTCTAAGAAATTTTATTCTTCTCTCATTCTGCCTCATGTCTGGAAATTTTTTTCCAACCCGCACATGGACCATGACAAAGAAGAAGAAATATAAGCGGGATGTTAATAACCTCAATTTTTCATCAGTTTCATGAAAATAGATTGTTTTCTCTATCTGTGCCATTTTCTTTACCATTTTTAAACTGTTCATAAGGGGGTATATTTAACAAAAAAAAGATATTTATGACATTTATGATGTATTTTAAAATTTTTTACACTTAATAAAGGGATCAATCACATGATTCAATTTTTTAAACAACCTGTTTGGTACCATGGGTAAAACATGCAATTGCAGAATTTATTTACAGTAGTAGTGATGAATTAAAGTAATGGACTACACTGAAACTTCCATACAATTTTCCTAGTCCATGCTATGACAAAATCATTTCACATTTATGAAATGATTCCTTGTAAAATAACTTCTCAATTCTTAAGCAACTGAGAATAAAAATAATTTGAAAAACATGTAATATTGGCTCCTTTACAGCACAGTGACCTAGAGACCCTTTTAAAAGGAACTGAGATTTAAATTGTGTTTAATTTAATACATGTTAAATCGACATTTGTCAACCCAGGGACTCTGAGATATTCTAGTTGGCATGTTCCATGAAAGACTGGAGCAATACCTTTAGGGAACAGTTATAGCCCTACCTTAGGTCTTGAAACATTCTGATGACTCTGGATCATTCACAGTAATTCCTGCCTTTGGAACTTAAGTTCCTTGTTTAGTCATCACTTCTTTATTACTCTTACCCCACTGCCCAATCATTAAAAGAAATCCTTAAAGCTTCTTTAGAGCTCATGCTAGAAACATGCAATGCACTCTCCTTGTTGAGACAATTCAGTAAGCCACTGGCCACCCCTTATTTACAGACTATACAAGCATCATGACTTCTTCCTGCATGCCTCTTAGTAACTGTTGCTATGAGCCTCTGGCTCTAAACCGACCAGTTCCCTGACCCCATATTATGTAAAATGATCACCCTACTATCCACCAGTCTTTGTCTTGAGGCTACAAAAGTTAGCTGCAAGCCTGGCCCGCTGTTCTAACATCATCTCCCAGTCTAAGAAATTTTATTCTTCTCTCATTCTGCCTCATGTCTGGAAATTTTTTTCCAACCCGCACATGGACCATGACAAAGAAGAAGAAATATAAGCGGGATGTTAATAACCTCAATTTTTCATCAGTTTCATGAAAATAGATTGTTTTCTCTATCTGTGCCATTTTCTTTACCATTTTTAAACTGTTCATAAGGGGGTATATTTAACAAAAAAAAGATATTTATGACATTTATGATGTATTTTTAAAATTTTTTACACTTAATAAAGGGATCAATCACATGATTCAATTTTTTAAACAACCTGTTTGGTACCATGGGTAAAACATGCAATTGCAGAATTTATTTACAGTAGTAGTGATGAATTAAAGTAATGGACTACACTGAAACTTCCATACAATTTTCCTAGTCCATGCTATGACAAAATCATTTCACATTTATGAAATGATTCCTTGTAAAATAACTTCTCAATTCTTAAGCAACTGAGAATAAAAATAATTTGAAAAACATGTAATATTGGCTCCTTTACAGCACAGTGACCTAGAGACCCTTTTAAAAGGAACTGAGATTTAAATTGTGTTTAATTTAATACATGTTAAATCGACATTTGTCAACCCAGGGACTCTGAGATATTCTAGTTGGCATGTTCCATGAAAGACTGGAGCAATACCTTTAGGGAACAGTTATAGCCCTACCTTAGGTCTTGAAACATTCTGATGACTCTGGATCATTCACAGTAATTCCTGCCTTTGGAACTTAAGTTCCTTGTTTAGTCATCACTTCTTTATTACTCTTACCCCACTGCCCAATCATTAAAAAGAAATCCTTAAAGCTTCTTTAGAGCTCATGCTAGGGAAACATGCAATGCACTCTCCCCTTGTTGAGACAATTCAGTAAGCCACTGGCCACTTCCTCTTATTTACAGACTATACAAGCATCATGACTTTCCTTCCTTGCAGAAATTTTGTCTGCCATCATGTGACAAATTCATCCTTCTTTCCGTGAAATGACTTATCTCACTTTTTCTTATACTTTTGACTTTTTCTGTGATTCAAAACTGAACCTTGTCTTATATTGCTATTTTGAGCCACTAAGCTTCTACGTATTTCGTCCTATCAGTCCTCATAGTACACACAAATAATCTTATTACAACTCCATTTTTTAAAAGCTCTGGGCTTCTAGTCAATGTTTGTTTCACTTTCCTTCTATGTATTTATTTTCTTGTTGACAACCTGAGACTCTAATAATCATTATTTCTTGCCTTTATCCCCATCTCTAAGCATTGTCTTTTACCATACGGGGCTAAGCTAAAGTAGTTGAGTGGTCTTAAAGCATAGAGAGGTTGCTCAGAGAAGAATAAATTGGTGATCGTGTACTTTTACTAGGGGGCTTCCCAGGCGGTACTAGTACTAAAGAATCCAGTTGTGAATGCAGGAGATGTAAGAGATGTGGGTTTGATCCCTGAGTTGGGAAGATGCCCTGGAGGAGGACATGGCAATCTAGTGTACTATTCTCACCCATGGTCAAGGGAACCAGTGTGGGTTACACTGAAAAAAGTAGTGCAAAAGGCAAAGAAAAAAGTAGTGCAAAAAAGGTTACAGGAAATCGGAAACGACAGAAGCAACTTAACATGCATGCTCTTCTACTAGGAATTTATCATTGCTTCCAAATTCACCTGCCTTCAACCAGCTATCAATCTTGTTTTTTTTTTTTTTTTTTAAATGAGTCTTGAATGCTTTACAACTTTCTTCAAACTTCAACCTACACTTTTACAGTAAGTAAGAGCTGCTTACCTAATCTCAGAAACATAAACTATATAAATCCTTTGATGAGAATCTGTACAAGTCCTAATTCTATTTCTTTGACCTCTCCTGCCTTTGGAACTTAGTCTCACTTCTTATCTTATACATTTTGACTATAAAGCAATGCACTCTCCCCTTGTTGAGACAATTCAGTAAGCCACTGGCCACTTCCTCTTATTTACAGACTATACAAGCATCATGACTTTCCTTCCTTGCAGAAATTTTGTCTGCCATCATGTGACAAATTCATCCTTCTTTCCGTGAAATGACTTATCTCACTTTTTCTTATACTTTTGACTTTTTCTGTGATTCAAAACTGAACCTTGTCTTATATTGCTATTTTGAGCCACTAAGCTTCTACGTATTTCGTCCTATCAGTCCTCATAGTACACACAAATAATCTTATTACAACTCCATTTTTTAAAAGCTCTGGGCTTCTAGTCAATGTTTGTTTCACTTTCCTTCTATGTATTTATTTTCTTGTTGACAACCTGAGACTCTAATAATCATTATTTCTTGCCTTTATCCCCATCTCTAAGCATTGTCTTTTACCATACGGGGCTAAGCTAAAGTAGTTGAGTGGTCTTAAAGCATAGAGAGGTTGCTCAGAGAAGAATAAATTGGTGATCGTGTACTTTTACTAGGGGGCTTCCCAGGCGGTACTAGTACTAAAGAATCCAGTTGTGAATGCAGGAGATGTAAGAGATGTGGGTTTGATCCCTGAGTTGGGAAGATGCCCTGGAGGAGGACATGGCAATCTAGTGTACTATTCTCACCCATGGTCAAGGGAACCAGTGTGGGTTACACTGAAAAAAGTAGTGCAAAAGGCAAAGAAAAAAGTAGTGCAAAAAAGGTTACAGGAAATCGGAAACGACAGAAGCAACTTAACATGCATGCTCTTCTACTAGGAATTTATCATTGCTTCCAAATTCACCTGCCTTCAACCAGCTATCAATCTTGTTTTTTTTTTTTTTTTAAATGAGTCTTGAATGCTTTACAACTTTCTTCAAACTTCAACCTACACTTTTACAGTAAGTAAGAGCTGCTTACCTAATCTCAGAAACATAAACTATATAAATCCTTTGATGAGAATCTGTACAAGTCCTAATTCTATTTCTTTGACCTCTCATCAAATTAAAATGACTCTCTCCCTGCTGCCTCTCATACAAAATAGAATGCTTTCCCTATTGAATGCTAATATCTTCATAGCTGTCCCCAGATCCCAACTTCTAGCTGTCAGTAATTATTTTCTACATTCATTCCTCAATTTTTTGCTTACTTAATCAGGTGCCAAAACTTTACATCTTACAAAAACACAATAACCCCTCCATGATAGGCACATTTATCTTGTTATTTCACAGCTGCATTTTTCAGTGTAATTATTTGCATATACACAATTGCTGCCATTTCCTTACAAGTCAATCCATGCCTCGCTATAATCAGTATGGTGTGTACTCTTCCCTGTCCAAAGATGCTGCCCTTCCCAGAAATAACAATACCTTATGTGCTGAGAAGTTTGAGAAAAGTATCTTAATCCTCATCTTCCATGCTCATCTCCTCTTTGTTCCAGAACACTTTCTACCTTTAGAAGAGTCTGTACAACCATTTCACAAATGTCTTTTCACCCCTGTGGTTGTTCCCTCTGAGTCCTTTTTCAGGTTCCTCTTCTCTACTTAAAAGTTATGAAGTTATGTTTTTCAAATTCCTATGTGCTTTCACTCATTTTTTATTTTACATTCTTCCGTTTGGAAATCTTATTAATTTCTATATTTTCAAAAATGATCTATATGTTATAAATCTTCCTAATGTTTATTTCTTAGTCAGGTTACTCCCCGAGGCTCTAGATTCATACAGCAAATATCCATTGGGTATCATTTTCTGAAATCTCTCATATGTGGATCACCCATCTTTTTCTCTCCATAGGCAGAATTGGGAACCCAACAAATTTACAATTAGAAAACATCTTCTGTTAAGATAATTCAAGTCATTAAACACAAGGCACCATGAATATAATTAGAGACAGAGGTTTGCACAATAAGGTATCTGACTGTTTATAGATACTCTGCCCCAAAGCCCAGATCAATTATGTTTTCCTACCTATATTACCCATTTCCTGCCTTATCGCAGATTCCAGTGTGTTGCTTTTCTTCTACCGAGTATTTGAACCACGTGGATCTGACCTTTTGATTAACAACAGTCCTTACAAGTCAAGTCCAAAGAGAAAGTGTGAACTTGATCACTGGAAATAGGAGGGTAAGAAGAACAAAGTACAAGTACTGAGATGAAATTATATGAGTTAAAGAGTTAAACTGTGCTTACTCCTGCAAACTCAAGGGTAGATGTGGACTATATCACAAGTCTGTGAAGAGATCACAAACTGGTGTCACTGCACAGAAATAAATGATTCCAGATTTTCTGTTCCTGATCTCATCATTGTGAGGTATTTCTGTGATGGATTACATCATCAAATGTAAATCAAACCAATCTCTTCTTCTGTGCAGATTAGTGCTATGGCTCCAGAAACTTGTTCTCTCAGTTTTTTCTCTAAACGGTAGTGAAATTGCAAGTGAAAAATATATCATGACTTCCCAAATGGATACTCTTTTGTAATCAATTACTTTTTTTAATGTAAAAACCAACAAAACAAAACAACCAAAACAACCACACACAAGAAAAAGCAAAACTGTACAGGGCTTCAAATAGTCTAAGTGGACAAACTCTTGCCTTTCTCTGCAGGCTCATCAATTTCCTCCATCCCAGATTCTCCTGGCTGCTTCTTCCATTCAAGTTATGTTCTCTGCATGGACCACTATTTCCATTCTTATTCTCCTCATCCTTGAAGTGTTGGTTAAAGTACTATATAAACGTATCAATAGAAACCTTTGCATGCCTTTGATGATAATTTAGATCTTTTTGTTCTACATTGATGCACAAGCTTACAGTTTATCGTTTCATAAGACTCATAACAAATATAAAGAAGTCATTTGGTGACTCATTACATACTCCTCTCCCTCATAAGCAAGAAGTTCCCATAAAGCAAAGTTTTCACTGACCATTTCTTGAGTAACCTAGATTGTGACAAGGAGACTGATATATATCAAGGGATTGAAAATACATATGGAATTAATCAATGGAATAGTGAACAACATTAGTAGAGATCTTCTTTTTAAATTGGGCTAAGTTGCCTTATGATGTTGTATTGGTTATGCTGTACAACAAAGTGAATCATCTATATGTACACACATGTCCTATCCCTCTGGGACCTCACTTTCCCCCCCGCCCCCACAGTCCCACCCATTTCAGTCATCACAGAGCACCAAGTTTAGCTCCCTGCTCTGTACAGCATATTCCACTAGCTATCTATTTTACACATGGTAGTGTACCTATGGAGCTTTCCTGATAGCTCAGCTGGTAAAGAATCTGCCTGCAATGTGGGAGACCTGTGTTTGATCCCAGGGTTGTGCCCTAGAGAGGGGAATGGCAACCTACTCCAGTATTTTTGCTTGTAGAATTCCCCTGGACAGAGGATCCTGGTCCATGGGTTCTCCAAGAGTTGATCATGACTGAGTTACTAAGCACAGCACAGCACAACACAGTGTATGTATGTCAATCCCAATCTCCTGATTCATTTCACAATCCCTCCCCTCCACCACGTTTGTAAGTCTATTCTTTATGTCTGTATCTCCATTCCTGTTCTGGTAATAGGTTCATCTGTACCTTTTTTTTCTAGATTCCACATATGAGTTAATATATAATGTTGTTTTTCTCATTCTGACTTTCTTTGCTCTGTATGACAGACTCTAGGTCCATTCCTGTCTCTGAAAATAGCACAATTTCACTTCTTTTCATAGCTGAGTAAGTATTTCATTCAGAGAAGGAAATGACAGCCTGCTCCAGTATTTTTCCCTGGAAAATCCCATGGATAGAGAAGTCTGGCAGGCTACAGTTCATGGGGTCACAAAGAGTCAGATATGACTGAAAGACTGACCACACATTTATTCCAATAGAAACATATATGTGCCACATATTCTTTATCTGTATATACTGATTGATTTAAAGACACTATGAAAGTATTTTAAGCCTTTTAATGTACAGACTTTGACTCCTAGGGCTCACAAGGGTATATAATACTTCAGATTTTTCTTTCCCTTCCCTTTCTTTCTATTTTCTTCTCTTGTCCTCCCTTCCTTCCTTTATTTCTTTCTCTTTATTCCTCTCCTTCCCTTCCCACCAGTTATTACCTTCTATCTATCTCATCTCCCTCTCTCTCCATCCCTTTCTTCTTTTCCTTCCAAGAATTTCGTTAAACAACAACAATGACTACTATATTAAGTCTTTGGCACTTCAGAAATTCTCCTTTGCTTTTTCCTGTCACTGAAAGATAATTCAGTTCAACACATACTTCATTTAGCCTTTATTTTTTCATTCATTCATTTCACAGATATTTAAAAAGGAACAATAGCACCAGGAAATTAGTCTGCAAGGCCAATTTCCTTATGGTATTTAAAAGATGCATAACTTATGGTACAAAGGCTTATGAACTTAAGAGCTATTATTTTGCAGAATATGAAAATATTGTATATGTAATCATCATGCCTTGGGATTGTACAATCAGATTCTCATCAAAGATGAAAGTGTCTGGAACAAAATTGTCCATAGTGTTTTAAAAGAGGCTCTTTATCTTAAGAGTAGTTGTTGGTAAAGGGTATGCAGAAGCTGTTTTATTGTGATTTGTGGAATTTAATATAATGCCAATGATGACATTCATGTTTGAAGGCTATGAACCTTCCACTCACTTTCCCTGAGCTTAATCCACTGTGTATTCTGTGTTGATTTCCTTTCTTTCTTTCTTTCTTTATTTTTAATTTTTTATTTATTCATCTTTTGGAGGGTGGGGTGGGGAGGGAGGGGGATGGGCGGGCCACTTCCACTGGTCTTTCATTTCTCCATTTTCATCTGTCTTTGTTCTTTGGCTCCTGTGGACTTCCCATCGTGGTGGTCACTGTCGTCGCAGAGCACCGGCTCTGGGAGCATCCGCGCCAGAGCTCTGGCTCGGTAATTGGACACATTGGTCCAGCCACTCCACAGCACATGGGATCTTCCCAGGCCAGGGATCGAACTGGAACCCCTTGCACTGCAAGGCGGTGTCCCTACCCACTGGATCACCAGGGGAAGCCCCGATTTTCTTTATTTAATAAAGAGGTTTTCCTTTGATCTTAATCCATAGATGACACGATTTCTTCTTAAGACTTTTCTAACAGCATCTTTGAAGTCTTTGTTCCTCAAGCTGTAGATAACAGGGTTCAGCAGGGGGGTGACCACGGTATAGAATACAGAAATAATCTTGTTGATTCCTGGTGACAGATGGGCATTGGGGCGAACAGACATGGAAATCATGGTTCCATAGTAGATAGTAGACAACAACAATGACTACTATATTAAGTCTTTGGCACTTCAGAAATTCTCCTTTGCTTTTTCCTGTCACTGAAAGATAATTCAGTTCAACACATACTTCATTTAGCCTTTATTTTTTCATTCATTCATTTCACAGATATTTAAAAGGAACAATAGCACCAGAAATTAGTCTGCAAGGCCAATTTCCTTATGGTATTTAAAAGATGCATAACTTATGGTACAAAGGCTTATGAACTTAAGAGCTATTATTTTGCAGAATATGAAAATATTGTATATGTAATCATCATGCCTTGGGATTGTACAATCAGATTCTCATCAAAGATGAAAGTGTCTGGAACAAAATTGTCCATAGTGTTTTAAAAGAGGCTCTTTATCTTAAGAGTAGTTGTTGGTAAAGGGTATGCAGAAGCTGTTTTATTGTGATTTGTGGAATTTAATATAATGCCAATGATGACATTCATGTTTGAAGGCTATGAACCTTCCACTCACTTTCCCTGAGCTTAATCCACTGTGTATTCTGTGTTGATTTCCTTTCTTTCTTTCTTTCTTTATTTTTAATTTTTTATTTATTCATCTTTTGGAGGGTGGGGTGGGGAGGGAGGGGATGGGCGGGCCACTTCCACTGGTCTTTCATTTCTCCATTTTCATCTGTCTTTGTTCTTTGGCTCCTGTGGACTTCCCATCGTGGTGGTCACTGTCGCAGAGCACCGGCTCTGGGAGCATCCGCGCCAGAGCTCTGGCTCGGTAATTGGACACATTGGTCCAGCCACTCCACAGCACATGGGATCTTCCCAGGCCAGGGATCGAACTGGAACCCCTTGCACTGCAAGGCGGTGTCCCTACCCACTGGATCACCAGGGGAAGCCCCGATTTTCTTTATTTAATAAAGAGGTTTTCCTTTGATCTTAATCCATAGATGACACGATTTCTTCTTAAGACTTTTCTAACAGCATCTTTGAAGTCTTTGTTCCTCAAGCTGTAGATAACAGGGTTCAGCAGGGGGGTGACCACGGTATAGAATACAGAAATAATCTTGTTGATTCCTGGTGACAGATGGGCATTGGGGCGAACATACATGGAAATCATGGTTCCATAGTAGATAGTGACAACAGCCAAGTGGGAGCCACATGTGGAAAAGGTCTTCATTTGGCCAGAAGCAGAAGGAATTCTCAATATAGATGACACAATCAAAACATAGGATGCAAGTGTAAGAATAAAGCAAATGCACAGCACAGCAATGGACAGGATAAAGATGACCATCTCAGTGATGTAAACACTGGAACATGAGAGCTGCATGAGAGGAGGGAGGTCACAGAAGAAATGGTCAATCTGATTGGGCCCACAGAAGTCCAACTGGGAAATCATTAGGGAGGGTAGAAATCCTGTGCCAACCCCTGTCAGCCAAGAGATTGCCACCAATTTGGTGCAGATGTCAGGACTCATCAGGGAAGAGTAGTGCAGTGGGCTACAGATGGCCAGATATCGGTCATAAGCCATCACAGCCAGAAGAAAGCACTCAGTAGCTCCAAAGAATACAAAGAAGTACAGCTGTGCTATACAGGCACGGAAGGAGATGACTTGGCTTTGGGAGAGCAGGTTGGCTAGGAGAAGGGGCACAATGGTGGATGTATACCAAATCTCTAGAAAGGAGAGATGTTTGAGGAATGTGTACATAGGTGAGTGCAGTCGCTGGTCCTGGTTCACCACTGCAATAATGACAATATTCCCTGTGACTGTGAGGAAGTAGATGAACAATAAAATGGCAAAGAGTAAGATCTGCCACTCACAAAGGTTCTGGAATCCTAACAGTTGAAACTCAGTAACAGTGGACAAATTTTGGGATTCCATTGCCTGTAGAAGAGGAGACTATTTTGGAAAAGCATTGCTCATGAGGCATACAAATATTTATAACTATCCATGTCCAGAACTTCACAGAATAATTTTTACATTAGATTTTTATGTACTGTATTTTAGAGGATCAAATACTACCTGACTTTGTCTGCTTATTTTAATCCCTTCCTTTCTTGAAGGTATTATCTTTCTTAGCTTTCTGTATCCTCACTTCAACCCACTGAAGTATGTTTTTCCTCTTCACTACACCAAATAGAAAATATTATCCTTCTGAATCTTGTATGCAGTCACGGTATAGCAAAATTTGGACCAAGATGGGCATTGGGGCGAACATACATGGAAATCATGGTTCCATAGTAGATAGTGACAACAGCCAAGTGGGAGCCACATGTGGAAAAGGTCTTCATTTGGCCAGAAGCAGAAGGAATTCTCAATATAGATGACACAATCAAAACATAGGATGCAAGTGTAAGAATAAAGCAAATGCACAGCACAGCAATGGACAGGATAAAGATGACCATCTCAGTGATGTAAACACTGGAACATGAGAGCTGCATGAGAGGAGGGAGGTCACAGAAGAAATGGTCAATCTGATTGGGCCCACAGAAGTCCAACTGGGAAATCATTAGGGAGGGTAGAAATCCTGTGCCAACCCCTGTCAGCCAAGAGATTGCCACCAATTTGGTGCAGATGTCAGGACTCATCAGGGAAGAGTAGTGCAGTGGGCTACAGATGGCCAGATATCGGTCATAAGCCATCACAGCCAGAAGAAAGCACTCAGTAGCTCCAAAGAATACAAAGAAGTACAGCTGTGCTATACAGGCACGGAAGGAGATGACTTGGCTTTGGGAGAGCAGGTTGGCTAGGAGAAGGGGCACAATGGTGGATGTATACCAAATCTCTAGAAAGGAGAGATGTTTGAGGAATGTGTACATAGGTGAGTGCAGTCGCTGGTCCTGGTTCACCACTGCAATAATGACAATATTCCCTGTGACTGTGAGGAAGTAGATGAACAATAAAATGGCAAAGAGTAAGATCTGCCACTCACAAAGGTTCTGGAATCCTAACAGTTGAAACTCAGTAACAGTGGACAAATTTTGGGATTCCATTGCCTGTAGAAGAGGAGACTATTTTGGAAAAGCATTGCTCATGAGGCATACAAATATTTATAACTATCCATGTCCAGAACTTCACAGAATAATTTTTACATTAGATTTTTATGTACTGTATTTTAGAGGATCAAATACTACCTGACTTTGTCTGCTTATTTTAATCCCTTCCTTTCTTGAAGGTATTATCTTTCTTAGCTTTCTGTATCCTCACTTCAACCCACTGAAGTATGTTTTTCCCTCTTCACTACACCAAAATCATTCTGCTGCACTATTACCATTCAAGCATTCATCCTTACTCCTAATCCTCCTGATTCATTGTTAGTATGGCACATTTGGTTTATCCCTCTTCCTGGAGCTATTCTTGTCAGTTAGCATGCATGACAATGTATGTGCTCTCTGCGTTCAGCTACAGACTTTCCCTTTCACATTTTATCCATTTATTTTTTCCAGCATTTCTACATTCTCTCATCTGCAAATTTATGACCTAAAGGCTGAAAACTTTTCAAGCTACCTCATTTCCCTCATTATTTCACATGGTCTCTCAAATTTAAATGTCATTGCTTGGTCTTCAACCCCATAAACTGTGAATCAAGCCTGAATGTAAGACTCATGTAAACAACTGCCCTATTTGAAGTGCATACTGACACATTCAAAAAGCATCTGAAACAAAACAAACTCCACTGTATTTCTGCCTCACCCACTAGTCTCCCCTAAGAATATCTTTTTCATCTCATTAGGTTCCTCCATCCTCCTACTTGCTCAAGCGAGAACTGAATTTGATCCATGTTTCTCTCAGACCCAGTATCTGCTTTCTTACCAAAATTACTTGCCTTCAGCTGAAAATGTATTCCAAAGTTGATCACCATTTGACAACTAAATTGCATCCTCCCTGGAAAAAAGTTCCACTTCCTCTCACCTGGATTGTTCAATAGTCTCATTGCTGCTCCTGCACGGTTACCTGCCCTTTCTTCTTCAGTAAATACTCAGTAAAATAGCCAGAGTGAAACTTTTAGGGCACAGCAAGTCATTCCTCTGCTTAACATTCAGCTTACACAGGAAACATAAATGTACTCCAAACTGTTCCTGATAAGTAAACAAAACAAATGTGCCCAATCAGCTTATTCATATGCTTTGAATCCACTGTTCTATTAATTCATTGTTATTATTTTAGCTCTCTATTTTTGCAGTGTTTGGTTTTCATCTTGTACATTTGGGCAAAATCACTAGGAATATTGTCTTCATTTGAGAATGAAATATTTATATAGAGTAAAAATGGTATTTTAACAAAATCTATGTTCAACATCCCTGCTGGCTCAGACAAAGAATCTGCTTGCAACGCAGGAGGCTCAGGTTCAATCCTTGGGTAGGGAAAATCCCCTGGAGAAGGAAATGATGGCTACCAACTTCAGTATTGCCTGGAGAATTCCATGGACAGAGGAGCCTGGCGGGTTACAGTCCATGGGATTACAAAGAGTTGGACACAACTGAAGGACTAATATTTTCAATTTCATGCATGTGTTACCAGGGACACACTATATGTATATATATATTGAACTGTATGGTATGTGATTTCTTAAAGCTTTAGAAAGGGAAACAAGGCCAGATTCTTCAGTTTACCAGGCCTTATTTATTTTCTCCACCCATAGCCTCTCCAGTCTCTTTGTCTACTTCCTCCTTGCTCAGTCTACTTCAAACACTCTTCTTTAGTAATGTCCAAACTACACAGGTCTTGCTTCATTTTCTGTGCAACATATCTCAGTTTCCTGTGATATATTCAGTTGTGCCTGACTCTGCACAACTCTGTGGACTGTAGCCCACCAGGTTCATGGGAATTTCCAGTCAAGAATAGTGGAGTGGATCAAACCCTGGTCTCCAGCATTGCAGGCAGACTCTTTACTGTCTGAGCCCTACACACACTTGGGATATTGTCCTTGCACATTTCTAACTGGTTCATGTATCATAGTCTTATATTCTGCTGACATACTAATGATGCTTTTCCTGACTACCATCATTCTGGGAACGTATGACATCAATTCAAGATAAACATGTTGTGTGTTTCTTGGTTCAAAGGCAGAATATGCCAACAGTTCTGACTTAAAACCATGAAATGAACAACTAAAGGATACTAGAGTACTATTATTTAATGATAAGCTTATAATAAGCTTATAATTATTAGAGTAATTCTAGCATCTGAAAAAAATCAGTTGTTATTTGAATAGGTGGTGAGTTCCTCTTACTGAGAGTATTTAAGCAAGAATGGTGATTAACAGAGTTCAGTTTCCTTTTGCACTTGAATTGCATTGAGGAAGGGATTCTAATTGATGCTGATTGACTGATTTGTCTTCATTTGAGAATGAAATATTTATATAGAGTAAAAATGGTATTTTAACAAAATCTATGTTCAACATCCCTGCTGGCTCAGACAAAGAATCTGCTTGCAACGCAGGAGGCTCAGGTTCAATCCTTGGGTAGGGAAAATCCCCTGGAGAAGGAAATGATGGCTACCAACTTCAGTATTGCCTGGAGAATTCCATGGACAGAGGAGCCTGGCGGGTTACAGTCCATGGGATTACAAAGAGTTGGACACAACTGAAGGACTAATATTTTCAATTTCATGCATGTGTTACCAGGGACACACTATATGTATATATATATTGAACTGTATGGTATGTGATTTCTTAAAGCTTTAGAAAGGGAAACAAGGCCAGATTCTTCAGTTTACCAGGCCTTATTTATTTTCTCCACCCATAGCCTCTCCAGTCTCTTTGTCTACTTCCTCCTTGCTCAGTCTACTTCAAACACTCTTCTTTAGTAATGTCCAAACTACACAGGTCTTGCTTCATTTTCTGTGCAACATATCTCAGTTTCCTGTGATATATTCAGTTGTGCCTGACTCTGCACAACTCTGTGGACTGTAGCCCACCAGGTTCATGGGAATTTCCAGTCAAGAATAGTGGAGTGGATCAAACCCTGGTCTCCAGCATTGCAGGCAGACTCTTTACTGTCTGAGCCCTACACACACTTGGGATATTGTCCTTGCACATTTCTAACTGGTTCATGTATCATAGTCTTATATTCTGCTGACATACTAATGATGCTTTTCCTGACTACCATCATTCTGGGAACGTATGACATCAATTCAAGATAAACATGTTGTGTGTTTCTTGGTTCAAAGGCAGAATATGCCAACAGTTCTGACTTAAAACCATGAAATGAACAACTAAAGGATACTAGAGTACTATTATTTAATGATAAGCTTATAATAAGCTTATAATTATTAGAGTAATTCTAGCATCTGAAAAAAATCATTTGTTATTTGAATAGGTGGTGAGTTCCTCTTACTGAGAGTATTTAAGCAAGAATGGTGATTAACAGAGTTCAGTTTCCTTTTGCACTTGAATTGCATTGAGGAAGGGATTCTAATTGATGCTGATTGACTGATTTGTTCAGGAAGAGATATATTGATAGAAAATTTCTTGAGGTACAGAAATGCTCACAGATTTTCTTAGTAAAGTCACAAAGCCGTTTGGAAAATGAGTCTTTTTTATCTTATCTTTCTCTAATTTTTTGTAAGTATATTATCATGGGACTCAATTAAAAACAAACAATGAGTAAATTAAAAAATAAAGATGTGGAACAATGAAGGCCTACTTTGGGAGCCCCCAGGGAAAGCAAAGCAGCATTGTATCATGATAGACTAAGTTTACAAGGCATTTGGCCCAATTTTCTAGTATCTAGAGTCTCTCTTGCAATGCACATTCAAGTGCACAAGGAAATTGAATTTTACTAATCACCATTATTTGGTAAAATATTTTAATAAATGAGGAACTCACCCAATAATGGTCATTTACTGATTATTTCCAAGATTAGAATCACCTTAATTAAATTGAACTAAAAAAAAAAAAAGATTCCTAAAATGCTGTGCTGAGTTTATTTCAGTAAGAGAATAAGCAGTGTAACCTCAGATCTAGTGGTGTAACTTTATTATGCAAATTATATACATGAAATTGTACAAAAATGAATATAATTAAGAATGTTAATTATTTTTACATGCAATCTTGCTTAGAGTCAACTAAATGGCCTCTGACATCTCAAGGCTTTGTTAAATACTTTTCAGCTATTACAGTTTTACATGCTAAACAATTTAGGTCAGATAGTTTAATTTGTCTCCAGGTAGATAGAGCATCAGCAAAAGCTAAAATTGCCTTGATAATGAGGAATAGCTTTTATAATTCATTATCTTCATCCACAACAACCAAAATAAAATTTGTGTCATCAGCACTGAAACACAAACCATTTACATTTCTTTTTGAAAAATTTTGTGTCTATTCACACACCTACCTGTCAGTAACTGTAGCATGGAGAGCCCTATATCATAAATCCAGCATCTGCCTTGCCCTCCTGTAACTCAAATGGGAACTGCGCTTTTTTCTTGGGAGTGGAAATTCACCATCTTCTATTGGAGTTTGACACTGTGTAAAACAGACTTCTCCTTTCAATAACTCCGTGTTTCTTAGGGATCTGGCTCTTTTGAGAATCCGGTTCCCTAGATATTTTTTTTTTTTCTGTAATTTGCCAATCAAGTTAGTAAACAATGGAACCAACCTTCTGAGATTCAACTCTGCCCATTGAGGTTTAGATATCAGTAACACTAGGGATAGATGCAATTCTTACATTCTTTTGGAAGCACACTTGTAAAGTATATTTTTAACTTAATATCAGTCCTAATGATGTGTAATTAAAAGTTAAGCAGGGGCTTCACTGGTGGTCCAGTAGGTAAAGAGTCTGCCTTGCAATGCAAGGGACACTGGCTCTATACCTGGCCCTGGAAGATCCCACGTGTCGCGGAGCGGTTAGGCCAGTGTGTCCAATTAGGAGTCAGTGCTCTGGAGCATATGTGTCCAGAGCTAGTGCTCTGCAACCAGAGAGGCCACTGCAATGCAAGGCCCACACAGGCCAAAGAATGGAGATAGATGAAAATTAAAAAATAAAAAAAACAATAAAAGAGGCCAAAGTTTAAAAAAAAAAGTTAAACCAAATAAAAATAGTGTGATTTTTAAATCTAGCAAGCAGGTAATTAGTGAATGGCCTATGCTGAGGATTGAATGTATGACCGCTGGATTTTATTGCATGGTATTTCTCCATCTAACTTTAGAAACATGTGAGGCTAAATTAAATAAAATATCATGACTGCAAATTCATTCATTCACTCAATTAGGGCAGTCTATTTACAAGTACATTCTGGGTATTAATCTGTCAACATAAAAAAATATAATATCTGAATTTGAGAATTAGGAGATGAGTTGGATAAAAAAAATTATTTAATCCATTTACAAATAGCAGGATTAATAAATCAAGTGCATTGATGTCTGTCTAATTAAGAAGACCTGATTTATTAAGATCCCCTATAGCACGGCAAGGCCACTTATTTCCGTGTTCTTGTCTGGAGATTTCCATGGACAGAGGAGCCTGGTGGGCTACTGTCCCTAGAATCGAAAAAAGTGATACATGACTGAAGTGACTTAGCATGTGTGGATGCAATTTATTAATATTTCTAGTTGTTTTCATCTTTTAATTTAAAATAAAATATTAAAAGGTTGAACCAATGAAAAAAGGAAAAAAACAAATTGCAATTGCATGTATTTTGGATGTTTTTTATCATTACTTGATTAAGCAAATATGCATTTGGCATCTACTATGTTTTGGTGGTTCTTCCAGGGATTGGAATTCATCAGTGAAACACATGAACACTGTAGCTTGATGAGGTAGGCTGACATGATTATTTATTGTTGTTTGATTTAATAAATATGATTAAAAATACATTCAAACTGATTTCAAAATAATGTGGTTCATGTGCATATATATATATATTTTTTTTTTTTAGAAAAGGAAAAGGAAAGAAACACAGACTTAAAATGTATCCTTTTGAATGTTTACGGTACTGTCTCCCAGAATTAGACACTTTATACTTTACCTTCCAAAGTAAAGTGTTGTGCTAAAAGATTAATAGTAAGGGTAGTATAATTAAGTTGCTACTGTATAGTCTATATCTTGGCATGCATGTGTGTTTGCGCTAAGTTGCTTCAGTCCTGTCTTTGTCTTTGTGATCCTATGGACTATAGCCCAGCAGGCTGCTCTGCCCATCAGAGCATACTCGTTAAACCAAATAAAAATAGTGTGATTTAAATCTAGCAAGCAGGTAATTAGTGAATGGCCTATGCTGAGGATTGAATGTATGACCGCTGGATTTTATTGCATGGTATTTCTCCATCTAACTTTAGAAACATGTGAGGCTAAATTAAATAAAATATCATGACTGCAAATTCATTCATTCACTCAATTAGGGCAGTCTATTTACAAGTACATTCTGGGTATTAATCTGTCAACATAAAAAAATATAATATCTGAATTTGAGAATTAGGAGATGAGTTGGATAAAAAAAATTATTTAATCCATTTACAAATAGCAGGATTAATAAATCAAGTGCATTGATGTCTGTCTAATTAAGAAGACCTGATTTATTAAGATCCCCTATAGCACGGCAAGGCCACTTATTTCCGTGTTCTTGTCTGGAGATTTCCATGGACAGAGGAGCCTGGTGGGCTACTGTCCCTAGAATCGAAAAAAGTGATACATGACTGAAGTGACTTAGCATGTGTGGATGCAATTTATTAATATTTCTAGTTGTTTTCATCTTTTAATTTAAAATAAAATATTAAAAGGTTGAACCAATGAAAAAAGGAAAAAAACAAATTGCAATTGCATGTATTTTGGATGTTTTTTATCATTACTTGATTAAGCAAATATGCATTTGGCATCTACTATGTTTTGGTGGTTCTTCCAGGGATTGGAATTCATCAGTGAAACACATGAACACTGTAGCTTGATGAGGTAGGCTGACATGATTATTTATTGTTGTTTGATTTAATAAATATGATTAAAAATACATTCAAACTGATTTCAAAATAATGTGGTTCGTGTGCATATATATATATATATATTTTTTTTTTTTAGAAAAGGAAAAGGAAAGAAACACAGACTTAAAATGTATCCTTTTGAATGTTTACGGTACTGTCTCCCAGAATTAGACACTTTATACTTTACCTTCCAAAGTAAAGTGTTGTGCTAAAAGATTAATAGTAAGGGTAGTATAATTAAGTTGCTACTGTATAGTCTATATCTTGGCATGCATGTGTGTTTGCGCTAAGTTGCTTCAGTCCTGTCTTTGTCTTTGTGATCCTATGGACTATAGCCCAGCAGGCTGCTCTGCCCATCAGGCAAGCATACTCGAGTGGGTTGTCATGCAAGGGGATTTTCTCAACATAGGGACTGGACCCTCATCTCTTATGTCTCCTGCATTGGGAGGTGAGTTCTTTACCGGTAGTGCCACCTGGGAAGCCCCAATATCTTGGCGTATTTGCAGATAATTTCTTTTAGCCTAAATCTTGCCATTTTTTTTTTTCAGAAAAGTTTACAGCTAATTTACATTATAGGTCTTTTCTTTTGAATTTGGGGAAGATAATTAACAAGATTTTTGAGCAGCATGATAGTTTACTCTTTGGGGTATGATTTTCAATATCTGATCTCAAACCCATATATTGCAATTCCCACATGTTTACAGAGAGAACCTGTGAGACCTTCTGTGGAGGATTCAAGTCTATGTGCTGCAGTGAACAACAAAACTCTGTAAAAAAAATAAAATAAAAGAAAGAAAATATGAGACCTGATAGGGCCTGCAGAGCATACCAGAAGCGTCACTGAACACTTCATCTAGAATTACAGTTAAGACAGGGTAAATTTTTATACCCTGCATTTGCTCACATCTCAAATTTTTCATATTTAATATGTGAATGTGGTTTAAAACACATTCTTTATAGGTGGTTGCAAATTTCACATGGGACATTGAATGCATGAATTTTTTTCCCAGAAGTTCTAGGGGGACTTTACTCTATACAAACCCAGAGTGAAAGACTTTGGAATAAAAATATGAACAGGACAACATAACATTCTTGTCCTTGAACCCATCTAATTACCTTAAAAATTATTAATGCAAATCTATTTTAAAATATAACATTAGTGAATAAGACTACTTTTGTTAACATGTACATGTGATGACTGGAGCACATATGCACAGAAAACAGGCCAAGGGACAGCATTTCTCCCACTACACAGATCAGTGTCTTAGAGACCCCTGGTTCTCACTCACAGTCACAAGGAAACTACCCAACTTCACACTTTCTCTCTTCATTCCATTCAAAGAAGCACAGAAGACTCTGGATATTGGCATTCCTTACAAGACCAACGAATGTGGGGGCTGTGTCTACAGAGGATATTAGACAACCTTGGCTCAGTAAAAGATCAATATAGACTTCGAAGAAAAGGAAAAATAAAAATGCAGGATAAAACTCCTGAAATGAAAATCAACAATGGGATGTTATCAGCCATAAAAATGAATGAAATAATGCCATTTTCAACATCATGGATAGACCTAGAGATGACTACACTAAGTGAAGTGAGTCAAACAGAGAAAGACACAAATCATATGACATCACTTATATGTGGAATCTAAAATATGACACAAATGAACTTATGTACAAAATAGAAACAAATTCACAGCCATAGAAAACAAACTTATGGTTACCAAATGGGAAAGAAAGGGACAAATTTGGAGTCTGGAGTTAACAGATACAGACTCTTATGTATAAAATAAATAATAATGTCCTACTGTATAACACAGAAAACTATAGTCAATATCCTATAATGAACCATAATGGAAGATAATATAGAAACAATCCATATGTATATATATATAATCTATATATCTATCATCTACTTCTATCTCTTTCTCCATATCTATCTATCTATCTAACTGAATTACTTTGCTGTACACCAGAAACTAACACAACATTGTAAATCAACTGTATTTAAATTAAAGACAAAAAATTTAAAAGCACAAAAACTGGAAAAAAAGACAAAACCAAAGAAACAGATTCTTTTAAAAAACACAGACAGGGAGGTAAGTACTGTGTCTTTTTTTTGGCTGACTTTTTGGTTTGGTTTTTTTAAACTTCTAATTTATAACAAACCCAGAGTGAAAGACTTTGGAATAAATATGAACAGGACAACATAACATTCTTGTCCTTGAACCCATCTAATTACCTTAAAATTATTAATGCAAATCTATTTTAAAATATAACATTAGTGAATAAGACTACTTTTGTTAACATGTACATGTGATGACTGGAGCACATATGCACAGAAAACAGGCCAAGGGACAGCATTTCTCCCACTACACAGATCAGTGTCTTAGAGACCCCTGGTTCTCACTCACAGTCACAAGGAAACTACCCAACTTCACACTTTCTCTCTTCATTCCATTCAAAGAAGCACAGAAGACTCTGGATATTGGCATTCCTTACAAGACCAACGAATGTGGGGGCTGTGTCTACAGAGGATATTAGACAACCTTGGCTCAGTAAAAGATCAATATAGACTTCGAAGAAAAGGAAAAATAAAAATGCAGGATAAAACTCCTGAAATGAAAATCAACAATGGGATGTTATCAGCCATAAAAATGAATGAAATAATGCCATTTTCAACATCATGGATAGACCTAGAGATGACTACACTAAGTGAAGTGAGTCAAACAGAGAAAGACACAAATCATATGACATCACTTATATGTGGAATCTAAAATATGACACAAATGAACTTATGTACAAAATAGAAACAAATTCACAGCCATAGAAAACAAACTTATGGTTACCAAATGGGAAAGAAAGGGACAAATTTGGAGTCTGGAGTTAACAGATACAGACTCTTATGTATAAAATAAATAATAATGTCCTACTGTATAACACAGAAAACTATAGTCAATATCCTATAATGAACCATAATGGAAGATAATATAGAAACAATCCATATGTATATATATATAATCTATATATCTATCATCTACTTCTATCTCTTTCTCCATATCTATCTATCTATCTAACTGAATTACTTTGCTGTACACCAGAAACTAACACAACATTGTAAATCAACTGTATTTAAATTAAAGACAAAAAATTTAAAAGCACAAAAACTGGAAAAAAAGACAAAACCAAAGAAACAGATTCTTTTAAAAAACACAGACAGGGAGGTAAGTACTGTGTCAGTTGTTTTTGAGGTTTGTGATGGCTGACTTTTTGTTTTGGTTTGGTTTTTCATTATAGAGTCAGCTGAGTTTGGGACTAGGAGATTATAAATTCTCAGAGAAGAGGCGGGGATGTGGTCAGAAAGATCTGGGAGCCTTGTTGAAAAAGACTCAGACTAGAAAAGAAATATGGTTGCCCTGGAGAGATGGTTTCAGGAGTCCAAAGGCACCATATCAAACAAATCAGGAAAGGAGCATGGAGAAATGGTCAGAGGAAGAGGATCCTCTATCATCAGAGAAGGCAGAATACATGGGAACTCTGGTATTAGAGGAGGAGGATGGCAGGAGATGAGGATATTAACTAGAAGATTTAAAACTAGGCAATCTGAATGAGTCAAAGAAAGAGTCATAGAATGGAGTTAGGGTATGGATCCCAGAGTAAGTGTGCCAAAATGTGATTGTATCAGCAGAAAGACATGCTTTATTCACCCCAGAAGAGTGAGCATGAGAAAATACAAATTTAATTTAGACCAACCATAATAAACAAGAAAATATCCAGGGAGGCATCTCACATAACAAACAGGCTATAAGGAAAATTTGTTTGATTGTTTGTTTGTTTTTTAGAATAATGGTTCAGAGGTCATTCTTGTCCTCCCAGTGCTAGAGACAAAATAAAGTTTAAATTCAAACCTCCTAGAACCAACTCAGGGAAGAAGTACCATCTGATGTCAACTCACTCACTCTCCTGAAAATCACTTTTACTCCAATATACAAGGCCAGTGACCTTCCCTTATCCTTTCGTGGGAGTGCTCAGTTACTTCAGTTGTGTCCAACTCTTTGGACCCTATGGACCATAGCTCTCCAGGCTCTGTCCATGAGAATCTCCAGGCAAGAATACTGGAGTGGGCTGTCATGCTCTCCTCCAGGGGATTATGTTGCTTTATATGTTTCCAAATAAAAGAGAAATATATTTTAGCATCTTTGAGACTCACAGTAATATAAATCAAAATCATAAGTGTAACTTGTAGAAAAGTATGGATCTCACACAGAACTTATTATGGCCATTGAAAATTCTCCTTCATTAGCTTCTAGGATAAATTGTACTGATTCTATTTATTCATTCATCGATTCATACTTATTGGGTATCTTACATGCCAATCATTCCTCAAATTACTGGAGATAGAGTATTGAACAAAACAGAAATAAAATCTCCTGCTTTATTTCTGTTTAATGATCCACTCATTTTGCTATTTCTTCTCTTTTTCTTTAATTAGATATATATATTACATGCCAAGACCTGTATCAAATGTGTGACATCTATTAGCTTATTTAATCCTTTGTACAGTCTTGTATGAGTGGCACTAACAAAGTCAGTCCTTATATTTTAGAGGAAATTTAGTACAGAGACTTAATTTAAACCTCTTATCTATCAAGTGGCACAGTCTTCAGCCTGGAGTCAGGGTCTGCTTTTCTATGAGGAGTCCTCAGTCCTTTTCCTTTCTTTTCTAAATTCACATCTTTGGTGTTATAACTGTCTGTGTTTCTTCTCAAAGAGCCTATTTTATTTTATTTATTTTTAGAATTGATTTTAATTATCCACTTTAGGCAGACAGCCTCAAAACTGCTTAGACCTTCCATCTGCCAAAGTTCCAGTCCAGGACTTGGTCCTCAAAATTAAGACCCACAAATCTCTCAGGCCCCTTCATGGATACAACCTTGTCATGGTTAAGGGGATTGCTTAACTCAATGAGGTTATGAGCGATGCTAGAGACAAAATAAAGTTTAAATTCAAACCTCCTAGAACCAACTCAGGGAAGAAGTACCATCTGATGTCAACTCACTCACTCTCCTGAAAATCACTTTTACTCCAATATACAAGGCCAGTGACCTTCCCTTATCCTTTCGTGGGAGTGCTCAGTTACTTCAGTTGTGTCCAACTCTTTGGACCCTATGGACCATAGCTCTCCAGGCTCTGTCCATGAGAATCTCCAGGCAAGAATACTGGAGTGGGCTGTCATGCTCTCCTCCAGGGGATTATGTTGCTTTATATGTTTCCAAATAAAAGAGAAATATATTTTAGCATCTTTGAGACTCACAGTAATATAAATCAAAATCATAAGTGTAACTTGTAGAAAAGTATGGATCTCACACAGAACTTATTATGGCCATTGAAAATTCTCCTTCATTAGCTTCTAGGATAAATTGTACTGATTCTATTTATTCATTCATCGATTCATACTTATTGGGTATCTTACATGCCAATCATTCCTCAAATTACTGGAGATAGAGTATTGAACAAAACAGAAATAAAATCTCCTGCTTTATTTCTGTTTAATGATCCACTCATTTTGCTATTTCTTCTCTTTTTCTTTAATTAGATATATATATTACATGCCAAGACCTGTATCAAATGTGTGACATCTATTAGCTTATTTAATCCTTTGTACAGTCTTGTATGAGTGGCACTAACAAAGTCAGTCCTTATATTTTAGAGGAAATTTAGTACAGAGACTTAATTTAAACCTCTTATCTATCAAGTGGCACAGTCTTCAGCCTGGAGTCAGGGTCTGCTTTTCTATGAGGAGTCCTCAGTCCTTTTCCTTTCTTTTCTAAATTCACATCTTTGGTGTTATAACTGTCTGTGTTTCTTCTCAAAGAGCCTATTTTATTTTATTTATTTTTAGAATTGATTTTAATTATCCACTTTAGGCAGACAGCCTCAAAACTGCTTAGACCTTCCATCTGCCAAAGTTCCAGTCCAGGACTTGGTCCTCAAAATTAAGACCCACAAATCTCTCAGGCCCCTTCATGGATACAACCTTGTCATGGTTAAGGGGATTGCTTAACTCAATGAGGTTATGAGCGATGCTATGCAGAGCCACCCAAGATGGGACGGCTCATAAGGAAGAACTCTTAAATTATGGGGTCTACTGGAGGAGGAAATGACAAATATAAGGGTGAAAAATGGAAGCAGTGACATATTGTATTTTCCTTGGGCTCAAAAATTATTGAATATGGTGACTGCAGCCACAAAGACACTTGTTCCTTGGAAGGAAAACTATGACAAACCTAGACAGGATATTACAAAGTATAGCCATCACTTGTTTGACAAAGGTCCATATAGTCAAAGCTATGATTTTTCCAATAGTCACATACAAATCTGAGAACTGGACCAGAAAGAAGTCTGAGTTCTGAAGAACTGATGCTTTTGAATCGTGGTGACGGAGAAGACTGTTGAGAGTTCCTTGAACTGCAAGAAGATCAAACCAGCCATCCTAAAGGAAATCAGTCCTGAATATTCATTGGAAGGACTGATGTTGAAGCTGAAGCTCCAGTACTTTGGTCACCTGATGTGAAGAGATGACTCACTGGAATGAGTCTGACTGATGAGATGACTGATGCTGGGAAAGATTGAAAGTTAAAGGAGAAGAGAATAACATAGGATGAGATGGTTAGATAGGACTTAAACAAACTCTGGGAGACAGCGAAGGACAGGGAAGCCTGGTGTGCTGCAGTCCATGGGGGTCATAAGGAGTTGAGCATGACTTAGCGCCTGAGCAACAACAACAACAAGACCTCTCAGGAGCTGCAAGGACCTGAGTCATCAGTCCCTGCCTCTCACTGGGACCTTATCTACTGCCACCCATCCTCCTCTTGCACATATGCCAGCCTGCCTGACTGCCTCGTATCATGGGATGCATCCTGCTCTCTCCAGCCGTAGTTCAATTTGTATACTATGCGCCCTCTGACTGTTCTGCTTGCCAGAGCTCTCTTCTTACTTTCAACTTGTGCTCACCCTTCAGTTATTAACTCAGAAACACCCAAGGGCCCAATCCAATCTCACCAGTTTTTTTCAAAGTCCTATTATATTCTTGTAGCACTGATGAGTGTCTTTTCTTCCAGTTCTTAATTTATATTTGTATGAGTTCTCTTGAGGGATCTTAAGGCTCCCTTGAAAGCTAGGCCATTGGTCTTTTGCTGACGCTTGTGTTTGAGATCCTGGAAACTTGTGCTGAGGAACAGATTGAATGATTTGCTACAGGCATGTCCATCATAATTTCAAACTCAACAAAATAAAAATTACATTTTGCGAAGATGACAGACACTCCCCACATTTGTCTACTCTCTTGATGACTTAATGACTCATCATATTCATCCCAAGTAGGGTTCACACTCTTTCTGTCAAATCATCTTCTTTATTCTATGTCTTTCTCAACTTCCCTCACCCCACAAGTACCATAGCACTGATGAGCTGTGCTAAATTTTCCTCCTAACCATCACCAACTCAATGGACATGAGTTTGAGCAAACTCCAGGTGACAGTAAAGGACAGGGAAGCCTGGCATGCTGCAGTCCATGGGGGTAGCAAAGAGTCAGCTATGACTTAGTGACTGAACAACAACAATGACCAATGCCTTAGCCTACATTGTTACCACCTCCAAGGTGTGCTTTGCCACACTCCTAACACGTATGAAATCATTACAGGACTCACTGAATTTGACCAGGTATTTATTTGCATGCTTTCAATTGTTGTTGAGCTATAGACCTATCATTATTATGCACACTTTTTGGGGGGGACATCTCATTGACCTATTTCTGTATTTCCTTATCATGAGATAATTAACAGGAAGTAGAAAAAAATAGAAAAACAAACAACTTTAAGAAATCATTATGCCATATAAAGATAAGAGGGTCATAGGACAGTTTAGAAAGTAAGGAAGGAGCTAAGCAATTCTTCAAATTTACTGACAGTGAAAACATGATAGTACAGGCTCCACTAAGGTACAGTATGAGGGAGTTCTGTTAGAAATGATCAGTTTCTAGATTGATTGCTTGAATGTTACATTTATCCTTGTGGTTGAGCTTGGCTGAATTGCAACTTTTCACTGGGCGTGGCTCATTTGGATGCTCACCAGTGGATAAAACCCATCTTGTGTCTGCTTCTTGTGAGCCCGTGGGTTCCTCCCTTCTGTGCTAGACCACAGGAAGAGATAGTTCAGGCCGCTGCGGAAGGCAGCTCTACTATCAGCAGGTCCAGGCAAGGCCTGGCCGGCCATGGCCTCAGGCTCACCTGGGGAGCGGCTCTTTGAGGAAGCCAGATGCCCCGTCTGTTTGGATTTCCTGCAGAATCCCGTCAGTGTGGACTGTGGCCACAGCTTCTGCCTTCGGTGCATCTCTGAATTCTGCGAGAAGTCTGACAGTGCACAGGGTGGCCTCTATGCCTGTCCACAGTGTCGGAGTCCCTTCAGGCTGGAGAGCTTCAGGCCCAATACGCAGCTGGCCAGCCTGGTGGACAGTGTCGGCAGCTAGGGCTGGGTAGGGAGCCCTCAGGGTCACGCCTGTGCATGAGGCATGGAGAGGAGCTGACCCGTTTCTGCGAGGAGGACCAATCAATGGGACATGAGTTTGAGCAAACTCCAGGTGACAGTAAAGGACAGGGAAGCCTGGCATGCTGCAGTCCATGGGGGTAGCAAAGAGTCAGCTATGACTTAGTGACTGAACAACAACAATGACCAATGCCTTAGCCTACATTGTTACCACCTCCAAGGTGTGCTTTGCCACACTCCTAACACGTATGAAATCATTACAGGACTCACTGAATTTGACCAGGTATTTATTTGCATGCTTTCAATTGTTGTTGAGCTATAGACCTATCATTATTATGCACACTTTTTGGGGGGGACATCTCATTGACCTATTTCTGTATTTCCTTATCATGAGATAATTAACAGGAAGTAGAAAAAAATAGAAAAACAAACAACTTTAAGAAATCATTATGCCATATAAAGATAAGAGGGTCATAGGACAGTTTAGAAAGTAAGGAAGGAGCTAAGCAATTCTTCAAATTTACTGACAGTGAAAACATGATAGTACAGGCTCCACTAAGGTACAGTATGAGGGAGTTCTGTTAGAAATGATCAGTTTCTAGATTGATTGCTTGAATGTTACATTTATCCTTGTGGTTGAGCTTGGCTGAATTGCAACTTTTCACTGGGCGTGGCTCATTTGGATGCTCACCAGTGGATAAAACCCATCTTGTGTCTGCTTCTTGTGAGCCCGTGGGTTCCTCCCTTCTGTGCTAGACCACAGGAAGAGATAGTTCAGGCCGCTGCGGAAGGCAGCTCTACTATCAGCAGGTCCAGGCAAGGCCTGGCCGGCCATGGCCTCAGGCTCACCTGGGGAGCGGCTCTTTGAGGAAGCCAGATGCCCCGTCTGTTTGGATTTCCTGCAGAATCCCGTCAGTGTGGACTGTGGCCACAGCTTCTGCCTTCGGTGCATCTCTGAATTCTGCGAGAAGTCTGACAGTGCACAGGGTGGCCTCTATGCCTGTCCACAGTGTCGGAGTCCCTTCAGGCTGGAGAGCTTCAGGCCCAATACGCAGCTGGCCAGCCTGGTGGACAGTGTGCGGCAGCTAGGGCTGGGTAGGGAGCCCTCAGGGTCACGCCTGTGCATGAGGCATGGAGAGGAGCTGACCCGTTTCTGCGAGGAGGACCAGGAAGTGCTGTGCTGGGTCTGTGACACCACTCCAGAGCACAGGAGTCACCAGACATCATCGCTGCAGGAGGCCACCAGGTGCTACCAGGTGAGAGGTGTTACCATGGCTCTGGAGGCCCATGAGCCCGGATCTGGAAATATTTGTCTATGAGAAAGAGGCTGAAGCAGAGATGTTAAAAATCCCTTATCAAAGACAAAGCTGAAGAATGCCACCTGATCTGAATGACCAGTGTCCTCCACACCAATCACCCTACTGGTTCACATTCATCTTGGGGTCTCCATGTCTTTGCTCCATGGAAACCCCATTGTTTGGGACTCCTATACCGGCGCGCAAGCATACTGTTATTTTAGATTGCCCTTCTCTGTCATGAAACTGTCCCTGACCATTTAATTTCATGCTGATCTTAATTTTCCTGATATTAATAATCTGAGTTCCACAACTAGAGTTCTCTGCTGTAGAAGGCTATGTTGTCCAGTGGCTCTTAGTTACAGGTGAACAGTTGTTACTGTAAACCCTTCCTAGTAACTATCATTTGTATAATGTCTTGCTTTTGCATAATGTTGGTCTCTATGTTAATTAATATTACTGTTGCTTAGTCACTAAATTGTATCTGACTCTTTGCAGCCCTTGGACTGGATCTTGCTAAGCTTCTCTGTCCATGGAACTTCCCAGGGAAGAATATGGGAGTAGGTTGCCATTTCCTTCTCCAGGGGTCTTTTCCACCTAGGGAGCAAGCCCAAGTCTTTTGCTTAGCAGACAGATTCTGTACCACTGAGCCACCTGGGAATCCCATGTTAATTAATATCATCACCAATACAATCTTCATATTTTTCATTTTTATTTTATATTGGAATATAGTTGAATTACAATGTTGTGTTCATTTCAGGTACACAGCAAAGTGATTCAGTTACTTATGTACATGTATCCATTCTGTTTCAAATTCTTTTCCCATATAGATTATTTCAAAATATTGAGTAGAGTTTTCCGTGCTATACAGTAGGCCCTTGTTGATTATTTATTTTATATATAGTAGCGTGTATATATTACTCCGAAATTATCTCTCCCCCTCATCTTTGCCCTTTGGTAACCATAAATTTGTTTTTGAAGTCTGTGAATCTATTTCTGCTTTGTAAACATGTTCATTTGCAAAATTTTTTTAGATTCCACATATAATTGATATCAAATTACATTTAATTTTATCTGTATGACTTACTTTATTTAGTATGATAATCTCTAGGTTCATCCATGCTGCTGTAAATGGCTTTGTTTCATTCTTTTAAAGGCAGAGTAATATTCCGTGGTGTACTTTCCTGGAGGCTCAGTGCTGTAAGAACCCACTTGTCAATGCAGGAGACACAGGTTCATTCTCTAGATTCAAAAGATACCCTGGAGAAGGAAATGGCAACCCACTCCAGTATTCTTGCCTGGGAAATCCCATGGACAGAGGAGTCTGACAGTCTACATTTCATGCTGATCTTAATTTTCCTGATATTAATAATCTGAGTTCCACAACTAGAGTTCTCTGCTGTAGAAGGCTATGTTGTCCAGTGGCTCTTAGTTACAGGTGAACAGTTGTTACTGTAAACCCTTCCTAGTAACTATCATTTGTATAATGTCTTGCTTTTGCATAATGTTGGTCTCTATGTTAATTAATATTACTGTTGCTTAGTCACTAAATTGTATCTGACTCTTTGCAGCCCTTGGACTGGATCTTGCTAAGCTTCTCTGTCCATGGAACTTCCCAGGGAAGAATATGGGAGTAGGTTGCCATTTCCTTCTCCAGGGGTCTTTTCCACCTAGGGAGCAAGCCCAAGTCTTTTGCTTAGCAGACAGATTCTGTACCACTGAGCCACCTGGGAATCCCATGTTAATTAATATCATCACCAATACAATCTTCATATTTTTCATTTTTATTTTATATTGGAATATAGTTGAATTACAATGTTGTGTTCATTTCAGGTACACAGCAAAGTGATTCAGTTACTTATGTACATGTATCCATTCTGTTTCAAATTCTTTTCCCATATAGATTATTTCAAAATATTGAGTAGAGTTTTCCGTGCTATACAGTAGGCCCTTGTTGATTATTTATTTTATATATAGTAGCGTGTATATATTACTCCGAAATTATCTCTCCCCCTCATCTTTGCCCTTTGGTAACCATAAATTTGTTTTTGAAGTCTGTGAATCTATTTCTGCTTTGTAAACATGTTCATTTGCAAAATTTTTTTAGATTCCACATATAATTGATATCAAATTACATTTAATTTTATCTGTATGACTTACTTTATTTAGTATGATAATCTCTAGGTTCATCCATGCTGCTGTAAATGGCTTTGTTTCATTCTTTTAAAGGCAGAGTAATATTCCGTGGTGTACTTTCCTGGAGGCTCAGTGCTGTAAGAACCCACTTGTCAATGCAGGAGACACAGGTTCATTCTCTAGATTCAAAAGATACCCTGGAGAAGGAAATGGCAACCCACTCCAGTATTCTTGCCTGGGAAATCCCATGGACAGAGGAGTCTGACAGTCTACAGTTCATGGAGTCATAAAAGTCAGACACAACTTAGCAACTAAATAACAATGATAATAGTACTCCACTGTATACATATTCTACTGCCATTTTATGTGCTCTACCTTAGAATGATGTTATTATATATATATATATATATATATATATATACACACATATATAGGTATTTAGGACTTGTTGAATGACTTTGGGAAGAATTTAATTTTTCATTTATTTTCTGAGACCTATTGAATGACTTTGGAAAGACTTAAAATGTGTATATGTATCTATCTTATATATATGTTTACCCCTAGCAGGGGTCCTAGGCTTGAAAGGTGATTTAGTTTTCATTAAATTATTTTTCCATCTCTTGTAATATTTATGATATTCTGTATTTCTTTTTCATATAATAAATACTAACTTACAAAGTTCCTTTGACAAAGTAATAAGAAATACACTTCTGGCTATAAAATAATAAATAACTTTAAGAAGTGGAAATATATATTTATAAGGAGCAGCATCAGTGTTCAGCCAAGCATGGTAGATGAGATTTTGTTTATTGAATATATTTTTATTGGTCTCTGCCTAGTTTTTACATGTTCATTATCAGCAATTTTTTCAAAATTGGTGTCAGATGCATAAAATGTACTTATTTGAAATTTCTGTATAATTGCATTTCATATTAAAAATTTTGCAGCACCTTATTTTAATTCCATCCAGTGAGTAAAAGAAATTCTTTTCTCATTCTCCTATTTTTAGCACTTTGGTTACTTAATGTTTTACTGTTTATACTACAATGAACACACTTTTATATACATCTTTAATATTATGTCTGACATTAACACTTAAAAACATATTTATGGTTAACAGTCAATAACATTAATAAGGTTGAGTATCTTTGCATGCTTTCTACTAACTGTTACAGCTGATCTTTGTGTTTCTTCCCATATCTGGTCAATTTAGGATAAATTCCTACTGGAGGCTCAGTGCTGTAAGAACTGCGCTTTGTTTCATTCTTTTAAAGGCAGAGTAATATTCCGTGGTGTACTTTCCTGGAGGCTCAGTGCTGTAAGAACCCACTTGTCAATGCAGGAGACACAGGTTCATTCTCTAGATTCAAAAGATACCCTGGAGAAGGAAATGGCAACCCACTCCAGTATTCTTGCCTGGGAAATCCCATGGACAGAGGAGTCTGACAGTCTACAGTTCATGGAGTCATAAAAGTCAGACACAACTTAGCAACTAAATAACAATGATAATAGTACTCCACTGTATACATATTCTACTGCCATTTTATGTGCTCTACCTTAGAATGATGTTATTATATATATATATATATATATATATATATATACACACATATATTTGGATTTATGACTTGTTTATTGACTTTGGGAAAAATTTTAAATTTTTTCATTTATTTTCTGAGACCTATTGAATGACTTTGGAAAGACTTAAAATGTGTATATGTATCTATCTTATATATATGTTTACCCCTAGCAGGGGTCCTAGGCTTGAAAGGTGATTTAGTTTTCATTAAATTATTTTTCCATCTCTTGTAATATTTATGATATTCTGTATTTCTTTTTCATATAATAAATACTAACTTACAAAGTTCCTTTGACAAAGTAATAAGAAATACACTTCTGGCTATAAAATAATAAATAACTTTAAGAAGTGGAAATATATATTTATAAGGAGCAGCATCAGTGTTCAGCCAAGCATGGTAGATGAGATTTTGTTTATTGAATATATTTTTATTGGTCTCTGCCTAGTTTTTACATGTTCATTATCAGCAATTTTTTCAAAATTGGTGTCAGATGCATAAAATGTACTTATTTGAAATTTCTGTATAATTGCATTTCATATTAAAAATTTTGCAGCACCTTATTTTAATTCCATCCAGTGAGTAAAAGAAATTCTTTTCTCATTCTCCTATTTTTAGCACTTTGGTTACTTAATGTTTTACTGTTTATACTACAATGAACACACTTTTATATACATCTTTAATATTATGTCTGACATTAACACTTAAAAACATATTTATGGTTAACAGTCAATAACATTAATAAGGTTGAGTATCTTTGCATGCTTTCTACTAACTGTTACAGCTGATCTTTGTGTTTCTTCCCATATCTGGTCAATTTAAGTATGGAATGAGGGTATCTTTAATGGCTGCAGCATATCTTCCCAAATAGATAAAGCTCCAGATGGCCCAGGATCTTCTGAAGAAAGAGCTGGAGGAAGCCTTGACTCAAGAAGCCAATGTGGGGAAAAAAACTGTTATTTGGAAGGTAAGAGAATACTGGGGTTTCAGGTAGTTAGCCTATCTGAAGCATTCAAATTTGAGAAATTAAATCATCTTCCACCATCTTCCCTGCTTCAGCACTTCTGTTCCATCTACACGGGTACTCAAGAAAAGCTGATTTCAGCATCATCCTGGACCATCTCCATCCCCTCATGTTATATTTGTACCACTGTGTTCTTTTTCACCTCTGTAATAGGGCGTTCCTGATGGTGCAGATGGTAAAGAATCTGCCTGCATTGCAGGAAATCTGATCAGGAAGTTACCCTGGAAAAGGGAACGGCAACCCATTCCAGAGCTCTTGCCTGGAGAATCCCATGGACAAAGGAGCCTGAGGGACTATAGTCCATGGGGTCGCAAAGAGTCGGACGCAACTGAGTGACTGCACACTTTCATACTACTCCCAATCCAAATGATAAAAAAACAACTGCTTATCTTGATCTTACTTACTCAGTTTATGTTACTCATTTTCAGCTCACTGCATCACTTAGAACAGAGTTGTACTGTCACTCCTTGTTTAAAAATTTAAGTATTTGGGCTTCCCTGGTGGTCCAGTGGGTAAAGAGTCTGCCCTGCAGTGCAATGGACACCAGTTCGATCCCTGGCCCAGGAGGATCCCACATGCTGAGGAATGGCTGGGCTGGTGTGTCCAATTGCCAGCCAGCGCTCTGGAGCACATGTGCCCAGAGGCAGTGCTCTGCAACAAGAGAGGCCACTGTGATGGGAGGCCCACGCATGCCAAAGTATAAAGATGGATGAAAAATAAACGATGACTTGGAGGCAAAAATAAAAATAAAAATAAATTAAAAAGTATTTATTGGATGAATGAAAACTTTAATATTTAATAGCATTTGTATATATATATGAAATATAGACTCCTAGTCATCATCTTACATATAAAATATCTGAATTTTCTGTCTTTTTTCAATCAATTATATATATTTTAATACATTTCTCTCATCATCAGCTCTTTTCTTCTGTTACCTATTTATACACACACACACACACACACACACACACGAACATGCACAGAGTTATTCAGAACCTGGGCCAATGTTGCCTTCCAAGAGATACTTTGCAGTATCAGTATATATTTTTGGTTGTCACAACTGGGATGCCCTACTAGCATTTCATATGTAGAGGTAAGAAATGCTGTTAAACATAGTGCAATGCACAGGACAGTCCCCTTCCCTCAAAAAATTCACAACAAGGAATCACCTGATCAAAGGCCAATAGGATCAGTATTGAGAAACTGTATACTGAAATGATATAGATGTTTGTTTTTTCATAATGTGTATTATAATATATAGAGATTCTATTTTACAGAATATTTCTCTTCCTTGTCCTTCTCCAAGAAATCCCTTTTCTCTGATTGTTTTCTATATTTTTGTGATTCTTTCTTTTTAATTTTTTTGAAAAGTTTGACTTGTACTTTGTCCTCTGATAGATATCTTCATAATGGCTTCTTGTTATATTTTTTCCTGTGATGTCTTATTTTCTCATAGTTATGTATATTATATGTGAAGTTAATTGATAGTGATGTTTATTGATAATCTTTTTTTCTTCTTTTTAAGCTAGAAACACAAGTCAGTTGTTTTAAATCCTGACCCGATCACAAATTAATGAAATCAGAAATTCTATATCTGAGATCTGGTTTCATGCATTGTTTGAAACTCTTATTAATTATTCTAAAGTAGAGATAATTCCAAGAGCCTTGTTCTAAGCCAAGTAAACTTGTGTGATTTTTGTCTGTGAGAATTTATTGATATAATCCTAATGCAACAAACATGGGCTTATAAAACGAACTTTAAATTCTTTGGAAACCCTTAGCCTTCCTATATCTGCAGATATAATTGCAGTACTCAACAGGGTGATGTGAGAGAACACTGAATTCCAACTAAACCCCTTCTCACCATGTTGTCCCCCATGACCCAAATATAGTTTCACTTTTTTTTTAGTAACCAAGTTGTTAATACCACTCTTCAGCAGTATAGCCTCCAGTATGGACAACAGGGAAAAATTCAATGAATTTTATCTTTCAGGTCAGGACACGGAATTTAAAGTAGGCTTATTTTAAATTGACCAAAATTATATGAATCTAGTAATTTAGAAAGTGGAAGAGGAGGTAGAAATGGGAAATTGGAGGAAAGAGTTGAATCTTTTAAAATTTCAGGAAAACCATTATTAGATTTTTTTAAAGGTGACAGCTTGTGTTCCTAGATCAGACCAAAATGTTATAATGTTTAATAATAAGTCAGAGAATTCAAAATGTGGAGAGACTATAGGAAGACAGCTCGCCTCTTATTCGTAGCTTAAAGCTAGTTTTCCAAACAACAAGGAATCACCTGATCAAAGGCCAATAGGATCAGTATTGAGAAACTGTATACTGAAATGATATAGATGTTTGTTTTTTCATAATGTGTATTATAATATATAGAGATTCTATTTTACAGAATATTTCTCTTCCTTGTCCTTCTCCAAGAAATCCCTTTTCTCTGATTGTTTTCTATATTTTTGTGATTCTTTCTTTTTAATTTTTTTGAAAAGTTTGACTTGTACTTTGTCCTCTGATAGATATCTTCATAATGGCTTCTTGTTATATTTTTTCCTGTGATGTCTTATTTTCTCATAGTTATGTATATTATATGTGAAGTTAATTGATAGTGATGTTTATTGATAATCTTTTTTTCTTCTTTTTAAGCTAGAAACACAAGTCAGTTGTTTTAAATCCTGACCCGATCACAAATTAATGAAATCAGAAATTCTATATCTGAGATCTGGTTTCATGCATTGTTTGAAACTCTTATTAATTATTCTAAAGTAGAGATAATTCCAAGAGCCTTGTTCTAAGCCAAGTAAACTTGTGTGATTTTTGTCTGTGAGAATTTATTGATATAATCCTAATGCAACAAACATGGGCTTATAAAACGAACTTTAAATTCTTTGGAAACCCTTAGCCTTCCTATATCTGCAGATATAATTGCAGTACTCAACAGGGTGATGTGAGAGAACACTGAATTCCAACTAAACCCCTTCTCACCATGTTGTCCCCCATGACCCAAATATAGTTTCACTTTTTTTTTAGTAACCAAGTTGTTAATACCACTCTTCAGCAGTATAGCCTCCAGTATGGACAACAGGGAAAAATTCAATGAATTTTATCTTTCAGGTCAGGACACGGAATTTAAAGTAGGCTTATTTTAAATTGACCAAAATTATATGAATCTAGTAATTTAGAAAGTGGAAGAGGAGGTAGAAATGGGAAATTGGAGGAAAGAGTTGAATCTTTTAAAATTTCAGGAAAACCATTATTAGATTTTTTTAAAGGTGACAGCTTGTGTTCCTAGATCAGACCAAAATGTTATAATGTTTAATAATAAGTCAGAGAATTCAAAATGTGGAGAGACTATAGGAAGACAGCTCGCCTCTTATTCGTAGCTTAAAGCTAGTTTTCCACATGCCAATCTCAAGGATATTAATGCTGTATCAAAGTATATTCCTTAGATCTATTAAAAATTATAGAGGTGAGATTTGGGGAGAAATCAAGATTAATTCACCAAACCTTTGTAATAAGTGGTCCACGAATCACTTATTTCTTTCTTGACTCTTCAGAGAATATCAGCCTTATAGTTTCATAATTACCACATCACTGAAGAATACTTTCTAGTCTGTACGTCTTTTCTTATTCGTATTTACAAATTCAGGTCTCCCTAATCTCTCTTCATAATTTAGCTGTTTCCACACAGTTCTCATTTCAGTGACTACTCTAACAGCAAACTTTAACTTCCTTTGTGCAAATTCTTTATGCTAGTCCCTGTGCTCAACAGATTACTAGATATTAACTCTAATTCCTCATCCCTTCTTTTCCCCAGCTTTACATATGATACTTAAACTTGAATACGAAAGTACCTTGCCCTCAAGTCCATGGAAATGGGAACCCAAATCTGAGTCTTTCTCAAAATCTAAGTTTGAAGATTCTAGCAGGCCCCTTCCTGTTCTAGTCTCTGATTTCTGCATGTTGTTAAAATGCAGTGGATGAATTCATAGTGTCATGAAGACGCAATCACTCCAGTCATTGCCTTTCTAGCCTCATCATCTTGTTCATGACAGTGGAGGCCAAATACTCTGCCCCACGTGCTGATGATTTGATGTGTTGTCACCCAGGATTTTTTTTAGAAACCAAAACCTCTTCAGCAGTATAGCCTCCAGTATGGACAACAGGGAAAAATTCAATGAATTTTATCTTTCAGGTCAGGACACGGAATTTAAAGTAGGCTTATTTTAAATTGACCAAAATTATATGAATCTAGTAATTTAGAAAGTGGAAGAGGAGGTAGAAATGGGAAATTGGAGGAAAGAGTTGAATCTTTTAAAATTTCAGGAAAACCATTATTAGATTTTTTTAAAGGTGACAGCTTGTGTTCCTAGATCAGACCAAAATGTTATAATGTTTAATAATAAGTCAGAGAATTCAAAATGTGGAGAGACTATAGGAAGACAGCTCGCCTCTTATTCGTAGCTTAAAGCTAGTTTTCCACATGCCAATCTCAAGGATATTAATGCTGTATCAAAGTATATTCCTTAGATCTATTAAAAATTATAGAGGTGAGATTTGGGGAGAAATCAAGATTAATTCACCAAACCTTTGTAATAAGTGGTCCACGAATCACTTATTTCTTTCTTGACTCTTCAGAGAATATCAGCCTTATAGTTTCATAATTACCACATCACTGAAGAATACTTTCTAGTCTGTACGTCTTTTCTTATTCGTATTTACAAATTCAGGTCTCCTAATCTCTCTTCATAATTTAGCTGTTTCCACACAGTTCTCATTTCAGTGACTACTCTAACAGCAAACTTTAACTTCCTTTGTGCAAATTCTTTATGCTAGTCCCTGTGCTCAACAGATTACTAGATATTAACTCTAATTCCTCATCCCTTCTTTTCCCCAGCTTTACATATGATACTTAAACTTGAATACGAAAGTACCTTGCCCTCAAGTCCATGGAAATGGGAACCCAAATCTGAGTCTTTCTCAAAATCTAAGTTTGAAGATTCTAGCAGGCCCCTTCCTGTTCTAGTCTCTGATTTCTGCATGTTGTTAAAATGCAGTGGATGAATTCATAGTGTCATGAAGACGCAATCACTCCAGTCATTGCCTTTCTAGCCTCATCATCTTGTTCATGACAGTGGAGGCCAAATACTCTGCCCCACGTGCTGATGATTTGATGTGTTGTCACTCCAGGAGAAAGTGGAAATGCAGAGGCAACGCTTTAGGTCGGAGTTTGAGAAGTATCGTGGCTTCCTAGCCCTGGAGGAACAACTGCAGCTTAGAAGACTGGAAGAGGAGGAGCGAGCCACCTTGCAGAAGCTGCGAGAGAGCAAGAACCGGCTGACTCAGCAGAGCAGGGTTCTGAAGGAGCTGGCAGAGGAGTTGGAGGAGAGGTGCCAGCGCCCGCCTCTGGGTCTACTGGAGGTGAGGCTGGGCGCCTGGGGGAAGAAGGATGGGTAGACCTGAGACCAAGGGGACAGACAGCAGCTGTCAGAGACAACTCCTTAAGCAGTTTTGCCTTTTAGAAAAAGATCACCCTAGAATTTCCTTGGAAAGCATGCTATTAGTAATTCTCAATCTTACATCAGAATCTGAAGGGATCCTAGAGAATCTTTAGTTCATACTAACGACAAAACTTATGTATTTTCAAAACTAAAATTATTTTAATCATTGACATATGCTTAAACAGAAAACAGATAATCTATACTCTGTTGCCTGAAAAACATTTCATAAAACCTCATAATCGGTCAAGGATGATATTGCTCTGTTTCAATAATGGCCAGTCCAAAAGGTCTTGTTAACCCACTTTCATGTCAGCAGCATCAAAGGAGGAGTAATATTTTAAATTGTCCACCTTGAAATCTGCATGTTAATTTTTAAGGCACTTGCTAATGTTTTAGCCCATAGTGCATGCCCATTCCAGGCATGGTGGGGAGGGACTAATTGTGCTCCATACAGCTTGCCCACAATATACTTGAGAAATTATAGAGCATACAAATACCAAATAATCCTCCTTGAAGCCATTGCATCCCAAGTGAATTGAGAAAGTCATCACAGTTGGTGGATACATGCTATCATGATAGGACTAAAAAGCAATAGAAAAATTTCTGGCCACACTTCATTGTATCTCAATCCCCATGAGTCATTTAAGAATTTCTGAAATAAGTAATTTCTGTCCTATAACTAGTTCTGTGGCTAAATAGCACTGGTCCCAGAGTAGGGGGGTCATGAAATCAATGCATTTAAAAAACTTTTATGTTTAATTTGTCCTATTTCATCTTCTAATAGATCTATGCATCAGTAAAACTTGTTACTGCTATTGTGATTATTATTTTATTATTATTGCTATGCCCACTTCCTTCTCAGCAAAGGAATAAATTTTCAAAATTTCAGACTTCCTAGCCCTGGAGGAACAACTGCAGCTTAGAAGACTGGAAGAGGAGGAGCGAGCCACCTTGCAGAAGCTGCGAGAGCAAGAACCGGCTGACTCAGCAGAGCAGGGTTCTGAAGGAGCTGGCAGAGGAGTTGGAGGAGAGGTGCCAGCGCCCGCCTCTGGGTCTACTGGAGGTGAGGCTGGGCGCCTGGGGGAAGAAGGATGGGTAGACCTGAGACCAAGGGGACAGACAGCAGCTGTCAGAGACAACTCCTTAAGCAGTTTTGCCTTTTAGAAAAAGATCACCCTAGAATTTCCTTGGAAAGCATGCTATTAGTAATTCTCAATCTTACATCAGAATCTGAAGGGATCCTAGAGAATCTTTAGTTCATACTAACGACAAAACTTATGTATTTTCAAAACTAAAATTATTTTAATCATTGACATATGCTTAAACAGAAAACAGATAATCTATACTCTGTTGCCTGAAAAACATTTCATAAAACCTCATAATCGGTCAAGGATGATATTGCTCTGTTTCAATAATGGCCAGTCCAAAAGGTCTTGTTAACCCACTTTCATGTCAGCAGCATCAAAGGAGGAGTAATATTTTAAATTGTCCACCTTGAAATCTGCATGTTAATTTTTAAGGCACTTGCTAATGTTTTAGCCCATAGTGCATGCCCATTCCAGGCATGGTGGGGAGGGACTAATTGTGCTCCATACAGCTTGCCCACAATATACTTGAGAAATTATAGAGCATACAAATACCAAATAATCCTCCTTGAAGCCATTGCATCCCAAGTGAATTGAGAAAGTCATCACAGTTGGTGGATACATGCTATCATGATAGGACTAAAAAGCAATAGAAAAATTTCTGGCCACACTTCATTGTATCTCAATCCCCATGAGTCATTTAAGAATTTCTGAAATAAGTAATTTCTGTCCTATAACTAGTTCTGTGGCTAAATAGCACTGGTCCCAGAGTAGGGGGGTCATGAAATCAATGCATTTAAAAAACTTTTATGTTTAATTTGTCCTATTTCATCTTCTAATAGATCTATGCATCAGTAAAACTTGTTACTGCTATTGTGATTATTATTTTTATTATTATTGCTATGCCCACTTCCTTCTCAGCAAAGGAATAAATTTTCAAAATTTCAGACAGTTTTATAAATTAACACAGGAACTTTGGCATTTTCAATAGTACATATGGGTCACATCTTACCATATCTCAAAATACATCATATTTAAAATGATCATTTATTAGTATTGAATAAATGTTAAAATGTCTTATAACACATATCTTAGGGAGAATCTACTATCAAATAATTTACTTTCATTTTCATAACCATTTCTCCCCTTCTTCCTCAGTACCACTGAACTTACATTTCATGTTTAATGGCTCCAAAATGAGACCCGTCATTCCCATGAAACATAAAGCTAATCATTTCCCTGTCCTTATACCCTGTCAAAATTAATCTGTTTCCATTGTTTAAAGGAATACGGGAAATGCAATGCAGGTAATTTATTTAGTAAATTAAACATTGAGATACAATGTTGCTAAATATTAATGACTTCTATTTTTATCTGCTTAGGTAACTTAAACATGGTATGTTGGTTCAAAGAACAGAAAGTTAAGGCTTTCTTACAAGGACATTAAGAGTATCGTTTTATGTCTATACCTTTCATTGTTTCTCAAATAAATTCTGTAGATATTTAGAATTTATTTTTACATTAATTCTATTCATAGAATGAAACTCTTCATTAAAATATCCAAATACCAGAATTATTAATTCAGAAACTAGTTAAGCCAATAGATATTATAGGAATTAACCTAAATTTTGTGTGGTCTGATTTTATTTTAAAGATTTATTTATTTATTTATTTTGATGGGGGTAGGGGTGGGGAGGGAGGGGAGCAGGTGGGCCACTTCTATTAGTCTTTCATTTGTCTGTTTTCATCCATCTTCTTTTTTTTTTCTTTGGCCCGTGTGGGCCTCCCATCGCAGCGGCCTCTGTTGTCACAGAGCACCGGCTCTGGGTGCATGCACTCCAGAGCTCCGGCTCGGTAGTTGGACACATCACTCCAGCCGCTCCGCGGCACGTGGGATCTTCCCAGGCCAGGGCCTGAAACGGCGCCCCTTGCACTGCAAGGCGGTGTCCGTACCCACTGGAACACCAGGGAAGCCCTGAATTTATTTTAATAGAGGAACATTGATTGTATTATTTTAAATTTGTGAGAAAACTCAATGACAGCCTGTTTTTAGGTTTTATTAAGAGTCATATCACTTACGGTTTTACCTTAATAGTTAATGATTTTCAATTATTCCAAAGAGATGTTCATGGTGTTTCCTCAATCTATCAAAAGCATTTCAGAGGACTAACTCACACCTGCTTGTGTTTCTCTTTCACTTTCAGGGTGTGGGAGGAGTCTTGAGCCGGTATGTTTATTTTCTGAATCAGAAAATGCTTTTGGGAGAGGCTGGGATGGTTGGTGGATAACCCTAATGAAAACTGCAGGTTCTGTGCTCTTCTTAGAAGTAGGAGTGTCACACATCTGGAACCTGAGACCACTGCTATGGAGCTGAGGACAATGTGTCGCATCCCTGGGATGAGGGAAATGTTGAGGAAGTTCCGAGGTAGGCTGCATTTTAGACCTTGAGGAACTATGACTCCTGGCATCTGCCTGTTATTACAGTTTGTTACTACCAATTTGGGCACAGTAACAGTATTATAGCAAGCGCAACCCAAAGTTTAGTGGCTAAAATAAGCAAAGTATTGTTTTGAGATCATGTTATTGGTTGATTACTGGACTGTGGAGGCTTTAGTTTCACATAATCTCACTCCATGCAGACAGAGTCCCACCTCCTTCCTGTTGCTGGTAGCCACAGAAACCAGCAAAGTCATGGTGAATCATGCACCACTCCTAACTGGCACGCATAGCTTTCCTGAAGATGTTGATGAAAGTGAGTCACATGGTCACGCTCAACTATAAGAGGGGAAGGAGGAGAACACTATGCTCAGAATTTAAAAGAAAAAGGAATATTGGGATATTTGTGAAGAGTTATGAAGAATATCAGAATCACTGACAACCACATATGTCAGAGTCACTGACAACTGCACTGGGTTAGAATAATGGGTTTATCTGTGATGTAAGCAATATTAGTTCCAATCTATCTATATTTATTTTTGATAAAATGTTAAAATTGTTTGGAGGACAAAATGAAATAGATTTGAAAAAAAATCTTCAATATATGAAAACACGGCAGTGTATTGAATAGTATAAAGTTTGGATTATTTTATTATATGGCTATTTGATGAATTAGTCAATCAAACCAAAAACAGTCAACTATTATTTAAAAAGGGATAACTGTGGTATTATAATAAGTTTGTTTGATCTTGATATGTTGTTTTATAATAATATAGATTCAATGTTTTAATTTCTTTTTAATATTCAATTTACACAAGTAATGAAAATAGACTGTGACTAATTAGTGGCTATTTTTAATTAGAAGGAAACTACTTTGTCCCATGATGAGAAAACCCATCTTATCAGTCCTGTTCAGTGATTTAATCCATGTTCTTATGGGCAGAATCTTGCTATATTGAGCATTTGAAGCAGAACAAGCAAGATCTGCTATTGGCTTAGATATGAATTGTCAGAAAGGGAGAAAAATTGTGAATAATTCCAGGATTAGGATTAAAAATCTCCCAAATTGGCATAATGAAACTATTGTTTGCATTGACAGGCAAAGATTCAGGCAAGGTAGAAAAAAAGAAGCTGGGGTTTTAGACACATCAGTGTTCTGATGGATATTAAATATCCAAATGTTGATATCAGATAGACAGATAAATTTATAAATATGGAGTTCCAGGATAAAAGTCTAGGCTAAAAAATATATATTTGGAATTGGTGAAGCATATGAATGGAATTTAATTAAAGACATGCACCTGTCAGCCCAAGAGCACACCATAAGTGATCTGGGAAAGAGGCAAGAGGTCCCATTCATGATTGGCTTCTCCAATAGCAGTGATGGAGAAGAAGAGAAAATAGCAAAAGAGACCAAGAAGGTCTGATCAGTAGAAAGGGAGGAAAATAGTGATGGATAGTATCTTTGGAAAAGAGAAATGTTTTCCATGACAAAAGGATTTTCAACGGTGCTGAGTGCTATAGAAACCTCATATAAGGTGAACTTTAAGGGCTGATCATTTGCCAGTGCATGGGGCACGGCAAAGAAAAGGCAGTCTGTTCAGGGTATTATTCTATCTATAGGTGATAGTTTAAGAAAATTTAAGAGTTTAAGATGTAGGGAGAGGAATTAGAAATAGATTTCTAATTTTCAAATATTTATTTTCATGGAGTGGGAATGATGCACTAAGACATGAAGTCTGTTAAATAGGCCTATGGCGACTCTATGGAGACCCACTTCTTAAGTCCTGTTATTTATAACCTCTAGAGTTCGGGAGAATCATATAATCCCTCGAACTCATTCTCCTCATCTATAATGTGAGAATGATAATGTCTACCTTGAGAGTGGTTCCATGCAATAGCATAGATGATGTACCCACTTAGGTTTGAGTAGAAAGGAAAGATAGCTAGACAAATAAGAATAACAATCATCGTATTAGTGTTTGTTGTTATTATACTAAAACTTAAAATATGATTAATGAAACTTGCTATTTTTGAATGTTGGCCATAAAGAGACACGGATAGTTTGCATCCTCCCTGTTTCATTGAGGTCATTTCATTAACAGATATACTTTTTAATTGTAAGTACAAATAAAATGTCATAACAGTATACTGGGGTGTTTCAGTATAGGGAGTTTTTTTATTGGTGCACAACAAATCAGCACAAACTTAACTACTTAAATCACATCCATTTACAGCCATTCTTCAGATCTGATACCCATATGGAATAAGCTGGCATCTCTGCTTAAGGTTTCATAAGACCAAAATCAAGGTGTTGACCAGTCTGGACATCTGTAGAGGGTCTGGGGAATGGTCCACTTGCAAGCTTATTCAGTCTATTAATGTAAAGCAGGTCCTTGCAGTTGTGGGACTGATATCCTCATTTCCTTGCTGATTATCCATTGGAGGTTACTCACCTTTCTTCTCCACTGTAGCTCACTTCATCTTCAAAGGCAGTAATGATATCAAATTCAAATCTCTGTTTTTTTTCCTTCTGCCACCACACAAATAGCCAGAGAATTCTCTCTGATTTTCAAGGGTCACTAGGTTATAACCCACTCACATAATCTCCCTCTTGTCACATAACAGAACCATGAGAGAACCACCTGGGTCTGAAGAGCATGGGGCTCATCTTGTAATTCTTCCTATCATAGTAAGATAGCTTTGAAAGTAGTGTATTATATGTCAATGAAAGTTTTTTTATAGGCTTTTAAATTTTTTTTTCAAGAGTTACAAATTTTATTTTAGATGCAGATCTTCCAAAGAGCACCCAAGTGCTCTGGATAGAGAGAAAAATATCAAAATGGTTATGAATTAGTTTGTCTTATCATCAATGATTATGTTTTCACTGGGACAATCATTAGTCCTGGATTATGCAGATGTAGTAGTGGAATATACCCAAACTTAATAAAGCATACACTCATTGACCTGCAAGGTGGAATACTTATTTTGTTATTTCCATGAATGATTAGGATTAAGAATGGTGTGACAATTATCAATAGCATGGGTTCCTAAATTTTCACCAATATTTTCCATTCTTTTACATGTTCCACAAAATTATTTCTGCAGTTGACATAAAACTGGATCCTACCACCGCACACCCTAGCCTCCTCTTGACGGCTGACCTGCGCAGTGTGCAGGATGGAGAACTGTGGAGGGATGTCCCCAACAACCCTGAGCGATTTGACACATGGCCCTGTATCCTAGGTTTGCAGAACTTCTCCTCAGGGAGACATTACTGGGAAGTCGTGGTTGGGGAACGAGCAGAATGGGGGTTAGGTGTCTGTCAAGACACAGTGTCAAGAAAGGGGGAAACCACACCATCTCCTGAGAATGGTGTCTGGGCCCTATGGCTACTGAAGGGGAGTGAGTACATGGTCCTTGCCTCCCCATCAGTTCCTCTCCTTCACCTGGAACGGCCTCGCTGCATTGGGATTTTCTTGGACTATGAAGCAGGTGAAATCTCATTTTACAACATCACAAGTGGGTCTTACATCTACACCTTTAACCACCTATTCTCTGGTTTTCTTCGACCTTATTTTTTCATTTGTGACACAACACCTCTTCTCCTGCCACCTATGACAGAAGCAGAGTTAGAAAGTTGGGCGCTTAGGGATCATTCTGACTCTGCCTCTAATATCAGAGATGATCCTTCCTAAGACTCTGTTGCTGAGGGACCTAAGCAAAGTTTCTTGGAGTAGAATGGAGCATATATATATGTGAAGGCTCAACAGATATCCCCTTTTAGGTCAACACTTTACTCCTTGTCTCTACAGAAATGTTACCATAGGGACAAAAGGGAAAGCATGAATTATTTGTGTTTGGACAGGGACTGACTAGTGTAATAGTTTTAGAAAAGTTTGTCTTATCATCAATGATTATGTTTTCACTGGGACAATCATTAGTCCTGGATTATGCAGATGTAGTAGTGGAATATACCCAAACTTAATAAAGCATACACTCATTGACCTGCAAGGTGGAATACTTATTTTGTTATTTCCATGAATGATTAGGATTAAGAATGGTGTGACAATTATCAATAGCATGGGTTCCTAAATTTTCACCAATATTTTCCATTCTTTTACATGTTCCACAAAATTATTTCTGCAGTTGACATAAAACTGGATCCTACCACCGCACACCCTAGCCTCCTCTTGACGGCTGACCTGCGCAGTGTGCAGGATGGAGAACTGTGGAGGGATGTCCCCAACAACCCTGAGCGATTTGACACATGGCCCTGTATCCTAGGTTTGCAGAACTTCTCCTCAGGGAGACATTACTGGGAAGTCGTGGTTGGGGAACGAGCAGAATGGGGGTTAGGTGTCTGTCAAGACACAGTGTCAAGAAAGGGGGAAACCACACCATCTCCTGAGAATGGTGTCTGGGCCCTATGGCTACTGAAGGGGGAGTGAGTACATGGTCCTTGCCTCCCCATCAGTTCCTCTCCTTCACCTGGAACGGCCTCGCTGCATTGGGATTTTCTTGGACTATGAAGCAGGTGAAATCTCATTTTACAACATCACAAGTGGGTCTTACATCTACACCTTTAACCACCTATTCTCTGGTTTTCTTCGACCTTATTTTTTCATTTGTGACACAACACCTCTTCTCCTGCCACCTATGACAGAAGCAGAGTTAGAAAGTTGGGCGCTTAGGGATCATTCTGACTCTGCCTCTAATATCAGAGATGATCCTTCCTAAGACTCTGTTGCTGAGGGACCTAAGCAAAGTTTCTTGGAGTAGAATGGAGCATATATATATGTGAAGGCTCAACAGATATCCCCTTTTAGGTCAACACTTTACTCCTTGTCTCTACAGAAATGTTACCATAGGGACAAAAGGGAAAGCATGAATTATTTGTGTTTGGACAGGGACTGACTAGTGTAATAGTTTTAGAAAAGAGTCTTATGACTCTTTTCCCCAAATGGCTTCACATACTTTTTCGATGAAGTTTTCCTCAAATGAATGGACCTTGTATTAAACACAGATTCTGTACATTTATTATAATGGCTCTTTCATTTTAAAACCTCTTCATTCACAATCTTCCACATATTAAGAATTAGAAATAGCAATTGTTAAATTGGTTCAGTCCAATATTGTCCGAATATCAGATCTGTAATAGTTTCTTCTGCTCTTATTCTCTCCGACCTGTTTGTCAGTGTGTCTCTACCTCTTTCTGTCTCTGTCTCCCTCTCTTTTACTTTTTATAGCTTTTTACTGTTTTTTTTTTTTTTTTGGCTTTATACCTCTTATACTCTGCTTTATACCTCAGCTTTATAACTCTTATTGTTTAACCTTTGTTTCCTTCTCGGTTAATATATTCAGAACTATCCCTTTATATATTCATGATTCCTATGACTAGTCAGTTATTCTTTAAATCCTCTTTACTCAGGGGTCAATTTTTGAGAATGATGCAATTCATTCCTCTGATTATATCAGAGTCCCATGCTATACCCCTCACAAGAACATTCTTCTTTCTTTGGATATATTTTTGATTGAAATATAATTGACTTACAATATTGTGTTAGTTTCAGGTATTCAAGCATAGATAGATTTTTTGAGTAGAAATTTCTCAGAATTATGATTCAACTAGTTCTTTGACCTAGTTATTTACTAGCTGTAAGATATTATATCTTTCTAAGGTTTTTATTCTCCATTTTACTTTGAATTTAAGGAGATTTTCTTTTCCAGAGTGCTTTCTTTAACTAAAATCTTTCATATACTTCACAATAACATTACTAACATTGCTAATATAGCTTTCTTCCCACATGTTAAGCAGACATTTTTTGCATTTTGAGGAGAATTTATGGAATATAATAATTTTAGAAATGGGGAAATTCATCAAACTGTATTTCCAAATGACTCTACATATTCTAATGATGGGATCGTGTATATTCATATTTGATACGTCTATGTTTGATCACGAGCAAACAATTCCTCTGTCTTTTAGAAACAGAGGTAATAATAATGTACCCTTACATTCCTTTTGTTGATATTTTACATAACATGTATGTCCTGTGCCTTTTCATTTATAATCTAAGTAGAAAATTAGGTCTCAGTTCATGCTTTTATATCATCAGGGCTTAATGGGGCTTGGAAGCTTATTATAACTCCTGAATGTTCATGTCACTATAGGGTCAGCATCTATGACGAGACCTATGACAAGAACATACACTCAGGGCAGTATAGTCTCTTCCCCATAGGGATCAAGAGGGACAAGTTCACCGGTCTAAGATCATGTCACCCTTGAAGGGCTCCACCCATTCACCAGGGCAAGGAAACCTTATGACCTCAGGCTTGCTACCCTCTTCAAGGGGTGAAAAGTGAATCCCAAGAATGCTCCTCCCAAGAAAGCTAACATCCTAGTCTCCATGTCTCCTTTTAACCCTGTTATCTCAATGTGCATTATAGTCAGAACTATCCCTTTATATATTCATGATTCCTATGACTAGTCAGTTATTCTTTAAATCCTCTTTACTCAGGGGTCAATTTTTGAGAATGATGCAATTCATTCCTCTGATTATATCAGAGTCCCATGCTATACCCCTCACAAGAACATTCTTCTTTCTTTGGATATATTTTTGATTGAAATATAATTGACTTACAATATTGTGTTAGTTTCAGGTATTCAAGCATAGATAGATTTTTTGAGTAGAAATTTCTCAGAATTATGATTCAACTAGTTCTTTGACCTAGTTATTTACTAGCTGTAAGATATTATATCTTTCTAAGGTTTTTATTCTCCATTTTACTTTGAATTTAAGGAGATTTTCTTTTCCAGAGTGCTTTCTTTAACTAAAATCTTTCATATACTTCACAATAACATTACTAACATTGCTAATATAGCTTTCTTCCCACATGTTAAGCAGACATTTTTTGCATTTTGAGGAGAATTTATGGAATATAATAATTTTAGAAATGGGGAAATTCATCAAACTGTATTTCCAAATGACTCTACATATTCTAATGATGGGATCGTGTATATTCATATTTGATACGTCTATGTTTGATCACGAGCAAACAATTCCTCTGTCTTTTAGAAACAGAGGTAATAATAATGTACCCTTACATTCCTTTTGTTGATATTTTACATAACATGTATGTCCTGTGCCTTTTCATTTATAATCTAAGTAGAAAATTAGGTCTCAGTTCATGCTTTTATATCATCAGGGCTTAATGGGGCTTGGAAGCTTATTATAACTCCTGAATGTTCATGTCACTATAGGGTCAGCATCTATGACGAGACCTATGACAAGAACATACACTCAGGGCAGTATAGTCTCTTCCCCATAGGGATCAAGAGGGACAAGTTCACCGGTCTAAGATCATGTCACCCTTGAAGGGCTCCACCCATTCACCAGGGCAAGGAAACCTTATGACCTCAGGCTTGCTACCCTCTTCAAGGGGTGAAAAGTGAATCCCAAGAATGCTCCTCCCAAGAAAGCTAACATCCTAGTCTCCATGTCTCCTTTTAACCCTGTTATCTCAATGTGCATTATATGATTTTATGTTAGTTATTGAGCCAATTTAAATCTTTCTCCATTCCTTGCATTCCAAGTTTCACAAAGCTTTGTGCATCTCCAGTTATAACTATTTTTCCTTGTCTTCCCAGTTCCATAAACATGCACACACTCACACACAATACATAGAGGCTTTCCTAGTGGATGACAACTCCGTTTTTTTTTGTTACTCAGGCCAACAATCTGATTAACTTCTTTACCAACTTTACCTTCCCATATATAGTCCATCAGTAAACCCTGATGGCTCTACCTTCAAAATGTGTCTAGAGTTCAGCCAGCTCTAAGCACTCTGCTGCTATAACCATGGTCTGAACATCCATTCTCTCCCTCTGAGTTATAACATTAGTTTCCAAACAGAAATCCTGGCTATGCTTTGGCCCCTTCCATGTCTCTTCTCAATGCAGAAGCTGAGCTGACCCTTTTAGCACCCAAGATTGCAGTACCATTGCAATTGCCTTCCATTCTATTTAGAGTTAAAGTCAAAATCTTTGCAACAAATCTCCAGATCCTAGAAGATCTGAGCACAAGTTTCTTCTCTGATTCTGACTTCCTCTTACTTTGCTTTTTATTCTACATGTATCCTGGCCTCCTAGCTGGGTTTACACCAGATCAGGCACTTCCTACCACCAAGTCTTTCCTTCCTCGTGCCTTCTAACTGCAATTTCCTTTTCTCAGATGTCTAATTCTTTTGCGTTCTTTCCTTAGTTAGTGTTAGTGTTAGTTGCTTATTCATGTCTGACTCTTTGTGACCCCATGGACTACGGCCTGGCAGGTTCCTCTGACCATGAAATTCTCCAGGCAAAAATACTGGAGTGAGTAGCCATTCCCTTCTCTGGAAGATCTCCTTGACCCAAAGATCAAACCTGTGTCTCCTGCATTGCAGGTGGATTCTTTACTGCCTGAGCCACAAGGGCCTGCTCAAATCCTCTTTATTAGAGAGAATCACGCAACCTGACCTACCCCAGAGCCGACCCAGAGTTCACGGTCCCACTCCCCTTTGTGGGGCCCAATGGATGCTCTTTTCTTCAATGTGGTATTTATCAGCTTCTGATATATTGTTGTCCTATTTATTAAGTTTTTATTTATTTATTTACTTTTGCCTTTTCTGGATAGAATGTAAGCATCCTGAGGGGAGGGATCACTGTATACTGATAATGGTATGTCTGACAGATCTCAAACACTTTAACATGCGGGTTTATATGTGGTTATCACTCAATGAATATTTGTTGAATAAATAAATGATTAACTTAAAATGCTTAACTTTAAATAAATGTTACTGATATGTCTGACAGATCTAACATATGGGTTCATATGTAGTTATCATTCAATGTATATTTGTTGAATAAATAAATGATCAACTTTTGGTAGAGAGAATTAAGTGATGGATCTGAAAATATGTTGTGAATTGGAATACAGTGGTATTATTTTCATTCATAGCTAGACAAGCACTGATCAAGAAAACCTAATGTCAAGTGTTAAATGAGTAAAACAATATGTAAGTGTAGAGGAAATTTGAATAGATTTGTAAAAGTACTGGTTCTAGAGACCAAATGGATGGCTATGCCCAGGTTGCATGGAGCCACCTGTAGCTCTGAGTCCCTATAATGATACAGTGGCTCCTTTGATGCATGCAATGCTTTGTATGCACTACATATGCAAATTCTCATGCTCACTAAGAATGGGGGGAGCATTCCTTACATTGTATGGAATAAAAATTCTGTGGAAACTACCTTTCTTATGCATTGTGAGTCATTTTTTTATTTTAATCACCTCCAGGGTGCCTTGGGTGTGCCATCTCCACTCTCACTTTCCTTCTACCATGCGTTCCTCAGTTATATGCTGGATTTTTTTTTTTTTAGTCTAAATCATTTGAAAAAATTGCTAAAGTTATAGAGAATGATTACAAAGTCAGTCACAAACACTCAATTCTAGCTTTTCTGAAGCTGTCACTCTCCAGAGCAATGTTTATAGTTTATCAAAAGACTAGATGATTTATTCAAATAATGAATTTGGTTATTTTCCCCAGCTCCCAATCCTGTGACTGATTTGTCAAGTGGAATTAACTAGTTAATCATATTATTCTAGCAGAAGGCCCTGAGTGAAGGGAACTAGTAGGAGGGTGATATGTGGGCTGATTGGGAACAGGAAGTGAAATAGCTTCATCATCAGGCAGGCATCATCAGGCAGAAAGAACTGAACTAATTTACAGTGCTGATTCTGAGGCTCATTGTCCCAAAGGGCAGATAATTGCAAACACTGGGATTTATTAAATGTCTGCTCTCCAAAAACCAACCCCTCCATGTATATTTTGTGTGTGGTCCTTGGGCCTTCTATGGATTTACCTTTTTTTATTATAAGAGGGAAGGATTGAAGTGGTCTGTATCTCTATAAAATACATGTTCTACAAATCTATAAGTCCCACACATTTTCTTATACTAAATATTTTACTCTTTACTCCCTGGTTCTGTATCTATGTCAACTCAAAAGACCCTGAATAATTATTTTTATAAATTCCCTAGCCAATTGACTCAAATGAACCTGTTTTTCTCTGATATTGCCTGACTGCCATGATTCTATTGCTGTTTATGCATTAAATTTTTATTTTAAAATTTTAGCCTTGAGATGTCACATTGTCTTTATAACAGCATTAAAAACATGGTCACATACACACAATCTAACAAACCAGGAGTTCATGATACTAGTTTTATTTTCTGCTAATTAGTTTTCAAAACTAAAGTATAAATCCACATATGTTTATATCTTTGTTTCTAATCCTAAATAAATAAATAAAACTAAAATTGTTTTCTGTATCAGTTTCTAAAATTAATAATGAGTTTTGTATTAAACAAGGCACCTACCCAATTTTTCAACTATCTAGGATGATGAGTCCTTTCTACTTAATGAACAAAATTCTTATTTAAAAAATGCCAAAATACTTTGACTCTGTTATCAGTAGACCTATGAAATAATTATTCTTTCTAAGTAGGATGGGAATGATTATACCTTGGTTGTTTTTAGATACATAATAATTCTTGGCAACAGAGGAGAGGAGCAAATACTCCAGCAGTATTTATGTTTATAGAACAGAATGCAATCTGTTGATTTTCCCCAGCTCCCAATCCTGTGACTGATTTGTCAAGTGGAATTAACTAGTTAATCATATTATTCTAGCAGAAGGCCCTGAGTGAAGGGAACTAGTAGGAGGGTGATATGTGGGCTGATTGGGAACAGGAAGTGAAATAGCTTCATCATCAGGCAGGCATCATCAGGCAGAAAGAACTGAACTAATTTACAGTGCTGATTCTGAGGCTCATTGTCCCAAAGGGCAGATAATTGCAAACACTGGGATTTATTAAATGTCTGCTCCCCAAAAACCCAACCCCTCCATGTATATTTTGTGTGTGGTCCTTGGGCCTTCTATGGATTTACCTTTTTTTATTATAAGAGGGAAGGATTGAAGTGGTCTGTATCTCTATAAAATACATGTTCTACAAATCTATAAGTCCCACACATTTTCTTATACTAAATATTTTACTCTTTACTCCCTGGTTCTGTATCTATGTCAACTCAAAAGACCCTGAATAATTATTTTTATAAATTCCCTAGCCAATTGACTCAAATGAACCTGTTTTTCTCTGATATTGCCTGACTGCCATGATTCTATTGCTGTTTATGCATTAAATTTTTATTTTAAAATTTTAGCCTTGAGATGTCACATTGTCTTTATAACAGCATTAAAAACATGGTCACATACACACAATCTAACAAACCAGGAGTTCATGATACTAGTTTTATTTTCTGCTAATTAGTTTTCAAAACTAAAGTATAAATCCACATATGTTTATATCTTTGTTTCTAATCCTAAATAAATAAATAAAACTAAAATTGTTTTCTGTATCAGTTTCTAAAATTAATAATGAGTTTTGTATTAAACAAGGCACCTACCCAATTTTTCAACTATCTAGGATGATGAGTCCTTTCTACTTAATGAACAAAATTCTTATTTAAAAAATGCCAAAATACTTTGACTCTGTTATCAGTAGACCTATGAAATAATTATTCTTTCTAAGTAGGATGGGAATGATTATACCTTGGTTGTTTTTAGATACATAATAATTCTTGGCAACAGAGGAGAGGAGCAAATACTCCAGCAGTATTTATGTTTATAGAACAAAAATTGAGTCCCCAATTTTGCTTGGAGTAAAAAATCCTTTTCATATCAAGGGACAAATTTTCTTAGTCCTCATGTTCTGTCTAAACCCTATGGGAATTTATAGAGTATGATGTGATGCATCCCCACATCATACCTCAGTGAATTTACTAATGACCCCTATGGATTCAGGTTGGGCTGTTGAGAAACCCAGGCCACTGGTACCTCTCCAGTCTTTCCCCAGGAGAACTGCATTTTACATATCCGTAAAATCCTCTGCGCAAGTATCATGGTCCACTTCATTTACAGAGCAATGGGCCAAACCCAAGAGAAGTGTCTTTATTTCCTCCTGTATCTGAAATTGCTCCTGGCTGGAGCACCTGTGTGAACACAGGAAGGAATAAGATAATGCACAATCCTTCTATAAGACCCACACATTTTGATTTCTGACTTTAAATGATACTTGGTAACCTACAAGTAAAAATGGTGAGTAGATTTCTGGACTTAGGAGCTGTGATACTGTAATTTGTAAGATAAATATGTTTGGTCATTCAGATAACCAAACATATATTTCTAACATATATTGATCTTCATCCACAGTTCCTGGTTTCCTAAACCTTGTGATTTTCGAAGTGTTGAGAATGATAAAGATGAGTTTTGTTATAAAAGTGAGGTGACTTTGGAAAGCACTTAAGGCTGGGAACTGTTAGGGTAGGAATTTTCAGTCCTACCTCTTGACCTCTGGTGAAGGGAGAAGGCCTAGAGGCTGAACCAAAAGTCAGTGGCCAGTGCTGTAGTCAATCAATCATATCCACGAATGAAGTCACCATGAAATCTCAAAAGGACAGAGTTGAGAGAGCTTCCTTGTTGGTAAACACATGGATATGCAGGGAGAATGTCCTTCCAAGATGCCTTGCCCTATGTATCTCTTTCATCTGGCTGTTTCTGAATTATATCCTTTTAAGATATACTGGTAATCCAGTAAATAAAGTGTTTTAAATAAACTGTTTTCTGTGTTCTATGAGTCACTAGGATTGTAACCCAAGTTTTTTGTAATCTACTCTGTATCTGTCTGTAAGACTTGTGTGTTATGTCCTCAAACATACTTTGCTTTGACTGTGATGCATTCTTGGAATTACAGTTTGATAGAATTTCTGAACATATATGTGAATTATTGCATTAAAGCTTCATCGGGCTTCCCTGGTGGTCCAGGGGGTAAAGAGTCCACCTTACAGTGCAGGGGACACTGGTTCCATCTCTGACCTGGGAAGATCCCACATGCTGTGGAGCAGCTGGACCTGGGTGTTCAATTGCAAGCTAGAGCTCTGAAGCGTATGCGCCCAGAGCCAGTGCTCTGCAGTGAGAAGGGCCAGTACAATGGGATGCCCACCTAGGCCAAAGAATAAAAAAGATGCATGGAAATAAATATAAGTAAATGAGGCATGATGGGGAAAAAATGGTCCACATCAAAAACTAAAATTCTTAGAAAAAGTTTCATTATCCATTACAAAATTTTATATTTTTTTCTCAAGCAGTATATAGTATTAGTATTTTGAAGAAAAAAAATTCCTTCTATATAAGACATATTTGAAAGAAAGAGAGAGACACAAAGAAGCAGAAAAAAGAGAGACAAAGACACAGATGGGAGAAGGGGAAAGAGAGAAATTAATTTTATGTGTATATTGCTTTAGTAATATTTTATTGTTTCATACATTATCTACACAGATACTTTAAAATTATCTCAAGAATAATGATCAAAAAATAATAATGATCAAATGAGTTAAGTGTGTCTTTGTAATAGAGAGTAGATAAATATTCTGCAGATAATGAATATGCTTTAAATACTATTCAATGGTTATCTGGAAACTTTATTTTGGGTCTTTGAGGTTATAGTAGGGACTTGAGAGCTTCTGTCTCTAGAAGAATCAATAGTTGGACCAAGGCAGGATTTATCTTTCCTGTTATTGTAATTAGAGGCAGTACAAGCAGTAAAAGATAAAGATGCCAAGCCTCATTTCTTGGGTTCAAAATTAGTTCTGCCTCTTCTAGAATATGATAATTTACTTAACACACATCTGCCTCAATTTTCTTTTCTGTAGGTTCAGGATAATATGAGTGCCAACTTCATATCATTCTTGTTGGGATTAAATGAATAAATAAATGCAAAAGGCATAGAAGGATGCCTAGGGATTAAATGAATAAATAAATGTAAAAGGCATAGAAGGATGCCTAGGCTATAGTAAACACTCCTTTCAATTGACTGTTACCATTATTAATATCGATATTCCTCTTCAGACACAGTAGAGATGGATGGAACCAATGGGAGCACTCAGGAAAATTTCATCCTTTTGGGATTTTCTGGCCGGCCCCATCTGGAGAGAATCCTTTTTGTGGTTATCTTGATTGCATATCTCCTGACCCTGGTTGGCAACACCACCATCATCCTGGTGTCTCGGCTGAACCTCCACCTTCACACTCCCATGTACTTCTTCCTCACTCACCTCTCCTTCCTGGACCTTAGTTTCACCACCACCTCCATCCCTCAGCTGCTGTATAACCTAAGTGGACATGACAAGACCATCAGCTACACAGGCTGTGCCATCCAGCTTTTCCTATTCCTGGGTCTGGGTGGTGTGGAATGCCTACTCCTGGCAGTTATGGCGTATGACCGGTTTGTTGCAGTCTGCAAGCCCCTGCACTACATGTTGATCATGAATTCCCGTCTTTGCCTCAGCTTGGTGTTGATGGCCTGGGGCTGTGGGGTGGCCAACTCATTGGCCATGTCTCCAGTTACCCTACGCTTACCCCGCTGTGGGCATCGCAGTGTGGACCACTTCCTGTGTGAGATGCCTGCCCTGATACGAATGGCCTGTGTGAATACAGCTGCCATTGAGGGCACTGTGTTTGTACTGGCAGTGGGCATTGTACTGTCACCTCTCACGTTTATTCTGGTCTCCTATGGTTACATCGTGAGGGCAGTGTTACAAATCCAGTCAGCATCTGGGAGGCAAAAGGTCTTCAACACCTGTGGCTCTCATCTCACAGTGGTCTCACTTTTCTATGGAAACATCATTTACATGTACATGCAACCAGGAAACAGCTCCTCCCAGGACCAAGGCAAGTTTCTCACCCTCTTCTACAACATCGTTACCCCACTCTTGAATCCCCTGATCTACACCCTCAGAAACAAAGAGGTGAAGGGGGCACTGAACAGACTGTTGCAGCATGACAAAGATAAGAAAGGGAGAAGAGTGAATGGGCCAGACAGACATCTCTAGTCTGGTAATGAACTAAGTCAGGCACCACTGATGGAATCTGGAATTGTTCAGTCTGATCTTCCCTTTGCTTCCCAATGTATATACTTTCCCCTGGGCTTCTATATAACTGATTTAGTTCCAACATTATATGTTTTGATAAGTGAGCTGCAAGGCACATATCACCCCAAATACCTCTAGGTGATCTGTAAAGCAGGCATGAAAACACAATGAGAAAAAAATGATTATAAAGATGAGTTTCTAAAAAAATTTAAAAAGATGAGTTTCTCCAACTTTATGCCAGAATGCCAAGAAAGAAACTTCTTTTTTAATAAGAATTTTGTTTTTGCTGTTGTTTATTTTTAATGTATTAGCACAATGATGGGTATTTTAGTGAGAATGATCACAGATTGATCACTTTTCTTTGTTAACAGCCATCAACATGGGAATTCAGCACCTTGAATGTTTTCATTTTTCAAATTCCTATCCAAAGTAAGCCTTTCATCAAATCACATGGTTTTGTCTATACTTTTTCCCAAAACTTTGGCATTTTCCCCTAAGTCTGTGACATTCTGTTTATGGTGTAATTGGAAGGGAATCTTCTATTATGAGCTCCTCTAGAAAACCAAACATTTAATTCCAAGAAATACTGCTTCCAATTAGATCAGCCGAAAGCAGCTCTAAACCAAAAAAACATGCAGACTCAGAGATCCTTCTAGTGACTCAGATAAATCCCCTCTCTTCTTCCTAAGACTCATGACTCCCATTTTTGGCTGCTAAGTTAGTTCCCCAAGCCCTTTTCATTACAGTTCCTCATGTTGAAATAAATTTCTAGGTCCAAAATGGAGTTGTTTATGTCTAGGGTGCCACATCAGCAAACAGAAATTTTGTGTTCTGCTTGGCCAGAAATGCAGTATATCCAGTCAGCCAGTCTCGAAATGCCAAGATAATTCTGGACTCTATACTTAGTTTCTTATTCCTTGATCTTTCTAAATAAGGTCAGATATGTGTTAAAAACGAAACAGGTTCAAAATGGAGTCACTTGTACTAAGTCCTGTGCCAGCAAAATAAGACCTAACACCAAACTTAATTGCGGTCATGACCTCTTTCAGAAATATAGTCTTAACATCCAGTTTGAAATATTCTGATCAGCACCAATGAGATAATCTACCATGCAACCCTCTTCTATCCCTAGTGGGTCTTTTATCTAAGCCTGAAGTCACCTCTTCTTTTTTCTCTGCCTGTACACAACTTCCATCTACTTGCTAGATGAAATGTTGCCTGATTCATAAATTATTTTATAAAGCCAAGTAGTTCTTTGAAATTTGCTCAGTTGAATTTTTGCTGTTTATTGGATTGACCAAAAGGTTCATTTGTTTTTTCTCCCCATAAGGTGGCTCTAGTTGCACTTGGTTATCTTTAGCTTCATTCAAACAGTTTTGCTAGATTATACCCTTACAACATCATATCACCATGCATTAAAAAAAACATAGAAATCGGTGAATTTCTGTGTAACCTTTTAATATTGAAGATAGAAGAAAAAAGCAACATTTTCAGCATATTATACTTTATTATTTCAAGAAAGGTTAAAACACAACTGAAGAACAAAAAAGATTTGTGTAGTGTATATAGAAGGTGCTGTGACTGATTGTGTCAGAAGTGGTTTGCTAAGTTTTATGCTGGAGATTTCTGGCTAGACAATACTCCATGATCAGGTAGACTGGTTGAAGCTGATAGCAAACAAATTAAGACATTAATTGAGAAATATTAACATTGTACCATGGGGGAGATAGCAGATATACTGAAAATATCCAAATCAAGCATTGAAAATCATTTGCACTAGCTTGGTTATGTTAATCACTTTGATGTTGGGGTTCCAACTCAGTTAAGTGAAAAAAAAAACACCTTCCTGACTGTATTTCTGCACACAGTTGTCTATTAAAATACAATGAATATGTTCTGTTTTTAAAACAAATTGTGATAGGCAATGAAAAGTGGATAGGGCATGACAATGTGCAATGGAAAAGATCATGGGGCAAATGAAATGAACTAGCGTCAATCATACCACAGGCTGCTCTCCATCCAAAGAAGGTGATATTCTGTTTATGATGGAATTGGAAGGGAGTCTTCTATTATGAGCTGCTCTAGAAAAGCAAATATTTAATTCCAATAAGTACTGCTCCCAATTAGATCAACTGAAAGCGGCACTAAGCTAAAAGGCATCCAGACTCAGTCAACAGAAAATGCTTAATCTTCCATCAGGATACCACAAGACCACATTTCTTTTTTTTTTTTCTGATGACTGGGTGAAAATTGTTACAGCTTAGTCAACAAATTCTGAGTCATCTACTGTATTCACCAGATGTTGCATCTTCAGATGTCCATTTACTTGAGTCTTTACAAAGTTCTCTTAAAGGAAAAAAATATTTAATTCCCTGAAACAGTATAAAAGGCACCTGGAACAGACATTTTTTCTTTGCTCAAAAAGATAAAAAGTTTTGGGAAGATGGAATTATTATTATTTTTTTCTTTTGCCCACTTCTATTGGTCTTTTATTCATTTAGTTTCATCCATCTGGTAGTTAGATACATCGGTCCAGCTGCTCCGTGGCATACAGGGTCTTCCCAGGCCAAGGATCAAACCCGCACCCCTTGCACTGCAAGGCAGTGTCCTTACCTACTGGATCACCAGGGAAACCCAAGATGGAATTATAAAGTCTCTTAAAAATGGTGGAAGGGAGTGGATCAAAATGGCAAATATGTTGTTCAATAAAGTTACTAGGGAAAATTAAAAAAAAAAAGTGTCTAATAATTACTTAAAAAAAAAATGAAGGGACTTTTTGGCCAATCCAATAATGTGTGTAACCTCCGCTGACCATGTACTTTTTCTGCACTGCGACTTCTAATGTTCTATGCAGGATGTTTGTTCTTGCCCAAACATCCTTGTGGAAGAGTGTTCCATTCCTTGTGTGGTGCTGTATTCCTCCAATCCATGAACTGAAATGAGTTTTCCTTGAAATATAAGGCATAAAACCCATTGGAATTTATTTGTGTCATCTTACCCTCATTAAGGAATGCTGTTTATATTGCAGTAGCATGGAAAAAGTCATCCCCTTAATTTCCAGCACATTTTGTTTCAAAATTGTTTTTCCATATCATGCTGAAAAATTAAGATTAAAATTGTGTCAACACATGAAGTATGAGAGAATTAAATAGGATTGTCTTCTTTGGGTCAGTGGTTTTCTATTCCAATCATTGCTTGTTGACTACAATCCTTTCTTCAAGTGCTCCCTTTTTTTCTCTCTCTTAATGGTTTCTCTTCTTTGAATAGCCTTTATGTTTTATTTTTTGTCTAATCTATTCTTTTTTCTTTATTTTTGCCCCTATTATGATTCTTGCCTAATCAACATTTTGAAAAATACACCAGCTCTGTGAAAGCCATAAATAAGCTGTTCTACTCCATTTCTTAAGCTGGTAGTGAGGTAAAAGTTAAACTTAGGCTTTTATGTCCGAACTCCTACTTCATAGTCCCTTTAGGCTCAGTCAGCACCTCAGTGGTAATGTGACACAATGTCTTATTAATGTAGGGTCTGTATTTTCACGGCCTTGTCCTTATTTTACTATGGATGTGTCACTGTCCATGATCACTGAACATGAAGTTTTCTAGAGATGCTCCTGTGACACTGCTGAAAGCCACATATGTGTGTTGTGGAGCAGCTACCTTATGCTCCTTGTAACTGAGACTAATTATTCCATTCAGTTCAGTGATCTGCTTTCTCGTTTTTTGGGCAATGACATGAAGAGCTAAATAACTAGGATGGACTCTCAGCTTTCAGTTGAATGGAAACCTGGTTGCTTTTTTGGCTGAAATTTTTCTTCTAAGAACACCAGGTCCTCCACACCGTCTCAGCCCAGTCATATGGTTTCAGGCCAAAAATGCTTCCAGGAAATAATAAAGTGCAAGAGTGGGTGGAGTCACCTACAATTTTTCCTGTACAAATGTACAATCTAGCTAAGGGAAGGTCAACACCATGGTACTGGCCATTGTTTTAAAGCATGCTGCACATTAGGCAGAAAAGACCCAGATTTTGCAGTGTGCTCTCTCAAAAATGGGTGCCATAACTGACCTTCAGCTGGCATTGCACTGCTCTACCAAGAAAACCCTTTCTAGGTAGGACTGGTGTACCCTAAGAATTTGAGCTTGCTACTCCATTTTCTTGGCAATAAAATGTGCCCATTGATGGGAGTCAATGTTAAAAAATGCAGCTTCTTTGGGTAGGACATCATGTGTTTTTTTCCATGTTTTGTATCTCAGACATATTCAACTCTTTTGATATCCCATGGTCTATAGCCCCCCAGCCTCTTCTGTTCATGGAATTTTCCAGGCAATAAAATTGCCATTCTCTTCTTCAGGGATCTTCCCACCTAGGGACTGAACCTGGATTTCTTACATTGCAGGCAGATTCCTTACCACCTGAGCCACCATAGAAGCCCAGAACACCATGTAGGGCTAGAGCTATTTAGGCAGGCAGAAACTGCCCAAGCAAGTTATTACATATATGCAACTATATTGAAAAGACAATTAGGCTTTTATGTCCGAACTCCTACTTCATAGTCCCTTTAGGCTCAGTCAGCACCTCAGTGGTAATGTGACACAATGTCTTATTAATGTAGGGTCTGTATTTTCACGGCCTTGTCCTTATTTTACTATGGATGTGTCACTGTCCATGATCACTGAACATGAAGTTTTCTAGAGATGCTCCTGTGACACTGCTGAAAGCCACATATGTGTGTTGTGGAGCAGCTACCTTATGCTCCTTGTAACTGAGACTAATTATTCCATTCAGTTCAGTGATCTGCTTTCTCGTTTTTTGGGCAATGACATGAAGAGCTAAATAACTAGGATGGACTCTCAGCTTTCAGTTGAATGGAAACCTGGTTGCTTTTTTGGCTGAAATTTTTCTTCTAAGAACACCAGGTCCTCCACACCGTCTCAGCCCAGTCATATGGTTTCAGGCCAAAAATGCTTCCAGGAAATAATAAAGTGCAAGAGTGGGTGGAGTCACCTACAATTTTTCCTGTACAAATGTACAATCTAGCTAAGGGAAGGTCAACACCATGGTACTGGCCATTGTTTTAAAGCATGCTGCACATTAGGCAGAAAAGACCCAGATTTTGCAGTGTGCTCTCTCAAAAATGGGTGCCATAACTGACCTTCAGCTGGCATTGCACTGCTCTACCAAGAAAACCCTTTCTAGGTAGGACTGGTGTACCCTAAGAATTTGAGCTTGCTACTCCATTTTCTTGGCAATAAAATGTGCCCATTGATGGGAGTCAATGTTAAAAAATGCAGCTTCTTTGGGTAGGACATCATGTGTTTTTTTCCATGTTTTGTATCTCAGACATATTCAACTCTTTTGATATCCCATGGTCTATAGCCCCCCAGCCTCTTCTGTTCATGGAATTTTCCAGGCAATAAAATTGCCATTCTCTTCTTCAGGGGATCTTCCCCACCTAGGGACTGAACCTGGATTTCTTACATTGCAGGCAGATTCCTTACCACCTGAGCCACCATAGAAGCCCAGAACACCATGTAGGGCTAGAGCTATTTAGGCAGGCAGAAACTGCCCAAGCAAGTTATTACATATATGCAACTATACTTGAAAAGACAAATCACTAAACTATATGATGAGTCCAAAGCAGTCAACTCTCTGTCAAACTATGTTCATGGGGGAATGGTGCCATTCAGGGGCCCTCTAATGGCTCCCAGTGTTACCAGATGGGACATGCAGCAGTTGCATAATGAAAGGTATAGATGAAATTATAGACCAAGGGTAGATGGTGGACCGTATGGTTAAGCACATGTCTGATCCCTTCACTGGCACCCTGGTCACTTTGTACCTGAGCACATGGAGCAAACAGTCTGGGCACTGTGGGTACAGACTGTTTTACATCCACAGTAAAGATATAGATATGTCACTACTATTATCCTCCATGTACATAAAAAGGAATTGTAGAGTATGTTTGTTGAGCAACTTATGCCTAAAAAGGAGGAGAATTTATGTTTAAATCTAGAATTTTTAAAAGATACTTCATTAACTTTCTTTTTATTCTGCAAATGTGTATGAGAAACTATAACTGAAGGAGATTCTCAGATTCTACTAGGAATGGGAGAAAAACCAGATGCAAGGCTGGGAAAAGTATCATGGAGACAGGTTTATATGTTTATTAGACATTGAAGAATGTGCATCCAAAGACTTCTGACCCTAGTTAGCTGACATTGTGGGAATTAAATCTCTTGACCACCTAAGGAGTCTTCATAGGATCTGTTAAACCAATGATAATCTAGAAAGATGGAGGCTTGACTTGAGCCAACTAAAGGAAAAACACAAGTTTTCACTCAATTTTTTGGATCGGTGTTAGTTCCTAGACAAAAAGAATTAGACTAGCCCTAAGACAAGTGAATCTGTTAAATTAATCTTCCCTAGTCTCCCAAGTATTTACTGAAATTCTTTTTTTCCTGAATATATCTAAGGAGACTTCTAACTGCTTACACAAATAAAAAATGCTCAGGGGAAAGTGCATACTTTGGGAGGCTAACAAATGCTAACTGATAAATCATTGGTTGTAAGTTGTTTATGAACCTTAGGCATCAAATAACTCGAGACTGGCATGCTAGAAGAAAATGTGTTATGGTGCAGTCCTTATTTTCTCAGCTCAGAGAAATAATTGAAACACATAGACTCAGAAGCTGATGAAATGTTCACATGTGGACATGGATGTGCCTGGCCGATAGAGAAGCCTGTTATTTTCAAAAGCCAAGCAGCACTGCCGTCTGGAGGAAACAGAAAAGATTAGAGCTTTATCCCATAGCTTAAAGTGTTGTGTGTTTTGGGATAAGGGAGACAGAATGAGAAGATGATTATAATATCATTATTTCTTTTTTTTCCTTTATCTTTTATCTCCAGTAAATATTAGGTCTTAGAAAAGTGTACTATCAAGTATACACTACCAAGTGTCCTATCAAGTGTCCTATCAAGGATATTAGTACATTGTGATCCCTATTACCTCTCCCATCTTGTATTTAGTAGACTTACTAGAATAAACATTTCCTTTTAATATATTTGATTCTCTATATTTGAGTTCCAAGCTCAAATGTCAAGTAATTAGAGACTGATCATAAAATGATAAATGAAGTAAAATAGCAACAACTTGGTATGGTTTTGATATAAAGCAGTGGTTATCAATAGCCTCTTAGAAGGACATTGCAATATGTGAGAGATTGTCAATGTTTCTTTCTTCCAAACCATTGTAAGAATGAGTCCATACAATATTATAAGTGAGTGAACAACAACAGCAAGAAATAGCCACATCACCTAAAAATGACCTTTAATTAAAATTTAACAACTGTAAAGGTAAAATTTACATAAAATTTAAAAGCAACCATTTGATTTGTGGAAAGATGGAGGCTTGACTTGAGCCAACTAAAGGAAAAACACAAGTTTTCACTCAATTTTTTGGATCGGTGTTAGTTCCTAGACAAAAAGAATTAGACTAGCCCTAAGACAAGTGAATCTGTTAAATTAATCTTCCCTAGTCTCCCAAGTATTTACTGAAATTCTTTTTTTCCTGAATATATCTAAGGAGACTTCTAACTGCTTACACAAATAAAAAATGCTCAGGGGAAAGTGCATACTTTGGGAGGCTAACAAATGCTAACTGATAAATCATTGGTTGTAAGTTGTTTATGAACCTTAGGCATCAAATAACTCGAGACTGGCATGCTAGAAGAAAATGTGTTATGGTGCAGTCCTTATTTTCTCAGCTCAGAGAAATAATTGAAACACATAGACTCAGAAGCTGATGAAATGTTCACATGTGGACATGGATGTGCCTGGCCGATAGAGAAGCCTGTTATTTTCAAAAGCCAAGCAGCACTGCCGTCTGGAGGAAACAGAAAAGATTAGAGCTTTATCCCATAGCTTAAAGTGTTGTGTGTTTTGGGATAAGGGAGACAGAATGAGAAGATGATTATAATATCATTATTTCTTTTTTTTCCTTTATCTTTTATCTCCAGTAAATATTAGGTCTTAGAAAAGTGTACTATCAAGTATACACTACCAAGTGTCCTATCAAGTGTCCTATCAAGGATATTAGTACATTGTGATCCCTATTACCTCTCCCATCTTGTATTTAGTAGACTTACTAGAATAAACATTTCCTTTTAATATATTTGATTCTCTATATTTGAGTTCCAAGCTCAAATGTCAAGTAATTAGAGACTGATCATAAAATGATAAATGAAGTAAAATAGCAACAACTTGGTATGGTTTTGATATAAAGCAGTGGTTATCAATAGCCTCTTAGAAGGACATTGCAATATGTGAGAGATTGTCAATGTTTCTTTCTTCCAAACCATTGTAAGAATGAGTCCATACAATATTATAAGTGAGTGAACAACAACAGCAAGAAATAGCCACATCACCTAAAAATGACCTTTAATTAAAATTTAACAACTGTAAAGGTAAAATTTACATAAAATTTAAAAGCAACCATTTGATTTGTGGCATTTCCTAGTAAAGTGATCTCACAATAGAAATATCAATATTTGATTTCCCTTGGAACAAAGTACCTCAGCTAATACACTAAAAAAGCAGTGAACAATTTCAATGCAGAAAACTAGCTATCCTCCTTACATGCACAGATTATACGATTAAATATGTAAAATTAGAGGTTATAATCCATGAAAGTCTGCAGGAGGCACTTCGTTCACTGACAGTCTGAAAGGAAAAGTTGGAACTCTAAATTAATCAAGGAAATAGTGCATCTCTCAGGAAGCAGTAAGCAAAACTCTTAGACCAATATGCAGTACACAGAAAACCAAGAAAATCTTTGGGAATATAAGCAAGAAAGGAGTCTTACAGTTTGTGTGTGAGAAACCTGCTCCAGAGACAGAGTTTGCTCAGTTGTCTGATTGCTTCATCTTGAAGGCACTAGAGTGAACCAAAAGTTCAGACATATTTCCAAAGAGCATCTTTTACAGCACCTTTGAACTGGATTCAGCTCTATTCTCCCATATACTATCTTCATTTGATGACTCTTTCTCACATTAGTATGTGGTTTTCCAGAGATATTTATACCAACACCTGGGCTTAGTGTAGTCAAAGTACTGTAACTCATAAAGTTCTTCTGGTTAATGCATTATTACTGATGTTCAGTTGCAGTGTGGTCCCCAAAGATGACTTTGTTACTTTAAGGTGTTCGTTTATATGATAATAAAAATTTGCTTGACTCTAATGATTTCATTTTCATTGTTTCAATTTTGGAGAATGCATGAAGAGATTCAGATTTAGAAGATCAATGATATTTTTCTGGAAACTCAAAGCTTCTTTCTAGAAAGCTTTGAATCAGAGATTATATCATTCACATCCACAGACAGATGACCATATTGACAACAGAAGTATATATAGTCATTCTTATCCTGAGTTGTATAGCAATTTAGTCCCATTTGTTTCATTATTCTGGCAGTCATTTTGAGAGAAGTCATTTTGAAAGAAGCTGATTAGTTCAAAAGAAGAGTGTCAAAGAGCATAGTAGTTTAGATTTTTCACAGAAAAGTGTCATCCTCACTTGATACATACATTCACTAATTAAAAACAAAATAATAATAAAAAAAAAACTTTGCCTCTTTGAACTTCCATTAGGTGATTCACTCATTTGCATGAACAGAGCAGGATTATGAGATATATGAAGATACTCCTTTTCGTGAAAAGTACAGACAGAACAAATAAACCAATGAGACATGAAAGAAATATAAACAGATCATAAAGAAGAATTAACCTTACAGAAATCACTTTCAAGAAATATAGAAGATATTAACTGCAGCAAAATATAAGATATACAGAAATGTTCACCGATAAAACCAAAATATATTATTTCTACTTATAAATAAAATAAATAGTTTAAAAAAATCAATATCAGGGCTTCCCCTGGTGGTCCAGTGGTTGGGGACACCGCCTTGCAGTGCAAGGGGCGCCGGTTCGATCCCTGGCCTGGGAAATCCCACGTGCCGTGGAGCGGCTGGACTGATGTGTCCAGATGCTGAGCTGGAGCTCTGGAGCGCGTGCGCCCAGAGCCGGCGCTCTGCAACGACAGACACCACCGCGATGGGAGGCCCACAGGAGCCAAAGAACAGAGACGGATGAAAAAATAGAGAAATGAAAGACCAATAAAAGTGGCCCGCCCGCTCCCCTCCCTCGCCAACCCGACCCCCGCCCAAAATAAATAAATAAATCTTAAAAAAAAAATCAATATCAATGTTAGATCACCATAAAAAGAAAATATTCCAGAAGATGATATAAGCGCACAAAAGAACCAAAACAAGAGATAAAGGAGAAAAAGAGAAAATCAGTACAGCTAATCCAACACTGAGTAATAGCAGTTCGATTTAAAAGACAGATTTAGAAGAAAATCATGATATTTTTCTGGAAATCAAAGCTCTTCTAGAAAGCTTTGAATCAGAGATTATATCATTCACATCCACAAAAACAGATGAACCAAATAAATTGACAAAAAAAGAAGTATATAAAAAAAGTCATTCTTATCCTGAGTTGTATAGCAATTTAGTCCCATTTGTTTCATTATTCTGGCAGTCATTTTGAGAGAAGTCATTTTGAAAGAAGCTGATTAGTTCAAAAGAAGAGTGTCAAAGAGCATAGTAGTTTAGATTTTTCACAGAAAAGTGTCATCCTCACTTGATACATACATTCACTAATTAAAAACAAAATAATAATAAAAAAAAAACTTTGCCTCTTTGAACTTCCATTAGGTGATTCACTCATTTGCATGAACAGAGCAGGATTATGAGATATATGAAGATACTCCTTTCGTGAAAAGTACAGACAGAACAAATAAACCAATGAGACATGAAAGAAATATAAACAGATCATAAAGAAGAATTAACCTTACAGAAATCACTTTCAAGAAATATAGAAGATATTAACTGCAGCAAAATATAAGATATACAGAAATGTTCACCGATAAAACCAAAATATATTATTTCTACTTATAAATAAAATAAATAGTTTAAAAAAATCAATATCAGGGCTTCCCCTGGTGGTCCAGTGGTTGGGGACACCGCCTTGCAGTGCAAGGGGCGCCGGTTCGATCCCTGGCCTGGGAAATCCCACGTGCCGTGGAGCGGCTGGACTGATGTGTCCAGATGCTGAGCTGGAGCTCTGGAGCGCGTGCGCCCAGAGCCGGCGCTCTGCAACGACAGACACCACCGCGATGGGAGGCCCACAGGAGCCAAAGAACAGAGACGGATGAAAAAATAGAGAAATGAAAGACCAATAAAAGTGGCCCGCCCGCTCCCCTCCCTCGCCAACCCGACCCCCGCCCAAAATAAATAAATAAATCTTAAAAAAAAAATCAATATCAATGTTAGATCACCATAAAAAGAAAATATTCCAGAAGATGATATAAGCGCACAAAAGAACCAAAACAAGAGATAAAGGAGAAAAAGAGAAAATCAGTACAGCTAATCCAACACTGAGTAATAGTACTTCAACAGCTAGAGAACAGATAAAATGGAAGAAAGACACTATCAATGTAATAAATGAAGAAAATTTTCCAAAGATGAAAGTCACATAAGGTCACTGTAAAGTGTTTTCTGAGACTCCTTAAGTCAGTGAATGACAATATTGTGCTGTTTGGTGTACTCAAGATAAATAATAGATTCACAAGCTTTTCTAGAGGTAGAACAGTACCATAAAACAGAATGGCTTTGACGTCTTAAAAATGAACTGAAGTTTATGAAAATAAAAATTTTCCAAATATATTATTATAGCTAGCCAAAATATCCTCTGTGTAAAAAACTAAAACAAAGATATTTAGCAACTCAAAAATTTGAATGTCTTAGCAAACTATTTAAAGGATAATATGCTTCTCTAAAAAGCATATTAAATACAGCTGAAGGGCTATACATAGACACAAGGATGAAATATTTTTAATCTAGCCGACATAATTCTAATTTGCATTTAATAGATAGCTACCAGTGAAAAGATAAATGAAAGTAAAAAACAAATCATGTGGCATGCCAATATATACTAATAATCAAAATTACTCAATGAAAGTTGTATAAACTCAAATATGTAAATTGTGGCCCCACCATTGAACCCTAAAAGAATTGATGGATGGGTTATTTTTAATAAATTGTTAAATGTCATGTATTCAAATATATCAATAAGTCAAATATGTAAAAATACGAAAATGAGAAATAATAAATGGATAAGTATAGTATGAAAACATTTGAAATAGGAATGGTAACATAGCACACACACAAGGAAAGTTTTCAAAATCAACTGGAACTAAATAAATATAAATAAATATATCTTGCCATTATAATAAAGTTTCTCATTTACTAACTTAATAAAATAAAAAGCATAAAATTATATATGCTAATTTTATGAATTGATTCATATAAACATAAACTACACATAGACATACACTCAATTATTTGTTATGTCATCAATTGATCAGAACAGAAACACTAAAAAATAATTATTCCCTTGGATTTAATATTTTCACTTGCGAAAATGTATCAAGAAAAAATATTTTGCACAAACTGGGACCTGTCACACAAAAACCTATAAATTGGAAGGATACAGTATGGTAAATCTAAAAGTAGGTAGACTGCAATAATTAGTTAAGGCAAATTACTATAGTTAATTAGTTAAGTATTATAAAAGCTATAATATCTTGATTCTAGGAATCAGACAAACACCCCACTTCCAGGATAAAATGGTGGGAATAAGAAAATTTTATGTTTGTGAACCATAGTTGAATAATATGTTCAAAACTAAATATTATAGTTAGAATGGAAAAACCAAAGTTTTGAGCAATGTGTTATAAATATTGACTTAAATATTATTACAATTTGGTAGTTTAGGGAAAATTGCTTTAAAATGTAGTATAGAATAAATATTACTTAAAATTCACATTTTTTTCTCTTGTCTAGTTTTTTTTAAAAAAGACAATTGTGTTTATATTAATTGCTGATTGGCTAATTTCTGACATTGGATTTTGTTTATAAATTTGTGAAGATCTTATGAAACATAGTAGGAAGTCATATGATGTTTTATTAGCAGCTGATGATAAGGTGAAGTGGTCTGGCCAGATGATGTCTACAGAAAAGTATCATTTGCTTGCTGTATAATTCTCATCTCTGTTACTGTTAAATCTTTCTGTAAGGTGAATTCTTCCTTTTTCTATTCTCAGTAGAGATCAACTTTTTGTTTATTTTCTTCCCAAGACTTTCCTGAGGGCTTCAGATATCTCTTTATTTCTCAGACAGTAGATAAGGGGATTGAGCATGGGTGTGAGGATGGTGTAGAAGATTGAGACCACTTTGTCCTGTTCAGCAGTGTGATAGGCTTTGGGAAGAAAATACTTGACAATGGCAGTTCCATAGAAGAGAATCACCACAATCATATGTGAAGAACAAGTTGTCAAAGCCTTCCTCATCCCTGCATTAAATCCTAATCTTAAAACAGTTGAGAGAATCTGCCCATATGAGGCCATGATGGCAGATACTGGAAAGAGAAGAAACATAACACCACTGACAAAAAGTCCATTTTCATAAACAGAAGTGTCACCACAAACAAGTTTCAGGAGAGCTGGTATCTCACAAAAGAAATGATGGATTTCCCTGGAGCCACAGTAAGGAAGATTCAGAACATAGACAACATGGATCAAGGCATTGAGAAGTGCACCCAGCCAAGTGCCAGCCACCATGAAAATGCAAACTCTAGGGCGCATGAGGATTGAGTAGTGAAGCGGATGGCATATAGCCACATAGCGGTCATAAGCCATGACAGCCAGGAGAAGGCACTCTGCTCCCACTAGAGTCATGAAGAGGAAGAGCTGGATTCCACAGTTGGTATAGGAAATGTTGTTTCTTCCAGACAAAAAGTCAATGGCAATCTTGGGGACAAAAGTAGAAATATACAAGAGGTCCATCAAGGAAAGTTGACTGAGAAGAAAATACATAGGAGTATGAAAGTGAAAGTCCAACCAAATGAGTATCACCATCATAACATTGACAATAAAGGCCACAAGAAAAACTAGAAAGATGAAAGTGAAAAGTAACTTGGGGACCGGGATGCAGTGAAATAGCCCCAGGAGAACGAAGTCAGTTCCAGTGGTCCTATTATTCCAGATCTCCATTCTGTCCATCCCAATTCATTTCCTTGGATAGAGTTTTGCAGATATATTCAGGTCCAGTCTCCATTTTGATACCACCCTGATTTTACAATGTATCACTTTCATTTTCTTTCTTAGCAATATCAGTGATATCTTTTACATATAATGTTTTGACTATATTTAATTTTGTCTTTATCACAGAATATGGTCACTGTCACAACTTCAGTGCAAAATTTCCTAAGACAGTTTTAGGATTACTTTTCAAGGAGTACTCCATACTTTCAGTATTTCAAAGAAATGTATTTATAAACTTTTTGAAATTTTCTAAGTTCAATTATTAAAAGAATAAAAAAGTGTATCTATATAAATCTATCTCTTTATCTATAAAAAATCCAACACATACTTAAAATCAGTCCATGGTCTCGCATCATACTGATTTCCAAGTACTAAAGACAAAATAATTAAGATTGCAGTTTTAAGTAAATAAGTAATTTTCTATACACCTACACAAAATGTATTCAGTGTTTTACATATGTCATTTTTACCATTATAACAGTCTTCAAAGGTTACTTTCTTTGTTTTCAAAATATAAATCTGGTTCTCAAAGAGAACATAGACAACATGGATCAAGGCATTGAGAAGTGCACCCAGCCATGCCAGATGAAAATGCAAACTCTAGGGCGCATGAGGATTGAGTAGTGAAGCGGATGGCATATAGCCACATAGCGGTCATAAGCCATGACAGCCAGGAGAAGGCACTCTGCTCCCACTAGAGTCATGAAGAGGAAGAGCTGGATTCCACAGTTGGTATAGGAAATGTTGTTTCTTCCAGACAAAAAGTCAATGGCAATCTTGGGGACAAAAGTAGAAATATACAAGAGGTCCATCAAGGAAAGTTGACTGAGAAGAAAATACATAGGAGTATGAAAGTGAAAGTCCAACCAAATGAGTATCACCATCATAACATTGACAATAAAGGCCACAAGAAAAACTAGAAAGATGAAAGTGAAAAGTAACTTGGGGACCGGGATGCAGTGAAATAGCCCCAGGAGAACGAAGTCAGTTCCAGTGGTCCTATTATTCCAGATCTCCATTCTGTCCATCCCAATTCATTTCCTTGGATAGAGTTTTGCAGATATATTCAGGTCCAGTCTCCATTTTGATACCACCCTGATTTTACAATGTATCACTTTCATTTTCTTTCTTAGCAATATCAGTGATATCTTTTACATATAATGTTTTGACTATATTTAATTTTGTCTTTATCACAGAATATGGTCACTGTCACAACTTCAGTGCAAAATTTCCTAAGACAGTTTTAGGATTACTTTTCAAGGAGTACTCCATACTTTCAGTATTTCAAAGAAATGTATTTATAAACTTTTTGAAATTTTCTAAGTTCAATTATTAAAAGAATAAAAAAGTGTATCTATATAAATCTATCTCTTTATCTATAAAAAATCCAACACATACTTAAAATCAGTCCATGGTCTCGCATCATACTGATTTCCAAGTACTAAAGACAAAATAATTAAGATTGCAGTTTTAAGTAAATAAGTAATTTTCTATACACCTACACAAAATGTATTCAGTGTTTTACATATGTCATTTTGACCATTATAACAGTCTTCAAAAGGTTACTTTCTTTGTTTTCAAAATATAAATCTGGTTCTCAAAGAGATCAATTAACATATAGAGATATAGAGTAAGGGTACTAGAACTATACTTAAATCTAAATTTTTGCACACATCCTGATCCAGTCTTAGCATGATACTAAATGTCCCTAAAAGAGAATTTTGTTTAAGGTATTCTGTTTTTAAATACAAATGTGTAAGATTGTTCTTACATTTTTAATTTGAGAATGTAAGACTATCCAGAAAGTACAGAAAAAAAAAATCCAATGTCAAACATGGCTGAGCCTGATTCTAAATACTGATGCTACACAGTCACAAGACTGTTGACATTATGAAAAAGAAGCACAATAGCAAGCATCCAGACAGCTGTTATTGATCTAGCCAGTGGGCTTGGTAATTTTCATCTGTACTGTATGTAGTTCAGTAAAACTTTGGGAATAATAAAGATTAAGTCCTTTGACTTAATCTAAGGAAGAAACAGCCTAGTCTGTAGAGGAAAAAATGAAGAGAAGCTCCATTGGTAAATTCAAATACAATGTAAGAAGTAATTTGCTTAGGTACAGACATTACATTTTTCAAGTTACCCCTCAATATTGTAACATAATAAAGCAGAATATAATAAATTAAATTTCACACAATTAAACATTCTCCTTGAAAAATGTGTTTAATTATTTGTTGTCACATCTACAGTGGCTTGATTTTATGACTTGAAATCTGACCATCAAATATGTTATTCATATAAGAACTTTCACTAAAATTGGCATTGACCTGCATAAGAACTTCTTTAAATAAACCAACTCCATTAAGAAAAAGAAAAAGATTACCTTAACTCAGGCTTCATTTAGCATCACTTCTTATCCCAGGTCTTTATGAAAAGTGTCTGTGAGACTGCATGCATTTTGCTCAAAAGGGAAAAAGGAAGTGAAAGAAAATGCATCAATGAGAAAAATTAGAAAAAAAAAAAGAACACCACATGTGCAATGTACTTTAATTCCTGATGGTAAATTAATTGTATTGTCTCTAAGTATAAGTGCATCATTTAGTATAAATCTGTGTATTTTTCAGGGTTAGTTATTCTAAAACAGTAGTGCATGTTACTTGTTGGAAGATGCAGATGTAACCTAAGTAGGATAAGAGAATTATAAAATACTAAGCAAATTATTAAAAGGCTATCCTATCTCTTTAATCATCTTTTGATGTGACATTTACCAACCAATAAGGAGTGCCATTATAGGATGATCAATACTTAAGACTCTCAATAAGAATTTTGTAATTTTGAGCTACTTCCAATTGGCTACTTTTCTTATTTACCACCAAATAATTTGGTATGTGATTGTCTTGAAATTCAACCCTACATAAAGTGAGTATTTGGTTCCATTTGCCCAATCCAAAATGCAAATTAACATGTAAAAAGGAGGCATAATAGCAGAATGTTGTTTTAATATTAATATAAAATGTTATTTTACCTTATATTGTTCAAATAATAGTCCATAAATTTAAAAAATTATATTTTTAATAGGTTTTTATGTACTAATAATTCTTTAAAAACACATTTACAGATGCTACTGATAATTTATTCAACATCCTAGATCCTTTTTAACATGAATAAATTGTATTGCCAAGAGGGTTCTTCCCAGATTCTAGTGTCACATGGGAAGCCCAAATTACACTAGCCCAGCAAGTCCCTCTCTCCATGGGATTCTCCAGGCAAGAATACTGGAGTGAGTTGCCATGCTCTTCTCCAGGGGATCTTCCCAACCCAGGGATTGAACTTGCATTCCCTGTGTCTTCTGTATTGTAGGCAGATTCCTTACTCAATGAGCCATTAGAGAAGCCTCAAAACTTATATATAAGTAAATACATAAATTTGATATTTAAAAGTGTTGTTCAGTTTCAGTTATTTATATTAAATCAACATTTTGAATAAATCAATCTTTAATTTAACTTGTAGCTGTTCTGCAAAATAATGCTGATGATGCACCATAAGGTAATTACTTACCTAAATAGAGCAATGTCTCATCACCAAGGCTTCCAATTAACTTTTTGATATCAAATAAATCCATGTTTTTCAGAACATACATATATTTATCTATATATTTTACTTTTAATTCAAAATATCACCAGAAATTTCTTTATGTGAACAGGAATATTGCACACAGTAATAGAGTGATTCATCTGTTGATGTCAGATCCTTATATTATCAATGACTTAGTTTAAATAGACCACAGAGATCGCTCTACCATAGTGTGACAAATTATAACTATCTGTACTGTCTTCAGGGAAAATCTCCTTACATGCCTCACTCCTCTCTTAGGTAGGCGATAGCATAATCATTCCATTGTCTTTCAAATGTCTCAATTAAATAAGTCTGTTCCCTTCAGTTCACTTCAGTCACTCAGTTGAGTTTGACTCTTTGCAACCCCATGGACGGTGGCATGCCAGGCTTTCACTATCTCATGGAGCCTGCTCAAACTCAAGTCCACTGACTCAATGATGCCATCCAACCATCTCATCCTCTGTTATCCCCTTCTCCTTTCACTTTCTGTTTTTCCCAACATCAGGGTCTTTTCCAATGAGTCATCTCTTTGCATCAGTGGCCCAAGTATTGGAGCTTCAGCTTTAGGCTCAGCCCTTCCAATAAGAATATTCAGGGTTGATCTCCTTCAGGATTGACTGATTTGATCTCCTTGCAGTCCAAGGGACTCTCAAGAGCCTTTTCCAACATCACAGTTCAAAGGCATCACTTCTTCGGTGTTCAGCCTTCTTTATGGTCCAGCTGTCACATCCATGCATGACAATTGGTAAAACCATAGGTTTGACTATATACTCTTTTGTCAGGAAAATGATGTCTCTGCTTTTGAATACACTGCCTAGGCTTTTTTTTTTTTCTTTAAATTTTGGCCTCTTTTTATTGATTTTTTTATCCGCTTATTTTCATCCATCTTTGTTCTTCAGCCTATGTGGATCTCCCATTGCAATGGCTTCTTGTCGCAGAGCACTGACTCTGGGCACATGCGGTACAGAGTACTGGCTCACAATTGGACACACTGGTCCAGCCACTCCAGGGCACGTGGGGTCCTCCAAGGTCTGGGATCGAACCTGTGCCCTTTGAACTTCAAGGTGGACTCTTTACCAACTGAACCACCAGTGAAGCACCCTACACTGTCTAGGTTTATCATAGTTCCTCTTTCAAGAAGCAAACATCTTTTAATTTCATGACTGTAGTGATCAAATGCAGTGATTTTGGAGCCCAGGAAAATAAAATCTGTCACTGTTTCCATTACTTGCCCAACTATTTGCCAGGAAGTGATGGAACCAGATGCCATGATCTTAGCTTTTTGAATGTTAAGTTTTGTAACAACTTTTTCACTCTCTTCTTTCACCATCATCAAGGGGATCTTTAGTTCCTCTTTCCTTTCTGTCATAAGCATGGTGTCATCTGCATATCTGAGATTACTGATATTTCTCCTGGAAATCTGGATTCTAGCTTGAGCTTCATCTAACACAGCATTCCACAATTTCTATAATAGGCAAAATAGCAACATTTTTTTCACTAAGGCTGACTGTTAAATAAGTGGCCAAAAATCAGAGACCAGAGAGTATATTGGTAGCTGTGTGTTTTGCATGCCCAGCTGACATTTATAGCCTGGAGAACCCAGGGTTTTATGGAATGTATTCTGAAGGAGGGCAAACGCATCACAGGAAAGTTCATAGCTGGGTGCCAATTTTGGCCAAAATCCAGAACTTGCATGGACCATGCCACAAATGCTTCAGAGGCATGGTGAATCATTTACAGTATATGTCCTTGCACCTTAAGGTGAGGTATATGTGCAGCTATCAAGTGTATTGCTTAATCTATAGAACGAATACAGATCAAGGGAGTGAAAAAAATGCCAGACACCATGAGAAAACAAAAACGAAAACAAAAACATATAATCAATCCCCTGTCACCTCCTTTGAGTTAATTCTCATCTCTAGAGTTTATCCAACGAAAAAGAAACTAAGTCAATAGGAGAAATGGCTCACAATTCAATAGTAATTACATGTTGTAATTACATCACTATATACCAATTTTTTTGAAAGAAACTGCAGCCAAATACCAAAATGGACTTTTTATCATGGGTTTACATAAGCTCAGATGGTAAAACATCTGCTTGCAATTCAGGAGACTCCAGGTCAATAGCCAGTTTGGGAAGATTTCCTGGGGAGAAGGAATAGCTATCCACTCCAGTATGCTTGGCCTTCCATGGTGCTTCAGACTGTAAAGAACCTGCCTGCAATGTAGGAGGTCTAAGTGCAGTCACTGGGTTGGAAATATTCCCTGGAGAAGGGAATGCCTACCCATCTCAGTATTCTTGCCTGAAGACCTGCATGGACAGAGTGGTGTGGGGGGGGTACAGTCCATGGAGTCACAAAGAGTCTGACACCATTGAGCAACTAGCACTTTACATAACAAAAGACCACAGGCAGGGTGGATCAACAAATGAATATTTACATTCTCTAAATTCTGGATGTTGGGAAGTCTAAGATCCCCAGGTGCTAGCTAACTAGTATGTGAAGCCTCTCCTTCTAGTTTATACAAGGGTCCCTTATCTTTATGTTCTCACATGGCCTTTCCTCACTGCCTGTGAAAACCGACAGGATGAGTTCTGCTCTCTCTTCCTCTTCTTATAAGCACACTATTCCTATAAATCAAGGAGGTACCTATATGATCGAATATAGCTTTTAATGAGATGTGCTAAAAGTCTGTCTCCACATATCTTCATATTTATGGCTAGGGTCCCCAACATAGGAATTTGTATAATGAAGTTCAAGCAAATGCACCGAGTATAGGCACATTAGAGAAAGTCAAATCCTTTCATCTTTTGGCAACACTTGGTTACACAGACTGTGGGAAAAGCGGCCTGTATAAAAATACACAGCGTCTGAACTGACTGCAAATCTTTCCATCTTACGAAGGAATGGCTTCTGAAAATGTAAAGTAAAGCAATAATAAAATCATGAAAATTATCTCAGGTAGAATCAAAGTGTAAAACTCTTGGCACAAAAAATGTAATCCGCTATGTCCTTGCTATTATCATGAATTTTATTACATAGCCACAGACATGTAAATATAAAATTATATATTTATACTGAATAAATAATAACAATGAAATTTGCAATACACTGTGGTTCTATCAAATTTACTTCAAAAGTGATAAAAAGACCTTTAATTATATATCTGAATTTCTTTCTGGGAAAACTTGCAATTCAGGAGACTCCAGGTCAATAGCCAGTTTGGGAAGATTTCCTGGGGAGAAGGAATAGCTATCCACTCCAGTATGCTTGGCCTTCCATGGTGCTTCAGACTGTAAAGAACCTGCCTGCAATGTAGGAGGTCTAAGTGCAGTCACTGGGTTGGAAATATTCCCTGGAGAAGGGAATGCCTACCCATCTCAGTATTCTTGCCTGAAGACCTGCATGGACAGAGTGGTGTGGGGGGGGTACAGTCCATGGAGTCACAAAGAGTCTGACACCATTGAGCAACTAGCACTTTACATAACAAAAGACCACAGGCAGGGTGGATCAACAAATGAATATTTACATTCTCTAAATTCTGGATGTTGGGAAGTCTAAGATCCCCAGGTGCTAGCTAACTAGTATGTGAAGCCTCTCCTTCTAGTTTATACAAGGGTCCCTTATCTTTATGTTCTCACATGGCCTTTCCTCACTGCCTGTGAAAACCGACAGGATGAGTTCTGCTCTCTCTTCCTCTTCTTATAAGCACACTATTCCTATAAATCAAGGAGGTACCTATATGATCGAATATAGCTTTTAATGAGATGTGCTAAAAGTCTGTCTCCACATATCTTCATATTTATGGCTAGGGTCCCCAACATAGGAATTTGTATAATGAAGTTCAAGCAAATGCACCGAGTATAGGCACATTAGAGAAAGTCAAATCCTTTCATCTTTTGGCAACACTTGGTTACACAGACTGTGGGAAAAGCGGCCTGTATAAAAATACACAGCGTCTGAACTGACTGCAAATCTTTCCATCTTACGAAGGAATGGCTTCTGAAAATGTAAAGTAAAGCAATAATAAAATCATGAAAATTATCTCAGGTAGAATCAAAGTGTAAAACTCTTGGCACAAAAAATGTAATCCGCTATGTCCTTGCTATTATCATGAATTTTATTACATAGCCACAGACATGTAAATATAAAATTATATATTTATACTGAATAAATAATAACAATGAAATTTGCAATACACTGTGGTTCTATCAAATTTACTTCAAAAAGTGATAAAAAAGACTGTCTTCTCCCATTGATTTATCAATGTAATAATTAACTGAATTTGACAAAAATCTTTTAATACACTATTTAATCTTCTCTCCTTATTAAAGTTCAATAAATAATACTAGAATCAGATTAATCTACTCCTTATTTACATTTTTTTCTTGCAACTAATTTCTTCATTCAATGAATCATAGCATCTTGAAAACATGTAAGGAAGTATATTGAAGTTTTGAGACCTCTAAAATCTTTTAAAATTAAATATTTTTGGCATTCAAAGAGTTATACTTAGGCAGTTCTGACGTATTAGTAGGATAGTAATTTCAGAATAAGATGGCAATAGGCCAAGCCTGTTAATAGGTCTCTGCAGACACTAATATGAGCAAGCTTGATAGTGTAAGCCTACAAGACCCTTCCTTCACTCACCAAGGTACAATAGGAGGATGTTATTCAGAGTGGGTTCAGCTTTGGGGTCCTTCATTTTTATCTTATGTGAGTAGGTCATGTCAATTTCTTAATATTTAATAGATATATTAAATTAAATTTCTTCTGAAATTTAAGCTTCAGCAACTCCACAGCTAGACCAATGAACATTGTTTTATAAATAAAATCCATTTCATTATCTATCTAAAGAACCAAAACATACAGTAGCTGATATAATAATCAGATTAAAACATTGTATAAAAACCTGTAAATTCTATTAAAAATTGACTATTGCCATTTTACTTTTTTGCTGAATAGATTGATTAAACATCCCAGTATCCTGGAGAAAAAGATTTTTTTAAATATTAAATGAAGGCAAGAGGTGAAAATTTAGAAAGGATAATTAGGCAGACTTTCTAAATATTCTATGATTGTTGTTGTTGTTCAGTCTCTCAGTCAGATTTGACTCTTGGCAACACCATGAACTGCAGCATACCAGGCTTTCTAGTCTTTTACCATCTCCCTGAGTTTGCTGAAACTCATGTTCATTGAGTCGGTGATACCATTCCACCATCTCTTCCTCTCATACCCTACTCCTCTTGCCTTCAGTTTTTCCCAGCATAGCATCAGTCCTTCCAATGAATATGCAGGTTTGATTTCCTTTAGATTTTATGTTTTTGAGAAAAAACCAGATGTTATATTTGTTCTTTCTGGTAGCATTGCAAAAGAGATAAGATTGCAATTCAAAGTAAAAATAGCACAATTTTAGTACCATTCTATGCAAAAGACTTAGAGACAGGAGACGAAAAATCTCTAGTGCTTAGAAGCCATTGTGACAAAAGAAGAAAATATTTGTTTTTTACAATTTAAACAATCATATTGCTACAATAGAGGTGAGTTTTTATATTTTCACTTAATAACATTGTAAATAGTTTATTTGCAAGATGAATTATTTACTATTTAAAATTTTCACCACACTGTGTTCCATAGCTATTTTTGTTAGAAATTATTCCTTAAGCTCTGGTTTTGCAAGGTTGATTGATCTTGACATGAAATAATCTAAATACGGTTAGCATATGACTGGTCGATGAAATTCATGATGACCAATTGCTTTTGCACATTTATTTCATCTAAAAAGAAAATACATAGATATTCATTTATGTCCACTGAAATGTTAAGAGCTAATGATTTCATATTTGATAAAATTCTTAAAAACAAGTAGAAACATCATCATAAGAAAATGTATTTTGTAAACTGAAAATTTATGTGATTTGTAATTATTATCTAAATGTATATGAACCTTTTAACATAATATAAGCAAAAATTATTTCAGATTATGATATAATAATCAGATTAAAACATTGTATAAAAACCTGTAAATTCTATTAAAAATTGACTATTGCCATTTTACTTTTTTGCTGAATAGATTGATTAAACATCCCAGTATCCTGGAGAAAAAGATTTTTTTAAATATTAAATGAAGGCAAGAGGTGAAAATTTAGAAAGGATAATTAGGCAGACTTTCTAAATATTCTATGATTGTTGTTGTTGTTCAGTCTCTCAGTCAGATTTGACTCTTGGCAACACCATGAACTGCAGCATACCAGGCTTTCTAGTCTTTTACCATCTCCCTGAGTTTGCTGAAACTCATGTTCATTGAGTCGGTGATACCATTCCACCATCTCTTCCTCTCATACCCTACTCCTCTTGCCTTCAGTTTTTCCCAGCATAGCATCAGTCCTTCCAATGAATATGCAGGTTTGATTTCCTTTAGATTTTATGTTTTTGAGAAAAAACCAGATGTTATATTTGTTCTTTCTGGTAGCATTGCAAAAGAGATAAGATTGCAATTCAAAGTAAAAATAGCACAATTTTAGTACCATTCTATGCAAAAGACTTAGAGACAGGAGACGAAAAATCTCTAGTGCTTAGAAGCCATTGTGACAAAAGAAGAAAATATTTGTTTTTTACAATTTAAACAATCATATTGCTACAATAGAGGTGAGTTTTTATATTTTCACTTAATAACATTGTAAATAGTTTATTTGCAAGATGAATTATTTACTATTTAAAATTTTCACCACACTGTGTTCCATAGCTATTTTTGTTAGAAATTATTCCTTAAGCTCTGGTTTTGCAAGGTTGATTGATCTTGACATGAAATAATCTAAATACGGTTAGCATATGACTGGTCGATGAAATTCATGATGACCAATTGCTTTTGCACATTTATTTCATCTAAAAAGAAAATACATAGATATTCATTTATGTCCACTGAAATGTTAAGAGCTAATGATTTCATATTTGATAAAATTCTTAAAAACAAGTAGAAACATCATCATAAGAAAATGTATTTTGTAAACTGAAAATTTATGTGATTTGTAATTATTATCTAAATGTATATGAACCTTTTAACATAATATAAGCAAAAATTATTTCAGATTATTATATTATTATGCTATATATGTTTAACTTGTAAACATTTAAAATAATTACCTTGTGTTCTCAAAGATCCCATTAAATTTATACTTAAATACACAACTTGAGGGACACTCAGAAATTTCCATAGATGACATAAATTAATAAGTAAAATATAGTATTAAAGCATACATGCATACAAAGGAATATTTTTTATTTTTAAAATGAAAGGAGATTCTGATACATGTCATAGCATGCATAAACTGAGAGAACATTATTTTAAGTGAAATAAACTAATCAAAAACAAAGCAAATACTTTATGTTTTCACTTATCTAATGTTCCTAGAATGGTCAAATTTATAGAAATAAAAAGGAGAACAGTGATTTCTAGGAACTGAGGAGAATATTTTTAAAGAAGTTTAAAGTTCTAGCAATCTTCAACAATAAAAATGATGGAGATAATGGAAAGCAAAAGGTACTCAAGTTGAAGAAATAAGAGAGATTGAGGTCCTTCAGAAGAGAGATGCCAAGGAGTATAATTAAGAGTTGCATATAGTTAACAGCAGTATGGCCTGCATGCTAGAGATATGAAGGTGTGCAGATCATAAAGTGTTGTTAAATCTGAAAGACATTTGACAAGGAGCAACTGTGTTTTCATGGTAGAGTTGAAGGTTTACAACAACTGAAATCCTCGAGTAAAATACTACTAGTAAAATGAAGATGATCAACCAATGTAAACAGGGATTAAGTAGCCCTTTTAACACACTTTTCCTTCTTGACTGGCAGTCTAGTACAGGATGGATGTCAAAAGAAGGGGTAAAGGGAGTGATCGTAAAAGAGATGGACTCCTTCTGCAATGTAACTTCACTGAATCACATGTGTGTGAGACAAAATTAACATCCTCATCTCTACAAGTTTAGTTATGTTTATTCAACAAGCTTGAACAGTTTTGACTCCAGCAGATCAGGTATGAAAATGCCTTTAAGAGATAATGATATCATATTTGATAAAATTCTTAAAAACAAGTAGAAACATCATCATAAGAAAATGTATTTTGTAAACTGAAAATTTATGTGATTTGTAATTATTATCTAAATGTATATGAACCTTTTAACATAATATAAGCAAAAATTATTTCAGATTATTATATTATTATGCTATATATGTTTAACTTGTAAACATTTAAAATAATTACCTTGTGTTCTCAAAGATCCCATTAAATTTATACTTAAATACACAACTTGAGGGACACTCAGAAATTTCCATAGATGACATAAATTAATAAGTAAAATATAGTATTAAAGCATACATGCATACAAAGGAATATTTTTTATTTTTAAAATGAAAGGAGATTCTGATACATGTCATAGCATGCATAAACTGAGAGAACATTATTTTAAGTGAAATAAACTAATCAAAAACAAAGCAAATACTTTATGTTTTCACTTATCTAATGTTCCTAGAATGGTCAAATTTATAGAAATAAAAAGGAGAACAGTGATTTCTAGGAACTGAGGAGAATATTTTTAAAGAAGTTTAAAGTTCTAGCAATCTTCAACAATAAAAATGATGGAGATAATGGAAAGCAAAAGGTACTCAAGTTGAAGAAATAAGAGAGATTGAGGTCCTTCAGAAGAGAGATGCCAAGGAGTATAATTAAGAGTTGCATATAGTTAACAGCAGTATGGCCTGCATGCTAGAGATATGAAGGTGTGCAGATCATAAAGTGTTGTTAAATCTGAAAGACATTTGACAAGGAGCAACTGTGTTTTCATGGTAGAGTTGAAGGTTTACAACAACTGAAATCCTCGAGTAAAATACTACTAGTAAAATGAAGATGATCAACCAATGTAAACAGGGATTAAGTAGCCCTTTTAACACACTTTTCCTTCTTGACTGGCAGTCTAGTACAGGATGGATGTCAAAAGAAGGGGTAAAGGGAGTGATCGTAAAAGAGATGGACTCCTTCTGCAATGTAACTTCACTGAATCACATGTGTGTGAGACAAAATTAACATCCTCATCTCTACAAGTTTAGTTATGTTTATTCAACAAGCTTGAACAGTTTTGACTCCAGCAGATCAGGTATGAAAATGCCTTTAAATACTTAGATCCTCTTGGAATGGAAGGAGAAATTAATTTATTTCCACATTTGAGTCAATAAACAAGGAGTTTTATCTTTTCTTCTTTACCCAGGAAAGGTTGTGTTCTTGTGACTTTACCAGGAAAATTTCTTCCTACATAAAATGAGTTTTATAGTTAATAAAAGTTTACATTTAGCACTATAGTGTTACAGTGGGGGGATAGTCTCAGAAAGTCATTATTATTTTCAATGTATAGCTTGGCAAATAAAACTAAATGCTCTAGCAATACCAAATTATGTTTCCATCTACAGACTTAATTCTTCCAGTTTGTAGGCATAAGGATAGAAGTCCTCTTATTTGGAAAGTAAAAACTCTTTCCCAGATTAATCAATGTTGAGAAAAATCACCTGTTTTTCTATATGCTTCAATAAACTTTGTAATGTTATATATATGTAACCCTCATCTATTTTTCTGTTTGCAGTGTCACTCTTGTTTGAAACCATGGAAAACTGGAATATCACTGACAATTTCATTCTCTTAGGACTCTTTAACCACACTGGAGCCCATCAATTTCTCTTTCTGTTGGTTCTGATAATTGCCTTCACCTCCCTAATGGGCAACACCCTCATGCTTCTCCTGATTCTCCTGGATCCCCGACTCCACAGGCCCATGTACTTCTTACTGAGCCAACTCTCCTTCATGGACATGGTCCTGGTTATTACCATTTCAATTGAGTTGAAGGTTTACAACAACTGAAATCCTCGAGTAAAATACTACTAGTAAAATGAAGATGATCAACCAATGTAAACAGGGATTAAGTAGCCCTTTTAACACACTTTTCCTTCTTGACTGGCAGTCTAGTACAGGATGGATGTCAAAAGAAGGGGTAAAGGGAGTGATCGTAAAAGAGATGGACTCCTTCTGCAATGTAACTTCACTGAATCACATGTGTGTGAGACAAAATTAACATCCTCATCTCTACAAGTTTAGTTATGTTTATTCAACAAGCTTGAACAGTTTTGACTCCAGCAGATCAGGTATGAAAATGCCTTTAAATACTTAGATCCTCTTGGAATGGAAGGAGAAATTAATTTATTTCCACATTTGAGTCAATAAACAAGGAGTTTTATCTTTTCTTCTTTACCCAGGAAAGGTTGTGTTCTTGTGACTTTACCAGGAAAATTTCTTCCTACATAAAATGAGTTTTATAGTTAATAAAAGTTTACATTTAGCACTATAGTGTTACAGTGGGGGGATAGTCTCAGAAAGTCATTATTATTTTCAATGTATAGCTTGGCAAATAAAACTAAATGCTCTAGCAATACCAAATTATGTTTCCATCTACAGACTTAATTCTTCCAGTTTGTAGGCATAAGGATAGAAGTCCTCTTATTTGGAAAGTAAAAACTCTTTCCCAGATTAATCAATGTTGAGAAAAATCACCTGTTTTTCTATATGCTTCAATAAACTTTGTAATGTTATATATATGTAACCCTCATCTATTTTTCTGTTTGCAGTGTCACTCTTGTTTGAAACCATGGAAAACTGGAATATCACTGACAATTTCATTCTCTTAGGACTCTTTAACCACACTGGAGCCCATCAATTTCTCTTTCTGTTGGTTCTGATAATTGCCTTCACCTCCCTAATGGGCAACACCCTCATGCTTCTCCTGATTCTCCTGGATCCCCGACTCCACAGGCCCATGTACTTCTTACTGAGCCAACTCTCCTTCATGGACATGGTCCTGGTTATTACCATTATTCCTAAGATGGCTGCTGACTACTTGACCAGCAGGAAGTCCATCTCCCCAGTGGGGTGTGGGTTTCAGATCTTCTTCTTCCTCACTTTAGAAGGAGGCGAGTGTTTCCTTTTAGCAGCCATGTCCTATGACCGTTATGTTGCTATTTGTCACCCACTGAGATACCCGGTCCTCATGAGCTGGCCACTGTGCTTAAGAATGATTTTGGGATCATGGCTCCTGGGTGCAGCTGATGGGCTCATGCAGGCTGCTGCTACCTTGAACTTCTCATTTTGCAGGACACATGAGATTGATCATTTCTTCTGCGAGGCCCCCTCTCTGGTGCGTTTGGCTTGTGCTGACACCACTGTCTTTGAATATGCCATGTATGTGTGCTGCGTCTTAATGCTCCTAGTCCCCATTTCCCTCATCTTGATTTCCTATAGTCTCATCCTTGCTGCTGTCCTCCAGATGCGTTCTAAGGAAGCCCGCAAGAAGGCTTTTGCCACTTGTTCATCACATATCTCTGTGGTGGGACTCTTTTTTGGAGCTGCCATTTTTACCTACATGAGGCCCAAATCCTACAGGTCAGCTAACCATGATAAAGTTGTATCGGCATTTTATCCTATCTTCACCCCAGTGCTGAACCCCCTCATCTATAGTCTGAGGAACAATGAGGTCAAGGGAGCTCTGAGCAAGTGTATGGATCAGTGTGCTGCCTTAAGTCATGATTAAGATTACATTGATTTGGGCAAAGTTTAAGACCGTAGAAAGTGATTGTGTAAAATTCCTTGAGAGAGATTATACACTCACTCTCTTTATGTATTATTTGTATTTTACTTTGGCATGCATAACACTCTTCATATTTTGGCATCATTTACTAGGCTGTCATCAACAAATCAGACTATGGATTGTTTAAAATCTTTTAATCAAAAATCCTTTAGTGCATTTACATTTCCTACTCCAGGGGATCTTCCTGACCCAGGAATCGAATCCTAACTCTTGTGTCCCCTGCCTTGACAGGCCGATTCTTTGCTACTGGGCTACCTGGGAAGGCCTAACTGTTAACTATCTCTAAATTAGAGACAGATTTGAAGCTAAAGAAACTTAAACTCAAAGACTTAGTAGCGTAGGTCTTTTCCAAGGAAATAACGTGGTTTTGCATTATATATTTTTTCTTTTATTTTTCTTAGGGAGTTCATCTAACTCTGCAATTTTCAGCTGAGTCTTATCTTAGATTTGTCCTTTAATGTTCTAGATATATTTCTGTCAGTAATTAGGCTTGAGGCATGAGGGTCTTAAATGGACTAAATTGTTTTATTCAAAACCTGATATTTCAGTTCCAAATATGTTTCTGCTTAAAATTATCAATCAATAATTGTACACTCAGGCCTCCCTGATGGTCCAGTGGGTAAAGAATCCACCTTGCAGTGCAAGGGGCACCGGTTTGATCCCTGGCCCAGGAGGATCCCACATGCTGTGGAGTGGCTAGACCAGTGTGTCCAATTAGGAGCTGGTGCTCTGAAGCGTATGAGCCCAGAGCCAGTGCTCTGCAACGAGAAAAGCCACTGCAATGGAAGATCCACACAGGCCAAAGAATAAAGATGGATGAAAATGAATAGATAAAGGACCAATAGAAGAGGTCAAAATTAAAAAAAAAAATTGTACGCTCAAGTTTTTTCCAAGAAAATTGTCATAAGGTATTTTACAGAAATGTGGTAGAATATATTTCAAATACAAAATATGACATATTCCAGCTGTGTATAGAGATATTTGATTATTTAATAGGAGACAATATCTTATTTACCATAGGTTATAATAAGACTGCATATATATTTCTAAACTCTAACCTATATCATATTTCTTCCGAAGTTATTGCATTATACATGTGTATATTTGTATTCATTGCATATATATGTGTGTCTGTGTATATATATATGCATGTGTGTGTATGTGTGTGTGTATGTCTGCAACCCTAATATAGGCCTATATAGTGTGTGTATATTTGTTTGGGTTCCTGGGCAAAGGGGTTGCCTTTCTTCATCTAATAGAATTATTCTGGGCAGGCAGAATTGTCAAAATTAAAAGTCTTTCTTATTTTCCTAGATTAAATAAAAGTTTTTCAATAGAATAACATTAAATGAATGCCATGGCTTTATTAATTTCCCATGAATTTTAGGAATAATGAAGTCTGAGTGATTTCAACATTTCTACTGGATCTGTGAACTTTCAGAAATTTCAGTCTCATACTACCATGGCTATGATAATTTTCTTAAGATCTTTTTTTTAATTTGCAAAATTTATGACAGAAGCTCTCCTGAGTCATGTAATTCCTTGAAATATTATGCCTTTTTGTTAAAAATATGTCAGGTGGCTATTTTGGTGTATATATATATATACACCAATATATATATATATATATCCATATATATATATATATATATATGGAGAGAGAGAAGGAGAAAGTGAGAGAGAGAGAGTTAAGGGATACTTTTATAAAATCTATTAGTTGATAATTTATTCTTAATCTCATTGATTTTAATAAACAAATTTATTTTTTGTATTCACACATTTTGTTTTCCTTGAGTGCAAAGAGTAACTCTGTCAACACAGTATCTGCAGTGTAGTCAATGTGTTTAATTGTGGATGAGAAACTAAGTTTTCCTAAAGGAATTCTGCAGAAAACATATGCAGGTCAATAACAATTAGGCATCCAGCCCTTTTAATTTGAGTCTTTGAAAGTCTTGCATAAAATTGAGAAAATGGCCCTCTCATTTAAATACTACTCTCTATGAATTTTTCATACTAAATGATGAATAGGTTATTGCTGAAGACGAAAAGTAGCAATAATTGTACAAATTCATACTGTGATAAGAGTTCCTAAAATGTGTTTAAAATTATGGATTCTTGTAAATTTTTGGATTTTTGAAAAATTTTTTAATGCCTTTCTGTAGCATTGCCATATTAAATAGTTTAAATATTAAGAATATGTGTGGTTCTTTCTGTGATCCACAAGCAATGCCATTTTATTTAAAATTATTATCCAAAAAGAAATTGCTGAGACTTTCTGATTACTATATCTAAGTGGAGCAACAGGGTATCCTTTCTTCATTAATAGAATTATTCTGGGCAGGCAGAATTGTCAAAATTAAAAGTCTTTCTTATTTTCCTAGATTAAATAAAAGTTTTTCAATAGAATAACATTAAATGAATGCCATGGCTTTATTAATTTCCCATGAATTTTAGGAATAATGAAGTCTGAGTGATTTCAACATTTCTACTGGATCTGTGAACTTTCAGAAATTTCAGTCTCATACTACCATGGCTATGATAATTTTCTTAAGATCTTTTTTTTAATTTGCAAAATTTATGACAGAAGCTCTCCTGAGTCATGTAATTCCTTGAAATATTATGCCTTTTTGTTAAAAATATGTCAGGTGGCTATTTTGGTGTATATATATATATACACCAATATATATATATATATATATATCCATATATATATATATATATATATGGAGAGAGAGTGAAGGAGAAAGTGAGAGAGAGAGAGTTAAGGGATACTTTTATAAAATCTATTAGTTGATAATTTATTCTTAATCTCATTGATTTTAATAAACAAATTTATTTTTTGTATTCACACATTTTGTTTTCCTTGAGTGCAAAGAGTAACTCTGTCAACACAGTATCTGCAGTGTAGTCAATGTGTTTAATTGTGGATGAGAAACTAAGTTTTCCTAAAGGAATTCTGCAGAAAACATATGCAGGTCAATAACAATTAGGCATCCAGCCCTTTTAATTTGAGTCTTTGAAAGTCTTGCATAAAATTGAGAAAATGGCCCTCTCATTTAAATACTACTCTCTATGAATTTTTCATACTAAATGATGAATAGGTTATTGCTGAAGACGAAAAGTAGCAATAATTGTACAAATTCATACTGTGATAAGAGTTCCTAAAATGTGTTTAAAATTATGGATTCTTGTAAATTTTTGGATTTTTGAAAAATTTTTTAATGCCTTTCTGTAGCATTGCCATATTAAATAGTTTAAATATTAAGAATATGTGTGGTTCTTTCTGTGATCCACAAGCAATGCCATTTTATTTAAAAATTATTATCCAAAAAGAAATTGCTGAGACTTTCTGATTACTATATCTAAGTGGAGCAACAGGGTATCATTTTTATATCTAATTTTGCAGCTTCATCTCCCATTTCTTGATTAATAGCTCATTCTAACCAAGATACTCTTAAAAATGGGCTTTATCTCCATATAAGAGGCAATATATCTAATGAAAAAGAACTTCAAATGTTTTATGAAATCAAAGGCAATTTATATGTCTATTGACATAGTGCTTTCCTGTGCTTTCAAGATAAGCACCAAGGAAATGAATGAATGAAGGTTAGGAAGTCTCATTTATAATACAATTCTTCGACATAAAATAACTATTTATAATGCTGATTCTCCTGAAGTCAGAAGAAATTATAGTTCCTTGTTAAGCTTACTGCAACTCATGTTTTAAAAAATGCATCTAATCTCAGACATTATATTAAAAATGTTTTATTTTGATGCTTACATATGTAAGTTAAATTTTATTATTTATGTGCACACATTTTATTTTTCCTATTTCATGTCTGGCAGTTACATATATTACTTGTATGATTGCTACAAAAGTAATATAAAGGTAAGTATTTGAGATTTACTTGTTCTTTATTTCACTTGAATCGTCTAGAGTTATAAGAGCAAAGATTCTGGCGAGCCTCCTGGATTACTGATCCAGGACCAAGACTCAGTAATCCTGTGCATCCTTACCTGAGATAGCGTGACCCTAGGAGCATTCTTGTTTTCTGAGTTGCAGTGAGGAATATGTCCCTTTCCTACTTATTTTATCATCAAGTTTTTACATAAAAGCTTAGCATATAATCACTTTCGTCAATATTTTGGAAATGATGAAAGTACATTAAGGAAGTCAACTATTTCAACAATGATGAAAAAGCATACAAGGCATAGTGATCATTCTATTCATTTCTATTACAAAAATACTTTGAAACTTGCACAACTACTTTGGAGTACTGGCTATTAACTATCCAATTTTAAAAACTATGTTTAAATGCTGCTTGATAAAATTAAAGCTATAGCATATTCTCTATATCTATGGCGTTCACTTCTATACATTTCTCTAGTTTTCATCTCTAGTGAAATTAATTCTAATATTGATACTTTAATAATGAAAGGAGTACACAGCATTCAGAAGAAAATTAGAGATGCAATTAAGATGCAGTGTAAAACTACATATAGGCAATCTGTAGAGTCTATATTATGGTAAAAATAAGACACATTAATTTCTTCTTTGATAAAATTATTTAGGTCAAAAATTTTTTATTTTCAGTCTAAGGATCTAATATTAGCAAGCTAGTTCTCCAACCTATCATGGTGAAAAACATGTCAACAATTGCTTTCTCTCTCCCTACCAAAGAATCTAGCTTTAGTTTAAAATATGCTTTAAGAGGTTATTATTTTATTAACGATTGTTTAGTTCACAATGAAGGTCCAAGCTATTGCAGTTGGAATTGCTGTAGTTTAATCAATGAGTTGTGTGCAACCCTTTATCAGCCCCATGGACTATGGCCCACCAGGCTCCTCTGTTCATGGGATTTCCCACACAAGAATACTGGAGTGGGTTGCCATTTCCTTCTCCAGGCGATCTTCCCAACCCAGAAATCCAACTGGCATCTCTTGTTTACCAGATGGATTCTTTACCACTGAGCCACCAGGGAAGAGAATGACTGGAGCTACATTATAACTAAAATGCTTTAGAACAGGGTTGTCATTTGTTTCATTGTACTGGTAAATATAGTATCATAAAATCTTCCAATTCTCAATTCTGTGTCTTTTATATTAGTGTCAAGTGTTAAAATTCCAAATTTTGACAGGAACATGACTTCGGGTGTTGGAAGAGGACATTTGAATGTGGGAGGTTTCTTTCTTTGGGGAAAAAGGAGATGCAGGATATCTTTTAAGTGCTTCTGAACTTAGCATTTATTTTCATGCCTTTCCTTTATTTATCAACTGAATTTCCACATTTATAGATAGCCTGTAATTGAGTACATAAACTTTATGGAGAAGATTTTGCACCATCCAATAATTTCCATTTTCACAAAACAGACATTAGTCTTGTCTTTCTTTGTTACTGACATTTCAATTTTCATTTTATTTTCTGGGTTAGAAAACTAGAATAAATATTAGACTGATTTTAAAATGGTCCTTTAATTTTATTTTCTAAATTAAATAATCAATCATTTTTATTTTGTATAACTGTCTTAACTGTTTCTTTGGAGAAAAGATCTATAATGGTATGCCTGTTTAATTCTATTTTTATTAGAAGTGGTTTTAATTCAATCAAATTAGTTTTTTGAATATATTGAACTGTATAATACTTTTAATTTTACTTAGAGTTGTGTTTACTTTTAGTAGGACTTGTCTGCATTCTCTATAAAATTGGCTACTTATAGATAACTATATGATAGCTCATGGAAATCAACTTCTCATAATTGTTTCATGCTCAGTAAAAATATTCATTTTATCTCATAAAATTTAAGTAGATATTGTTAAAAAAAACACAGATTTGGTTTATTGAATAGTAGAGTATATATTCATCAAAAGTAACTAAAGAACATTTTCATGCATGTGATACATTATTATTTTATTAACGATTGTTTAGTTCACAATGAAGGTCCAAGCTATTGCAGTTGGAATTGCTGTAGTTTAATCAATGAGTTGTGTGCAACCCTTTATCAGCCCCATGGACTATGGCCCACCAGGCTCCTCTGTTCATGGGATTTCCCACACAAGAATACTGGAGTGGGTTGCCATTTCCTTCTCCAGGCGATCTTCCCAACCCAGAAATCCAACTGGCATCTCTTGTTTACCAGATGGATTCTTTACCACTGAGCCACCAGGGAAGAGAATGACTGGAGCTACATTATAACTAAAATGCTTTAGAACAGGGTTGTCATTTGTTTCATTGTACTGGTAAATATAGTATCATAAAATCTTCCAATTCTCAATTCTGTGTCTTTTATATTAGTGTCAAGTGTTAAAATTCCAAATTTTGACAGGAACATGACTTCGGGTGTTGGAAGAGGACATTTGAATGTGGGAGGTTTCTTTCTTTGGGGAAAAAGGAGATGCAGGATATCTTTTAAGTGCTTCTGAACTTAGCATTTATTTTCATGCCTTTCCTTTATTTATCAACTGAATTTCCACATTTATAGATAGCCTGTAATTGAGTACATAAACTTTATGGAGAAGATTTTGCACCATCCAATAATTTCCATTTTCACAAAACAGACATTAGTCTTGTCTTTCTTTGTTACTGACATTTCAATTTTCATTTTATTTTCTGGGTTAGAAAACTAGAATAAATATTAGACTGATTTTAAAATGGTCCTTTAATTTTATTTTCTAAATTAAATAATCAATCATTTTTATTTTGTATAACTGTCTTAACTGTTTCTTTGGAGAAAAGATCTATAATGGTATGCCTGTTTAATTCTATTTTTATTAGAAGTGGTTTTAATTCAATCAAATTAGTTTTTTGAATATATTGAACTGTATAATACTTTTAATTTTACTTAGAGTTGTGTTTACTTTTAGTAGGACTTGTCTGCATTCTCTATAAAATTGGCTACTTATAGATAACTATATGATAGCTCATGGAAATCAACTTCTCATAATTGTTTCATGCTCAGTAAAAATATTCATTTTATCTCATAAAATTTAAGTAGATATTGTTAAAAAAAACACAGATTTGGTTTATTGAATAGTAGAGTATATATTCATCAAAAGTAACTAAAGAACATTTTCATGCATGTGATAATCATCACCTTTTTGTCTTAAGGAAAGTCAGAATCGTACCTCGAATTCTCAAATATTATCCACAGTTATACTTTTATTTAAGCCATGAAAACAGGAAATCAAAGCATCGACAAAGATTTTACACTCCTTGGTCTTTTCAATCATGGTCCAATAGACACTGTTCTCTTTGTTGTCATTGCAATCCTGTTTTCAGTGGCTGTAATGAGTAATGTCATGCTGATTCTTCTCATTCGACTGGACACCAGACTCCACACTCCAATGTACTTCCTACTCAGTCAACTCTCTTTCATTGACATGGCATTCATCTCCACCACTGTGCCCAAAATGACAACTAACTTTCTGTCCGATAGTAAGACCATTACGTTTGTAGGCTGTGAGATTCAAGCATTTGTGTTCTTGGTGCTGGGTGGAACGGAAGCCATTCTTCTTGGTTTCATGTCTTATGATCGCTATTTAGCCATCTGTCATCCTTTACGTTATCCTGCACTCATGAGCAAGAGGATCTGTTGGTTCATGGTCTCATGTGCATGGACCAGTTCTTCTATCAACTCTTTAACACATACATTGTACGCATTTCAGCTCCCCTTCTGTAGAGCTCGACTTATTAATCACTTTTTCTGTGAAATTCCATCCATGTTGCCATTGGTGTGTCAGGACACTTCTCAGTATGAACATACATTACTCCTGAGTGGACTTATTATTCTGTTGTTACCTTTCATGGCCATTCTAGCTTCCTATGCCTGTGTAATTACTGTGGTATTCCGGATGAGATCAGGAACTGGACAGCAGAGGGCTATCTCCACTTGTTCCTCTCATCTGACTGTGGCAAGCCTGTTCTATATAACCACTCTCTCCACCTATACAAGGCCACAATCCTTACATTCCCCTGAAGAGGATAAGATAGTAGCTGTGTTTTATACCATTATTACACCTCTTCTGAACCCATTTATCTACAGCTTGAGAAATAAAGAAGTTATGGGAGCCTTGAGGAGAGTATTCATGCGGAAAATATGACTGTAGAAACTCATTACTGACTGAGACCGAGCAATGCCTATAAGACAATTTTGGAATATGCAATTGATAAAAAAAATATTTCCTAGTAATATATCAATTCTAAGGATTGTTTATAAATAAAAACTTAATAAACATTTTGATTACTCTTGATATCAGGATTGGGCTTCCCTGGTAGCTTGATTCCAAGGAATGTGCCCTGGAGAAGGGAATGGCAACTCCTTCCAGTATTCTTTCCTGAAGATTCCCATGGACAGTGCAGTCTGGAAGAATAACCCAAACTTTGTTTTGGGATTTAGATGAATTTTCAATATGGAAGCTAGTGAAACACTGTGCTGCCCAACTTATTTAACTTTGAAAGGAATAGAAGTCCCTCTTAACCCTATGTTTCTACATTATAAATATTTTGAATTGGGCATTTAAAAACTGAAATACAATGCATAGAAAGTACATTTTAACTTAGAATCTGTAAGTGACCAAACCTAAAAACAGGGCAAGGTGCATAGTCCAATCATTCAACAGAATTTTTAATGTTTAACAATACGCCTGGCACAGGGTTTACACTGAAATATAGGTGTTTCAGTGTAAAGAATCTGTCTGCCACATTTCCCTGGTGGTCCAGCGGGTAAAGAGTCCACCTTTCAGTATAAGGGGCACTGGTTTGATCCCTGGCCTGGGATGATCCCATGTGCTATGGAGCGAGTGGACTGGTGTGTCCAATTAGGAGCCAGCACTCTGGAGCACATGCACCCAAAGTCGGTGCTCTGCAGTGAGAGAGACCACTGCAATGGGAAGCCCACACAGGCCAAAGAATAAAGATGGATGGAAAATAAATAAATAAAAATCAATAAAAGAGGCCAAAATTTAAAAAAATAAATAAAAAAGGAACCTGTCCGCCAATGCAAGAGCCACAAATTCTGGCTTCATTGTAGCTACTCATTTCCTACAGTCCAGTAATTCACAACATAATTTTCTTTGAGCTTTCCAGGCATTTGTTCTTTTACTCAGTCCAGTCTCATTTACTTATTCTTCTATCTAGAAAATATATCACTAAATATATATTAGATTTATTTTCTTATCTCTTTTCACTTTGACCAAAGATCACCCTCCTAGTTTCCATTTTGTATACAATTTCATAGTAGGTGGCAAATTCTCCATCAAAATTTTCTACTCAATGCTTTCATTTTGATGATTATTTTTAATATACTATAAAATGTGTTGATTTTATTTTCCAAATGATCCCAGGTACACAAACGTAAATTTTCTGATATTAAAAAATTATTCTCAAAGTTTACTAGTGACCTTATATTTGACTAGTGTAAAGCCTGTTATTAATGCATGTGTCTATCTCAATCTGCTTGCTATATCTCATTCCTCTCACTTCTCTATTTGAATAGCATTAAAATCATTTAAGGGGATGATAGAAAATGATTACAAATTATTGATGGAGAGGCTCATTGTGGTTCATCAAATAGTTTCAGAGAGTATTACAGTATTGTGCTTATAGCAGTTGTACAATGAATGCTGAGAAAATTTAGTGTTTATACAGCTTTGGTAAATATTTGTATAACATGATACTTAAAGTTTATTATATACTATATTATCTGGAAATATAGAAAGAGGCCATATTTGTGTACCAAAATAAAGGAAAATAAATTTTAGCCTTGAAACAGCCAATGTAGCTAACATATTTTAGTTGAAGGAAAATTAGAAATTTTAATTCACATAGAAATAAATAATTCTAAGTTTTTTATAATATCTAGTGAATATTTCCCCTAAATTGGTAACCTTTAATTTACATTAGGAGAAAGAATTAGATGTTAACTAATTAATTCAATAGAGTTGATGTATCCCTTATACACAAGTGTTAGTTGGATTTTGTTTCATTTTTTTTTTTTTTTAAAGATTTATTTATTTATTTATTTTGGGCGGGGGTCGGGCGGGGGGGGGGGGGGAGCGGGCGGGCCATTTCTATTGGTCTTTCGTTTCTCTGTTTTCATCGCTCTTTGTTCTTTGGCTCCTGCGGGCTTCCCATCGCGGTGGCGTCTGTTGTCGCAGACAGCCAGCTCTGGGCGCATGCACTCCAGAGCTCCGGCTCGGTGATTGGACACATCAGTCCAGCCGCTCCGCGGCACGTGGGATCTTCCCAGGCCAAGGATGGAACCGGCGCCCCTTGCACTGCAAGGCGGTGTCCTTATCCACTGGACCACCAGGGGAAGCCCGATTTTGTTTCATTTTAAGGAGAATAAAATTCAAAACTGAGAAGTGCAGTAACTATTTAATATAAACCATATTTAAAACATGACATATTAAATTGATTACATATGTGTGTGAAATTATTTCTTTCTTAACAAGTTAACATTATTGCAATTCATTATCCCATATTTGACTAGTGTAAAGCCTGTTATTAATGCATGTGTCTATCTCAATCTGCTTGCTATATCTCATTCCTCTCACTTCTCTATTTGAATAGCATTAAAATCATTTAAGGGGATGATAGAAAATGATTACAAATTATTGATGGAGAGGCTCATTGTGGTTCATCAAATAGTTTCAGAGAGTATTACAGTATTGTGCTTATAGCAGTTGTACAATGAATGCTGAGAAAATTTAGTGTTTATACAGCTTTGGTAAATATTTGTATAACATGATACTTAAAGTTTATTATATACTATATTATCTGGAAATATAGAAAGAGGCCATATTTGTGTACCAAAATAAAGGAAAATAAATTTTAGCCTTGAAACAGCCAATGTAGCTAACATATTTTAGTTGAAGGAAAATTAGAAATTTTAATTCACATAGAAATAAATAATTCTAAGTTTTTTATAATATCTAGTGAATATTTCCCCTAAATTGGTAACCTTTAATTTACATTAGGAGAAAGAATTAGATGTTAACTAATTAATTCAATAGAGTTGATGTATCCCTTATACACAAGTGTTAGTTGGATTTTGTTTCATTTTTTTTTTTTTTTAAAGATTTATTTATTTATTTATTTTGGGCGGGGGTCGGGCTGGGGAGGGAGGGGAGCGGGCGGGCCATTTCTATTGGTCTTTCGTTTCTCTGTTTTCATCGCTCTTTGTTCTTTGGCTCCTGCGGGCTTCCCATCGCGGTGGCGTCTGTTGTCGCAGACAGCCAGCTCTGGGCGCATGCACTCCAGAGCTCCGGCTCGGTGATTGGACACATCAGTCCAGCCGCTCCGCGGCACGTGGGATCTTCCCAGGCCAAGGATGGAACCGGCGCCCCTTGCACTGCAAGGCGGTGTCCTTATCCACTGGACCACCAGGGGAAGCCCGATTTTGTTTCATTTTAAGGAGAATAAAATTCAAAACTGAGAAGTGCAGTAACTATTTAATATAAACCATATTTAAAACATGACATATTAAATTGATTACATATGTGTGTGAAATTATTTCTTTCTTAACAAGTTAACATTATTGCAATTCATTATCCTGGAGGCATATACAGAAGGGGGATATAATTTGCATGTTCAAGTAATATAAATGCATTATATTTAGTTTGAAATTTTTTTTCCAAAATTTATATAAGACTTTATTTTCAGTTCACCATTATACAAAGTTGAAATTTTTCAATAGAAGTAAATTCAAACTATGAAATGCAGAAAAACATATTAACTTAAGGCAATTCAGGAAAATGTTATACATTGAATAAAATTCAAAACTTTCTTTTAAAGAGAACTCAGTTTTCTTTAATAGAATTTTCAGATAGTATGTACTTTGATACTTAAATCAGGAATAAAGGAAATAAATGTACTCAAATAGATTTTATGTTTCTCAGTGTTTTTTAATTGGAACAAATAAACACTTGCCACTTTGTTGCCATTTAAATCTTTTCAGTTATAAATGTGAAATATATTAGTGATTCTTCCCATCCAACTATACATCAAATTCTATTACAGTAATCACATAGCTAGATATGATCAGATAAATGTGGAGAGGTCCAGGTGATATGAAGCCACCATGTTGCAAACACTAGGGAGTACCTAGACAAGCAAAGAAAAGCAGGAAACTTCAGACTAACAAGAAACCGCATAGGGCCTGAAAAATAGAGAAAGAAAAATGGGGAAAGATGGGAATCTCCTGTCCAAATGCAACCTTTTGCTCATTGGGCTTTCATTACAATATGGTTAACCTTAATGAAGAAGTACCCATCATGCACCATGGTCTTGTCACTCCTTATCTTAGTCAAGTAAGCATATTTTTGTGTGCTTTTTCCCTCTTGAAAATAGAGCTAGGATGAAAATCAGAGAAGACAACCCAACCCCAAACTCCTCCTTCAGCAGTGAATATTCTGCCTTTTCCTCTGTATGCCCCTCATAACCAGTTTGCCAAAGAAACCCAAAGCAGTGGATCTTTATCTATCTGTCTGTGCTACTTCTAAGAACATATTCTTGCGTAAATAAACTTTAATTCTACTTTCTTTTTTTTTTTTTTTTTTATCTTTTATTTATTTATTTATTTTTGTACATGTATGTTCCCAGATCAATCAGATGCATATCCCTTGACCCTCCCCCCACCCAGGTAATTCTACTTTCTTAACCTCTCCACTTTGCCTCTGACTTCTTTTGTGGTAAAGAAAGAACCTTAAATTCACTAGGAATAACTCCATATTCCAATGTACTTTCTACTTAGTTTTCTTTCACTGATATAGTGTACATCCCACCACTGCGATCAAGATGAAAAATTTCTGTTAAATAATACGGCCATTAATTTATAGTCTCTGAGATTCAAACACTTAAGTTTTGTGATGGAGCTGGAGTTCTTCTTGGTTCCATGTCTTATGATCACTATGCAACTATCTTTCATCCTTTACATTGCCCTGTACTTATTAGCCAAGAAGATATGTTGGTCATGGTCACTTGTGCATGCACCAATAACTCTCTGAGATCTTTGATACAGAGGTGTATGTATTTCAATTTATTGTAATATTTACTATGAAACTGTGCCTGGGTCATGTAATTTCTTGAAATATCCTACTTAATATTTCCAAAGTACATGAGTTGGTTATTATTAGGTAGATTCTAATATATGTAATATATATATATATATATATATATATATATATATATATATAATGATATGGAGTTAAGAGATACATTTTAAAGTCTATCAGATTCTTATGTCATTATTTTCATTTAAAAAATCAATTTTGTATAGTGGCACAATTTTTTATTGAGTGCAGGGAGTAATTATAGTAAAATATAAAGAAGTCAATGTGCTTAATTATGGACTAGAGAATAAGTTTTCCCTGAAGGTCTTTTCAAAAAATAAATAAATAAAATAAGATTCCATAATGATTAGGCAGTCAGTCCATTTAATGCAGGTCTTTAAAGTCCTGCATAAGATTGAGAAAATGACACTTTGGTTTGAATACTATTTTTCACTGCTTTTTCCATGCTAAATTATTTCAGGCTTAAAATATACTGAGGAAAAATAAGAAAAATCTTATAAATTTATAGTGTAATAGTCCCTAAAATATGTTTTAAATTAGAGATTTTCAAAATATTTTATGCCTCTCTGCAGCAGTGGCACAGTAAATAGTTTAATAATTAAGAATATATGTGGTCTTTCTATGACCTCAAACAATAAGATTTATTTTAAAAATTTATCAGAAAGTGAATTATTGGGCTTCCCTGTTGGTCTAGTGGGTAGAATCTGCCTTGTAGCACAAGGGGGCACTGGTTCAAACCCTGGCCCTGGAAGATCCTGAGTGCAGAGGAGCGACTGGGCCAGTGTGTCCAGTTGCAAGCCAGTGCTCTGGAGCATACGTGACCAGAGTCAGTGCTCTGCAGCAAGAGAGGCCACTGTGATTGGAGGCCCACACAGACCAAAAAATAAAGATGGATGAAAAATAAACAATGACTTAGAGGCAAAAAAAGAAAGTGAATTATTGTGAGTCTCTAATTAATACTTCTAGAAAGATTGTATGGAGTCTTTTTTTACCCAAATTTTTGCAGCTCCATCTCTCATTCCTTAATATTTTATTTCAAAGAAAATATACTAGGAGAGTTAACTTTACTTCAGTATAGAGAAGATATGCCTCAGTGGAAAGGAACTTCACATGTTTTATGAAATGAAAGACAATTGATAAGTCTGTTTATCTAATGGATAACCTATGGTTTCAAGGCAGTCATCAAGTACATAGATGGATGAAGGCAAAAAAGACTTAGTCAGAGTAAAATGAAACTGTAATTTTTTTGATGAGTGTACTGCAGCTCATATTTAAAAGAAAAAAATGTGCCTACTCCTGGACATTATATTTAAAACATTATATTTTACTTCAGTTCTTATGTATGTAAGTTAATTTATATCCACATGTAATTTATTGGGACTATTTCAGGACTGGCTAAGTTATATATTTATTACTTGGGTACTTTCTCCCAAAAAGAATATAAAGGTAGGTATTTGAAATTTATTTGGTCTTTATTGAATTTGAATCATCTCAGGTTTACAAGGGCGAAGGAGCTGGGAATTATCTTGGTGCAGTGAGTTAGGACCAGGATTCAGTAGTCCTGTCTATCCTCAGTCAGAGAAGTTGTCCTCCTAATTGTTATAAGAAATACATCTGTTTCTTCTTTATCTTATTTTTAAGTTTCTGCATTAAACTTCACATGTATGCATATTTAACAGTCTTTTGGGAATGATGAAAAAATGTAAAATAGGTTAATTACTTTAAAAAACGAATATACATGGGAAAAGTTTATGCAGTTCCATTAAAAGAAATAATTTGCCAATTGCATGGCTCCATAGGTGTGCTAGCTATCATGTTAGTTGCTCAGTCATGTCCAGCTCTTAGGCTTCTGTCCATGAAATTCTCCAGGTAAGAATACTGCAGTAAGTTGCCATTTCTTTATACAGGTGATCTTCATTTTTATAAACTGTGTTCTATTGTAGCCTGATAATATTAAGAATGTACCATATTGTTTATATCCATAGTTTTCAATTTTTCATATTTCTCTAGTTCTCGTCTCTTGAAATGATTTACTCTTATCTTAAATAATTTCTACAATAAAAACTTTTAATGAAAGCAGAACTCAAACTTCAAATAAAAATTGAAGATACCATAGAAAAACATACGTGAGTTAGAATAGCAATCTAAAGGGGCTGTATTTTGATAAAATATAAGTACACATTTAATTGCTTCTTTCAGTAAAATTGCTTAGGCTGAAACTCATAATTTTCAGTCTATTGACCTAACAATAGCTGTGTGTTAGTTACTCAGTCATGTCTGACTCTTTGTGACCCTATGGACTATAGCCCACCAAGCTCCTCTGTCCATGGGATTTTCCAGGCAAGAATACTAGAGTAGATAAACTTGTTCTCACATCTTACCTGGTGAACAAAAATATAAATATTGCTTTCTCTCTCCCTGCCAAAGTTTCTGAGTTACGTGTGTTAAGTGTTCAGTCATCTTCTACTCCTTGGGATCCCATGGACTGTAGCCCACCAGGCTCTTCTGTTCATGAAATTTTCCAGGCAAGAATATTGGAGTGGGCTGCCATTGTCTTCTCCCGGCTATGGTTTAGGTTTAAAATATACTTTAAGTAGATGTTATTTTAATTTGCTTATGTCACACTGAAGATACAAGCCATTACCTCATACTGGTGGTATGTTATAATTAAACCTGATTAGATTTGATTTATAATTTGGTTAAATTTATTGGTAAATATGGTATTATAAATTCGTCCAGGCCTCAATATGTTTCCTTTAAATTAATTTCAATTAAATCCCTAGTTTGGTATTTTGTCAAAATCAAGGTAATGGTTTTGTTGTTGAAAGAAGATGCTGGGACGTGGGAGATTTCTTTCTTTTGTGTGAAGTAGATACAAGATTTCTTTTAGATGTTCCTTAACTAGTTTTCACTTTGGAATTTTTACTTTATCTCATAAGTGATTTTAGAAAACAATTAATGGCATAACCCAGCTGACAAGAATACTGCAGTAAGTTGCCATTTCTTTATACAGGTGATCTTCATTTTTATAAACTGTGTTCTATTGTAGCCTGATAATATTAAGAATGTACCATATTGTTTATATCCATAGTTTTCAATTTTTCATATTTCTCTAGTTCTCGTCTCTTGAAATGATTTACTCTTATCTTAAATAATTTCTACAATAAAAACTTTTAATGAAAGCAGAACTCAAACTTCAAATAAAAATTGAAGATACCATAGAAAAACATACGTGAGTTAGAATAGCAATCTAAAGGGGCTGTATTTTGATAAAATATAAGTACACATTTAATTGCTTCTTTCAGTAAAATTGCTTAGGCTGAAACTCATAATTTTCAGTCTATTGACCTAACAATAGCTGTGTGTTAGTTACTCAGTCATGTCTGACTCTTTGTGACCCTATGGACTATAGCCCACCAAGCTCCTCTGTCCATGGGATTTTCCAGGCAAGAATACTAGAGTAGATAAACTTGTTCTCACATCTTACCTGGTGAACAAAAATATAAATATTGCTTTCTCTCTCCCTGCCAAAGTTTCTGAGTTACGTGTGTTAAGTGTTCAGTCATCTTCTACTCCTTGGGATCCCATGGACTGTAGCCCACCAGGCTCTTCTGTTCATGAAATTTTCCAGGCAAGAATATTGGAGTGGGCTGCCATTGTCTTCTCCAGGCTATGGTTTAGGTTTAAAATATACTTTAAGTAGATGTTATTTTAATTTGCTTATGTCACACTGAAGATACAAGCCATTACCTCATACTGGTGGTATGTTATAATTAAACCTGATTAGATTTGATTTATAATTTGGTTAAATTTATTGGTAAATATGGTATTATAAATTCGTCCAGGCCTCAATATGTTTCCTTTAAATTAATTTCAATTAAATCCCTAGTTTGGTATTTTGTCAAAATCAAGGTAATGGTTTTGTTGTTGAAAGAAGATGCTGGGACGTGGGAGATTTCTTTCTTTTGTGTGAAGTAGATACAAGATTTCTTTTAGATGTTCCTTAACTAGTTTTCACTTTGGAATTTTTACTTTATCTCATAAGTGATTTTAGAAAAACAATCAATACAGATGGCATAACCCCAAGCTGATGTGCTGAATTTATGAAGATTTTATACTATACAATATTTTTTAATAATTACCACAGTACATACTGTCTTCAGAGCCTGATGTGATGAAAATCTGAGTAGTAACTTTCTACATGCTATTTCAGGTTCTTCCTGAACATACCCTTCCCTTGTGTTTTGAATTTTGCAATTGACATATCATTTTATGCATAAATATGGTTTTATATATCCAGATAATTTTAAATAAATCTGGAATGTTTATTATTTCTCTTTTTAGGCTGATACTGTTTTAATATATGCATTTCTTTTTGTGATCTGATGTATTTTATGATAACTTAAGAAATAATAAAGAAGCTATAACTGAATTCTCATAGTCATATTTATAAATTATTATAAATTAGTACAAGCTTTTCTCAAAGTTCCTAACGTTTCTCACTCTCTTTTTCTCCTAGCTCACTAATATCATTATTTCTCAATATAACAGCCTCTTATTAACACATCTGTCTGAGTCAGTCTACTTTTGCTCCATGTTTCCCAGTACCTCATGTGGATTTCCTGGCCATGATAGAGAATACTTGTAAACTTTTAGTGGGGAAAACCAGTTTACCTCATATTTAGATTTTCAGAAACTGTCAGTGTGTTGTATCCATAGTAAAAATACACAAAAAAAGCTAGGACCATTTACTATTTTTTTTTGAATTTTATTTAATGCTTTAAAAGCATGGAGCCTTCAGTTAATAAGATATTATTTGCTACAGAAATACACAGATGTTGGGTTTGTGTCGGTGGTATGTTATAATTAAACCTGATTAGATTTGATTTATAATTTGGTTAAATTTATTGGTAAATATGGTATTATAAATTCGTCCAGGCCTCAATATGTTTCCTTTAAATTAATTTCAATTAAATCCCTAGTTTGGTATTTTGTCAAAATCAAGGTAATGGTTTTGTTGTTGAAAGAAGATGCTGGGACGTGGGAGATTTCTTTCTTTTGTGTGAAGTAGATACAAGATTTCTTTTAGATGTTCCTTAACTAGTTTTCACTTTGGAATTTTTACTTTATCTCATAAGTGATTTTAGAAAAACAATCAATACAGATGGCATAACCCCAAGCTGATGTGCTGAATTTATGAAGATTTTATACTATACAATATTTTTTAATAATTACCACAGTACATACTGTCTTCAGAGCCTGATGTGATGAAAATCTGAGTAGTAACTTTCTACATGCTATTTCAGGTTCTTCCTGAACATACCCTTCCCTTGTGTTTTGAATTTTGCAATTGACATATCATTTTATGCATAAATATGGTTTTATATATCCAGATAATTTTAAATAAATCTGGAATGTTTATTATTTCTCTTTTTAGGCTGATACTGTTTTAATATATGCATTTCTTTTTGTGATCTGATGTATTTTATGATAACTTAAGAAATAATAAAGAAGCTATAACTGAATTCTCATAGTCATATTTATAAATTATTATAAATTAGTACAAGCTTTTCTCAAAGTTCCTAACGTTTCTCACTCTCTTTTTCTCCTAGCTCACTAATATCATTATTTCTCAATATAACAGCCTCTTATTAACACATCTGTCTGAGTCAGTCTACTTTTGCTCCATGTTTCCCAGTACCTCATGTGGATTTCCTGGCCATGATAGAGAATACTTGTAAACTTTTAGTGGGGAAAACCAGTTTACCTCATATTTAGATTTTCAGAAACTGTCAGTGTGTTGTATCCATAGTAAAAATACACAAAAAAAGCTAGGACCATTTACTATTTTTTTTTGAATTTTATTTAATGCTTTAAAAGCATGGAGCCTTCAGTTAATAAGATATTATTTGCTACAGAAATACACAGATGTTGGGTTTGTGTCAGAAAATGAAAGTCAAAGTTTTAATTCAATAACTTTGAATTAATTAATCATTTTATCATGCTACTTGATTCAATGTTAAATAAGTCAGTGTCAACTTTATATTTAATTCATTCTCAAATTTTTCCTCATTCCTGATGTATTTTTTCCTCAGTTCTTTAAATAGCTTCTCCTTCACAAGAATAAATACTAATTGATTATAAAGGCTATAAATGTTCTTATTCTCTTTATATCAGTTCATAGTCAATATAAATATAAGATAAATACAATAAGCATTTAAAATTATAATGTATTTGACCAAATCTATCATGAAAATTTTATTACTTATGAGAGAAATAAGTAGACAACTTGGTTTATAATAAACAAACACAGATTCAGTGTAGCCCCTTGAAGACATTTTGAAAGGAAGAAAATGATTTATGTTGGCAAATTATCTCAACTTTCACCTTCTTTATTTTCGAAATATATTGAATTTTATATTAAGTAAAAATATTTTATTTTGTAATTTGTTAAATTATTGTCATTTAATTAAAACAGATTCAGTGTATTCAATAGAGGGAGATATATTAACCTAAGGTGACTCAAGAACATTTTCTTGCATGTTATAATCATGATCTTTTTCCCTTAGGGAAAGTCAATATTGCACATGGAATTTTCAGATATGATCTGCTTTTATATTTTTACTTAAGCCATGAAAACAGGAAATCAAAGCATCGACAAAGATTTTACACTCCTTGGTCTTTTCAATCATGGTCCAATAGACACTGTTCTCTTTGTTGTCATTGCAATCCTGTTTTCAGTGGCTGTAATGAGTAATGTCATGCTGATTCTTCTCATTCGACTGGACACCAGACTCCACACTCCAATGTACTTCCTACTCAGTCAACTCTCTTTCATTGACATGGCATTCATCTCCACCACTGTGCCCAAAATGACAACTAACTTTCTGTCCGATAGTAAGACCATTACGTTTGTAGGCTGTGAGATTCAAGCATTTGTGTTCTTGGTGCTGGGTGGAACGGAAGCCATTCTTCTTGGTTTCATGTCTTATGATCGCTATTTAGCCATCTGTCATCCTTTACGTTATCCTGCACTCATGAGCAAGAGGATCTGTTGGTTCATGGTCTCATGTGCATGGACCAGTTCTTCTATCAACTCTTTAACACATACATTGTACGCATTTCAGCTCCCCTTCTGTAGAGCTCGACTTATTAATCACTTTTTCTGTGAAGTTCCATCCATGTTGCCATTGGTGTGTCAGGACACTTCTCAGTATGAACATACAATACTCCTGAGTGGACTTATTATTCTGTTGTTACCTTTCATGGCCATTCTAGCTTCCTATGCCTGTGTAATTACTGTGGTATTCCGGATGAGATCAGGAACTGGACAGCAGAGGGCTATCTCCACTTGTTCCTCTCATCTGACTGTGGCAAGCCTGTTCTATATAACCACTCTCTCCACCTATACAAGGCCACAGTCCTTACATTCCCCTGAAGAGGATAAGATAGTAGCTGTGTTTTATACCATTATTACACCTCTTCTGAATCCATTTATCTACAGCCTGAGGAACAAAGAAGTCATGGGGGCCTTGAGAAGAGTATGTGTACAGAAAATATGATTAGAAACTCCTTATTGACTAAGAGTGAATAATAAAAAAAGTCGTGCTTGGAATACTGTTTTAGAGTATGTAAATGATGAGAAAACTGCATAGTAATAGATGGATTCTAAGAAATGTTTATGAAGTAAAAAATGATGCCATTATTACTCCTGATATCAGAATTACTTCTAGCATTGTTGTTAAGACTAGATACATTTTCAATATAGAAGCTAAAGAAAACTGTATAATACAACTTATTTAACTTTGAACACATTAAAATTCAACCCTTTTAACTCAATATTTACACATTATGAATATCTTGAATTGGACATTTGATACCTGGGATCCAAAGCATGGGCTTCCTAGGAAACTCACTGGTAAAAGAATCTGTAAGGAAAGGCAGGAAATGTGGGTCAGTCCCTAGGTTGGGAAGATCCCCTGGAGGAGGAAATGGCAACCCACTCCAGTATTCTTGCCTGGAGAATCCCATATGCAGAGGAGCCTGGTGGGCTACTTTTCATAGTATTGCAAAAACTTGTACATGACTGAGAGACTCATCACATTTAAAGCATATGAAATATACTTTATCTTAATATAGCATGAAGGGAATCTATAAGTGACCAAGAATTATACAGTGAAAATTATATAATCCAATCATTTAACACATATTTAGTGGTTTAAAAATATACGCATCATCAGTGATAACCATATAATCAAAGATATAAACTGACATATCTCTGATATTATCTAATTTTAAATTCAGTATAAGTGAACATTCAATGAAAGCAACAAATGCTTTATATCAAAAGTAATACTAGTCATATAAACAAAATAAGCAAGGAATTTTGATAGAAAATTTGCAATCTTTTATAAAACTGTCTTGAAAACAGAAACTAAGAGGATGATATTTCATCAAACATGGAAAGGAATTAAGAAAGTAAATCAATTGGATATCTTGTGTTATATTTTCTAGGTAGAGTAAGAAGCAGATGAATAGAGAAATACTGTGCAAAGTCAAAATAGATCAAGATGCAAATTATCAAGCTGCATAAAATGAGTAGATATAATGGACACAGAATTTGTAATATAACATAGATTGGTATAAAACTTGGGCATTTAAGAAAATAAAATTATCATTGGGTTTTGCAAAGAAGATTGAAATTGACTTTTAATTCACTATAGCCATCTCACTGTGATAAAATAATATCTTGAACTGAAGTGGTATTAGAGAAGGAGCATGAATTAGCCAGACTCCATTGATCAAACCTTATAAAATGTGAGAAAATTATAATGTTTCAAAATTAAGCTCAGATCATGGACTGCACAAAAGGAACACTGGAATTACCAAATACATAGATCAGGAACTACCAAAAACTATTCAAGAAAACAGGGTTACCTGTTCTCCTTTGATGTTAGCTTGTTTGTCTCAGTAATGGTTATCATTATTATGACTTTCATTTACTTTGAATGAAAGTGTTCATTAATAAAATCAAATAATAACTTCTCCTTTGTTTCTGATGCATTTACTCAGCATGTTTATAAGAGGTATTTTTTTATATGCCTCAATAATGTAATTGTTTGCATTTCCAGGTAGCATTCTACTACATGAATATATGGTTTCTAAAATCTGATGTAGATGTTTGCTATTATGAATAAAATTTATAAAGATTTCCTATATAAGACACTGAATTGTGCACATAAGTACTACTATAAGATTAACTCCATAACATCTCCATAATGTCACATTGTTACTTTATTTATGAGATGAGAAAAGCTAAGATCTACTCTCTGGGCAACTGTCAATTACATAATACAGTATTAGTAACTATAATAAACATTATGCACATTAGATCTTGGAACTTATTCATCTTCTAACTGAAGGTCTGTACCCTTTGAGAAATATCTTTCCATTTTAACAACCCCCTCATCCATGATACCCACCATCTAACTTCTGTTTCTTTAATTATGTCTTTTTTCTATACCACATATAATTAATATTATATAATATTTGTCTTTCCCTGTGTGACCTTTGATTCCCTATTACATTTTCCATACGTCAATCGTGGCAGAAAATACTGTGCAAAGTCAAAATAGATCAAGATGCAAATTATCAAGCTGCATAAAATGAGTAGATATAATGGACACAGATTGAATATAAAAGATTGGTATAAGCTTGGGCATTTAAGAAAATAAAATTATCATTGGGTTTTGCAAAGAAGATTGAAATTGACTTTTAATTCACTATAGCCATCTCACTGTGATAAAATAATATCTTGAACTGAAGTGGTATTAGAGAAGGAGCATGAATTAGCCAGACTCCATTGATCAAACCTTATAAAATGTGAGAAAATTATAATGTTTCAAAATTAAGCTCAGATCATGGACTGCACAAAAGGAACACTGGAATTACCAAATACATAGATCAGGAACTACCAAAAACTATTCAAGAAAACAGGGTTACCTGTTCTCCTTTGATGTTAGCTTGTTTGTCTCAGTAATGGTTATCATTATTATGACTTTCATTTACTTTGAATGAAAGTGTTCATTAATAAAATCAAATAATAACTTCTCCTTTGTTTCTGATGCATTTACTCAGCATGTTTATAAGAGGTATTTTTATATGCCTCAATAATGTAATTGTTTGCATTTCCAGGTAGCATTCTACTACATGAATATATGGTTTCTAAAATCTGATGTAGATGTTTGCTATTATGAATAAAATTTATAAAGATTTCCTATATAAGACACTGAATTGTGCACATAAGTACTACTATAAGATTAACTCCATAACATCTCCATAATGTCACATTGTTACTTTATTTATGAGATGAGAAAAGCTAAGATCTACTCTCTGGGCAACTGTCAATTACATAATACAGTATTAGTAACTATAATAAACATTATGCACATTAGATCTTGGAACTTATTCATCTTCTAACTGAAGGTCTGTACCCTTTGAGAAATATCTTTCCATTTTAACAACCCCCTCATCCATGATACCCACCATCTAACTTCTGTTTCTTTAATTATGTCTTTTTTCTATACCACATATAATTAATATTATATAATATTTGTCTTTCCCTGTGTGACTTTTCTCATTAACGTGAGACTTTCCAGCTATATTGACATTTTCCCAATAGCAGGATTTCCATTTTATTCGTGGCAGAAAATATTTCGTTTTGTATTTATGGCACAATTTCCTTATCTATTCAACTGTCAAGAAACAACTAGAGTTTTCCCATACCTTAGTACTGTGAATAATGATGCAAAAAGCACTGCAGTTGCAGATATCTCTTCAGTATTTTGCTTTCATTTAAGATTATTCCCAGAAATGGGATTGTTATATGTTCTCCCCGTTGTATCATATAGAAGTTCTATTTTTTTATTTTCTGAAATAACTCCATATTTTCTTTTATAGTGGTCAGACCATAATATACTCCCAATGACAGCACACAATGGCTCCTTCTTATACACATCCTCATTTATATGTATTTTTGACCTGTGTTAGGGATTGAACTCTTATGGAACACTCAACTACAATGTTTAAAGCCGGCAGAGGGATTATGTCTAAAGCTGGAAATAAGGGAACTTTTAGTAACATTCAACAGTTAACAACTGTCAGAAATCAACAACCACGCTTGTAGCTGAAAAGTTGAGCTTGTTTTTTGTTACAGTTAGAAGCAACACATATTAAGGGGGAAATGCAAGAGGTATCTGTAAAAGAATGTTAGAGAGGATTTATGCAAATTGGTTTTGTGCTATCTTATCTTGAGAGACTTTGAGAAGTGATATTTTTCTCAGATTGTTTATTCTCTGGGTAAATAGCAAATGTTAAAAGATTTCCTATATAAGACACTGAATTGTGCACATAAGTACTACTATAAGATTAACTCCATAACATCTCCATAATGTCACATTGTTACTTTATTTATGAGATGAGAAAAGCTAAGATCTACTCTCTGGGCAACTGTCAATTACATAATACAGTATTAGTAACTATAATAAACATTATGCACATTAGATCTTGGAACTTATTCATCTTCTAACTGAAGGTCTGTACCCTTTGAGAAATATCTTTCCATTTTAACAACCCCCTCATCCATGATACCCACCATCTAACTTCTGTTTCTTTAATTATGTCTTTTTTCTATACCACATATAATTAATATTATATAATATTTGTCTTTCCCTGTGTGACTTTTCTCATTAACGTGAGACTTTCCAGCTATATTGACATTTTCCCAATAGCAGGATTTCCATTTTATTCGTGGCAGAAAATATTTCGTTTTGTATTTATGGCACAATTTCCTTATCTATTCAACTGTCAAGAAACAACTAGAGTTTTCCCATACCTTAGTACTGTGAATAATGATGCAAAAAGCACTGCAGTTGCAGATATCTCTTCAGTATTTTGCTTTCATTTAAGATTATTCCCAGAAATGGGATTGTTATATGTTCTCCCCGTTGTATCATATAGAAGTTCTATTTTTTTATTTTCTGAAATAACTCCATATTTTCTTTTATAGTGGTCAGACCATAATATACTCCCAATGACAGCACACAATGGCTCCTTCTTATACACATCCTCATTTATATGTATTTTTGACCTGTGTTAGGGATTGAACTCTTATGGAACACTCAACTACAATGTTTAAAGCCGGCAGAGGGATTATGTCTAAAGCTGGAAATAAGGGAACTTTTAGTAACATTCAACAGTTAACAACTGTCAGAAATCAACAACCACGCTTGTAGCTGAAAAGTTGAGCTTGTTTTTTGTTACAGTTAGAAGCAACACATATTAAGGGGGAAATGCAAGAGGTATCTGTAAAAGAATGTTAGAGAGGATTTATGCAAATTGGTTTTGTGCTATCTTATCTTGAGAGACTTTGAGAAGTGATATTTTTCTCCAGATTGTTTATTCTCTGGAAGCAGGACTAATTCCATGATAGGGTATCTTAATACATTTTATCTGTAGTGAGAACAGACTGGGCCAAGACAAACAGTAATTGATAATAAAACCACAGCCATTTATTCTACAAAGAAAAGGGGCATGGTTGGTATGCTTTGTGACTTGGACAATGTTCAGATAGGATTGTGGAGTAATTTTGTCTTTGCCTGGATCTGTTGTGGTCACAGAGTTGCTGTTTTTCATGTTAGTCTGTTGTAGTCACAGAGTTGCTGTTTTGCATGTTGATGGTAGCAATCTCTTCTAGCTGTTGTATAAAATCACTACATTCTTAATGAATTAACACATACTCTTTTTTTACAACTCAAAAGATCAAAAGTATAAAATTGGTCTCATTAAACTAAAATTAAGGAGGTGATAAGACAACATTTCTCTTGGAATCTCGGGGAAAGAACAGTTTTCTTGTTTCTTCACCTTCTAGAAACTTAACGTACTCCTTGGCTGAGGATCCTCTCTTAATCTCCAAAACTAGCAACATTAGACAGAATCATTCTTGTGATTATTTTTGCCTACTTAGATAATCTGGGTAAACTTTCTCTTCTAAAGTCAGCTGATTATCACTTTTTTTTTTTAAACATTTGTTTTATTTATTTATCTTTTTGGGGAGTGGGGTGGGGAGGGAGGGGGATGGGCGGGCCACTTCTATTGGTCTTCCATTTCTCTATTTTCATCTGTCTTTGTTCTTTGGCTCCTGTGGGCTTTCCATCGCGGTGGCCTCAATTGTCGCAGAGCACTGGTTCTGGGCGCATGCGCCCCAGAGCTCCAACTCGGTAATTGGACACGTCAGTTCAGCCGCTCCGCGGCATGCGGGATCTTCCCAGGCCAGGGGTCGAACTGGTGCCCCTTACACTGCAAGGCTGTGTTCTTACCCACTGGACCACCAGGGGAAGCCCTGATTATCACTTTTAACTTCATTTGTAATAGTAACTTTGTTTTGTCATGGAATTTAGCATATCCAAAGGGTTCAGATAATAGAAAATTGTTTGCTATCTTATCTTGAGAGACTTTGAGAAGTGATATTTTCTCCAGATTGTTTATTCTCTGGAAGCAGGACTAATTCCATGATAGGGTATCTTAATACATTTTATCTGTAGTGAGAACAGACTGGGCCAAGACAAACAGTAATTGATAATAAAACCACAGCCATTTATTCTACAAAGAAAAGGGGCATGGTTGGTATGCTTTGTGACTTGGACAATGTTCAGATAGGATTGTGGAGTAATTTTGTCTTTGCCTGGATCTGTTGTGGTCACAGAGTTGCTGTTTTTCATGTTAGTCTGTTGTAGTCACAGAGTTGCTGTTTTGCATGTTGATGGTAGCAATCTCTTCTAGCTGTTGTATAAAATCACTACATTCTTAATGAATTAACACATACTCTTTTTTTACAACTCAAAAGATCAAAAGTATAAAATTGGTCTCATTAAACTAAAATTAAGGAGGTGATAAGACAACATTTCTCTTGGAATCTCGGGGAAAGAACAGTTTTCTTGTTTCTTCACCTTCTAGAAACTTAACGTACTCCTTGGCTGAGGATCCTCTCTTAATCTCCAAAACTAGCAACATTAGACAGAATCATTCTTGTGATTATTTTTGCCTACTTAGATAATCTGGGTAAACTTTCTCTTCTAAAGTCAGCTGATTATCACTTTTTTTTTTTAAACATTTGTTTTATTTATTTATCTTTTTGGGGAGTGGGGTGGGGAGGGAGGGGGATGGGCGGGCCACTTCTATTGGTCTTCCATTTCTCTATTTTCATCTGTCTTTGTTCTTTGGCTCCTGTGGGCTTTCCATCGCGGTGGCCTCAATTGTCGCAGAGCACTGGTTCTGGGCGCATGCGCCCCAGAGCTCCAACTCGGTAATTGGACACGTCAGTTCAGCCGCTCCGCGGCATGCGGGATCTTCCCAGGCCAGGGGTCGAACTGGTGCCCCTTACACTGCAAGGCTGTGTTCTTACCCACTGGACCACCAGGGGAAGCCCTGATTATCACTTTTAACTTCATTTGTAATAGTAACTTTGTTTTGTCATGGAATTTAGCATATCCAAAGGGTTCAGATAATAGAAAATGGGCATCATTAGGGGGCCATGTTTATACTGACAACATACATGTCTATGATATTGTATGCTTTAATAGAAAAGTACCAAGACCCATATTTAACCACGCTAAGGCCTAAAGTTCATACCTGGGCAGCTTTCAATTTCAGGGTGCATTTCTTAGATAAAGAATACTATATGTCCTTACCTAGACCATTTGTAACACTTTTGATTGGTACTCTTTGGGGTTAATTTATCTTACTATTCATTGTATTATTTTATATACTTCAATAAAATTTAAAATGTTACAGTATTAATAAAAACCTAATATATATTACAACTGATTAATCAGCAAGTGAAAGACTGCAGGGATTTCAGTGAAGTATAGGGCACTATTGGATCTTGTAACAGAAATTGTTCTTTAGTCACAATCGTTTAGGTAAAGTCATGCAATGAAATCTTAGACACTTAGTAATTCATCAGTTGTCATTGATATCATTATTATTCATCATTATTGCTATTATCTTTTCTTATTTAACTTAGCTAGAATTAGCAACTTTTGACTTACACTTTTTGCTTCTTTTTCTATGCTGTTTCACTTTATTGATTATAGATATTAATACATACTTGCTTGAGTATAAAGTTCATGTGCTATGCTGTACTTGGTTGCTCAGTTACGTCTGACTTTTGGCAACTCCATAGACTGCAGTCCACCCATTTACTCTGTCCATGGGGGTTCTCTAGGTAAGAACACTGAAGTGGGTAGCCATGCCCTCTTCCAGGGCATCTTCCCAACCCTGGGATCAAACCCAAGTATCCTACATTGAAGGTGAACTATTGGTCTTCCCTTTCTCTATTTTCATCTGTCTTTGTTCTTTGGCTCCTGTGGGCTTTCCATCGCGGTGGCCTCAATTGTCGCAGAGCACTGGTTCTGGGCGCATGCGCCCCAGAGCTCCAACTCGGTAATTGGACACGTCAGTTCAGCCGCTCCGCGGCATGCGGGATCTTCCCAGGCCAGGGGTCGAACTGGTGCCCTTACACTGCAAGGCTGTGTTCTTACCCACTGGACCACCAGGGGAAGCCCTGATTATCACTTTTAACTTCATTTGTAATAGTAACTTTGTTTTGTCATGGAATTTAGCATATCCAAAGGGTTCAGATAATAGAAAATGGGCATCATTAGGGGGCCATGTTTATACTGACAACATACATGTCTATGATATTGTATGCTTTAATAGAAAAGTACCAAGACCCATATTTAACCACGCTAAGGCCTAAAGTTCATACCTGGGCAGCTTTCAATTTCAGGGTGCATTTCTTAGATAAAGAATACTATATGTCCTTACCTAGACCATTTGTAACACTTTTGATTGGTACTCTTTGGGGTTAATTTATCTTACTATTCATTGTATTATTTTATATACTTCAATAAAATTTAAAATGTTACAGTATTAATAAAAACCTAATATATATTACAACTGATTAATCAGCAAGTGAAAGACTGCAGGGATTTCAGTGAAGTATAGGGCACTATTGGATCTTGTAACAGAAATTGTTCTTTAGTCACAATCGTTTAGGTAAAGTCATGCAATGAAATCTTAGACACTTAGTAATTCATCAGTTGTCATTGATATCATTATTATTCATCATTATTGCTATTATCTTTTCTTATTTAACTTAGCTAGAATTAGCAACTTTTGACTTACACTTTTTGCTTCTTTTTCTATGCTGTTTCACTTTATTGATTATAGATATTAATACATACTTGCTTGAGTATAAAGTTCATGTGCTATGCTGTACTTGGTTGCTCAGTTACGTCTGACTTTTGGCAACTCCATAGACTGCAGTCCACCCATTTACTCTGTCCATGGGGGTTCTCTAGGTAAGAACACTGAAGTGGGTAGCCATGCCCTCTTCCAGGGCATCTTCCCAACCCTGGGATCAAACCCAAGTATCCTACATTGAAGGTGAATTCTTTACCTTCTGAGCCACCAGGGAAGCCCAAGAATACTGGCATGGGTAGCCTATCACTTCTCCAGGGATCTTTCTGACCCAGGAATTGAACTGGGATCTCCTGCATTGCAGGTAGATACTTTACCAGCTGAGCTACTAGGGAAGCTCCATAAAGTTCATACAGACTTTCATGTATTAGCTTGGAGTATCCTACTAAAACAGATTAACGTTATTAAACCATATCTCCTACTTCTCGATCAGCTGATATGTAGAGTGACTAAATATACATATGTTTTCATTATTAGTAATAACCTTCCAGATTTAAGAAAACAAAAAATTGTTGACCAGTGACACACTTGAACAAATAACTACTCTCAGCACTACCTGTTAGATCAGAAAGCAAAACTGTTTGCTAAATAAGCTTTAAGGAGAAGAAACCTCTTAACACTTATTTGATATATATGCTGCTTCATATTAATTTTAGAAATTAAACTCTTAAAATAACCCTATGGGAGAAAACTTATTATCCTCCTCTGTAGATGACTAAATGGAATCTGGCAAAACCCTCAAGGACATCAATCAAAGCAAGATCTTCTCTGACCCACCTACTAGAATAGTGGAACTAAAAAGACAAATGAACATGTGAGACCTAATGAAACTTAAAAGCTTTTGTACAGCTAAAGAAATTACAAAAAAGCTCAACAGACAGCCCACAGAGTGGGAGAAAATCATAGCAAATGAAACAACAGACAAAGAATTAATCTCCAAAATCTACAAGCAACTCAGACAACTCAGCACTGAAAAAACGAACAACCCAATCAAAAAATGGGAAAAGGACCTAAACAGACACCTCTCCAACGATGACATACAGATGGCCCAAAAACACATGAAACGATGCTCAACTTCACTAATAATTAGAGAAATGCAAATCAAAACTACAATGAGATATCACCTCACACCCGTCAGAATGGCCATCATCCACAAATCGACAGACAATAAATGCTGGAGAGGCTGTGGAGAAAAGGGAACACTCTTGCATTGCTGGTGGGAGTGTAAATTGATACAGCCTCTATGGAAGACAGTCTGGAGATTTCTTAAAAAACTAAAAATAGAAGCACCATATGATCCAGCAATCCCACTCTTAGGCTTATACCCTGATGAAATCAAAACTGAAAGAAGCACCTGTACCCCAATGTTCATTGCAGCTCTCTATACAATAGCTAGAACATGGAAGGAACCTAGATGCCCATCGACGAACGAATGGATCCAAAAGCTCTGGTACATATATACAATGGAATACTACACAGCTGTAAAGAGAAATGCAGAAGAATCAGCCCTCATGAGGTGGCTGGATCTAGAACGTATCCTAAAAAGTGAAGTCAGTCAGAAAGAGAAGGACAAATACAGTATATTAACACATATATATGGAATCTAGTAGGATGGTGATGATGGCACATGCAGTGAAGCGACAGAAAGACAGACATGGACAGTGGACATATGGACATTTTGGGGAAGGAACAGTGGGTGAGAGGCGTAAGGGAAGTAGCATGAAGGCCTGTACTATCATAAGTGAAGAAAATAGCTCTAGTCATTGCTCTGTGAGAAAAGGGGATCTTTCAGGGGTGCTGTGTGATGGTCGGGAGGGGAGGGAAGGGGGGGATATACATGTGACTAATCTGAGAACATGCATGTCTGTGAACAACAAAACTCTGTAAAAGTTAAAAGTAAAATAAAGGTTTTTAAAAAAAAAAAAAAAACAGCAACAATAGGATTAAAAAAAAAAAATAAAAGAGTTCGTGTAATGCATTCTAAGTCATATGGCTAGAAAAATTAAAAACTGGAAGAGTTCAAAGCCATTCCCTTTGGAAAAGTGCCTTTTTGGGAAAGATATTTCTATAATGCTGTCCCCTATGTAATTACTAGCTTATCTTGACACATTAGTTATAACTATGGACTATCAGAATTAGAGTTGCTCCTGGGTATAAGTACTTTATAAATGCTATCTTATTAAACCCTATTGTTAAGTAAATCTCCCTTTCAAAATAATTAAATCTTTATTTTAAGATTGTATAAGTCAAACAACCACCTTCTTTTTATAACAAATATACTGAGATTGAAAATAGTCTACATGGAGACGTATTTGGTCATTTGTATTCTCCTGAATTCCCATTGGCATTTTGAGAACCTGGAACTCAGGACTCAGTAAGTTTTTACCCAGGTGATTTATGTTTTATATTAAAACAGAAGAAGCATTTGGTAAGTTCTAAACAGTGCCTCAGGTGTCAGAGACAAGCAGCATTAGCCATCTCAAAGTTGCTGCTCCGGAGTCAGGTGAGCGCTAGCACTCTAAGACTGAGTGTATGAAGCTTGAGGTTGTGTTGTCTAGTGTGCTTGTCTATTTTACCTCCAAAATGTTAAGGACTATAACATAATCCATAGCAATTTGAAAAAGAGAAAGTAATATCACAATATCATGAATTTCATGCAATGACATCATAAATGGTCCTACTCTTTAGCACATATATTTTATAAAACATGACTCTCCATGCTTCAATTTACATGCTAAGACCAATCTGACTGCTATATTACATTGCAAACTAGCAATTTAATACTTTATAATAGATCTCATTATATATTTTAAAAAAACAATTGTTCTGAATTATGATGTTTTCATTTTATTTTATGTTACTTTTAGAGTGAAATCTAGAAAATGTTCACTGGTTGTAAGTAATAAGGGTGGTGCTAAAGTATTTACTCAGTATGGCCAGTTGATATAGAGATTTTAAATTTTATTCTACATTTAGTCTTTACTTCATTGTATTTGGTAATGCATATTATCAAAGAAAACTTTTGTCCAAGGTTTAGTGTATAAAAATATTTCATTCCATATGTGAGTTTCTTTAATGTTCCCTGAGACTGTACATTGTGTATACATATATTGCATTAATTTATCAAAGTACAATTATGTACAGTATATGACTGAACTTTTCAGGGAATGTGAATCGGTTCATGCTCCTGCCCTAAGAGAAATGAATGCATATAAGTAATTACTTACTTCTATTTATTACTATTCTTTAGGGAAAGTGACAGTTTTAGAGTATATAAAAGTCATATAAAAGGGCTTCCCTGGTAGTCCAGTGAGTGGGGACACTGCCTTGAAGTGCAAGGGCTGTCGATTCAATCCCTGGCCTGGGAAGATCCCATGTGCCACAGAGCTGCTGAACCGATGTGTCCAATTACTGAGCTGAAGCTCTGGAGTGCATGTGCCCAGAGCTGGTGTTCTGTGACCAGAAGTGCCACTGAGATGGGAGGCCCACACAGGCCAATGAACAAAAAAGATAAGTGAATGAAAGATCAATGGAAGTGGCAAAAAAAAAAAAAAAAAAGCCATAGTGCCTACTATTTATTGAGAACTTACTAATTTTAAGTAATCAGTTAAGCACTCTTTTTACACTTCCATTAATCCTACAACTATGTAATATAACTACGTTTGAAATTTTAAAATAGAAACTTGAGACCCATAGAGTATATAAGAAATGTGCCTAACTTCACTGAACATGCAACTGATAGACCACAAAATAGAAAGGCCTTGGTTTGAGATATCAACCTACCCACTTACCTCTTTAATTCCCTCTGACTATGCTGTGAATGACCTGGAATCTTCTGATGAGTTTCTTAGTTTAGCTTTAACCATAAAAGGACAGGAGTTCCTGTGTTCCCTTGGTTAAATCAATATTCTGATATCTTTGTACTTAAAAATACTTATGCCATATTTTGTCTTTAGAGTTTATTTCCTAACAAAACTAGGCATAGAAAATATATCCATCCAGAATGAACATGACAAATGTGTTGCTTTATTCAAACTAATTTTTAAATTACATGAAAGATAGTCATTTAATCCAAACTACAATTTTGTAAATCTATTATTTAATATAATACAGTGTTTGCTTATTAAGTGTTTTGTCTTCTCACTATCAAGACTGTAACTATGACAAAAACTGAAAGACCTAATTTAGCTTGGAAACTTAACTTCCAGAACCTGGGTTCTGAACTCATCATGCTTCATTTGATACATGGCTTCTCCCTTTGATTATCCAGGGAAACTAAATTAATCTAACTCTTATCTAATTCATGTGCAATTCTAAAATATCAGAGTCTACTTTATTATGACATTCCATGAGATAATACATGTCAAGAAGTTTGCACGTGTCTGAAATAATATTTTCTACAATTATTGTCCTTGTTGCGTCCGAGTTGCCACAAATACAGCATGCTGATATGGAGCTAGAAGTCATTTCTGCTGTAAAATATCAGGGCATATTGAAGAAAAAGGTTATGTGAAGGCCTGGATAAGTCATGTGTCTCTGAGTGCATACCATAGAGCATACAGTTGGGTATGGTGAAGTTTTGCTAATTTGTGGGAAACCATATTAAAATTAATTAAAGTTAGATTAGTTTCCCTGCAGCATGTGAAATGAGTGCAATTGTACATTGTCTTTGTTTGCTATTGGAATAAAACTGACCTTTTACCATTCTGTGACCACAGCTGAATTTTCCAAATTTGCTGGCATATTGAATGCAGCATTGTAACAGCATCATCTTTTAGGGTTTTAAATATCTCAGTTGGAATCCCATCACCTCACTTGCTTTGTTCCTAGTGATGCTTCTTAAGGCCAACTTGACTTCACTCTCCAGGATGTCTGGCTTTATGTGAGTGATCACACCATTGTGGTTATCCAGGTCATTAAGGTATTTTTTAATAGAATTCTTCTGTGTATTCATGCTCTCTCTTAATATTTTTGGCGTATATTCTTACCTCTTTAATTCCTCTGACTATGCTGTGAATGACCTGGAATCTTCTGATGAGTTTCTTAGTTTAGCTTTAACCATAAAAGGACAGGAGTTCCTGTGTTCCCTTGGTTAAATCAATATTCTGATATCTTTGTACTTAAAAATACTTATGCCATATTTTGTCTTTAGAGTTTATTTCCTAACAAAACTAGGCATAGAAAATATATCCATCCAGAATGAACATGACAAATGTGTTGCTTTATTCAAACTAATTTTTAAATTACATGAAAGATAGTCATTTAATCCAAACTACAATTTTGTAAATCTATTATTTAATATAATACAGTGTTTGCTTATTAAGTGTTTTGTCTTCTCACTATCAAGACTGTAACTATGACAAAAACTGAAAGACCTAATTTAGCTTGGAAACTTAACTTCCAGAACCTGGGTTCTGAACTCATCATGCTTCATTTGATACATGGCTTCTCCCTTTGATTATCCAGGGAAACTAAATTAATCTAACTCTTATCTAATTCATGTGCAATTCTAAAATATCAGAGTCTACTTTATTATGACATTCCATGAGATAATACATGTCAAGAAGTTTGCACGTGTCTGAAATAATATTTTCTACAATTATTGTCCTTGTTGCGTCCGAGTTGCCACAAATACAGCATGCTGATATGGAGCTAGAAGTCATTTCTGCTGTAAAATATCAGGGCATATTGAAGAAAAAGGTTATGTGAAGGCCTGGATAAGTCATGTGTCTCTGAGTGCATACCATAGAGCATACAGTTGGGTATGGTGAAGTTTTGCTAATTTGTGGGAAACCATATTAAAATTAATTAAAGTTAGATTAGTTTCCCTGCAGCATGTGAAATGAGTGCAATTGTACATTGTCTTTGTTTGCTATTGGAATAAAACTGACCTTTTACCATTCTGTGACCACAGCTGAATTTTCCAAATTTGCTGGCATATTGAATGCAGCATTGTAACAGCATCATCTTTTAGGGTTTTAAATATCTCAGTTGGAATCCCATCACCTCACTTGCTTTGTTCCTAGTGATGCTTCTTAAGGCCAACTTGACTTCACTCTCCAGGATGTCTGGCTTTATGTGAGTGATCACACCATTGTGGTTATCCAGGTCATTAAGGTATTTTTTAATAGAATTCTTCTGTGTATTCATGCTCTCTCTTAATATTTTTGGCGTATATTCTTACATTTATTAGATCCATACAGTTTCTGTCCTTTATCATGCTCACTTTTGCATGAAATGTTCCTCTTGTATCTGTAATGTTTTTGAAGACATTTCTAGTTATTCCCATTCTATTCTTTTCATCTAGTTCTTTGTATTGCTCACTTAAGAAGATTTTCTTATCATTCCTTGCCATTCTCTGGAATTTTGCATTCAGATGTGTATAACTGTTCTTTTCTCCTTTGCCTTTCATGTCTCTTCCTTTCTCAATCTTTTTTTTGGTAAGACCTCCCCAGACAACCATTTTACATTTTTTGCATTTCTTTTTCTTGATGGTTTTGATCACTCCTGTATAATGTTATGAACCTCTGTCCATAGTTCGTCACACACTGTGTATACTATATATAATCCCTTGAATCTATTTGTCAATTCCACTGTATATCGTAAGAGATATGATTTAGGTCATAACTGATTGGCCTAGTGGTTTCCCCTACTTTCTTCAATTTAAATCTGAATTTTGCAGCAAGGAGTTCATGATCTGAGTCACAGTCAGCTCCTGGCCTTATTTTTGTTGAGTGTAGAGAACTTCTCCATCTTTGCCTACAAAGAATATAAACAATCTATTTAGTGTTGACTATCTAGTGATATCCATGTGTGGAGCTGTCTCTTGTGTTGTTAAAAGAGGATGTTTGCTATGACCAGTGCATTCTCTTGGCAAAATTCTGTTAGCCTTTGCCCTACTTCATTTTGTACTCCAAGGCCAAACTTGCCTGTTATTCCAGGTATCTCTTGACCTCCTACTTTTGCATTGCAGTCCCCAGTGATGAAAAGGACTCTTTTCTTTTTTTTGGTTTTAGATCTAGAAGATTTTTTAGGTCTTCATAAAATGATTCTACTTCAGCTTCTTCGAAATCACTGTTTGGGGCATGGACTTGGATTGCTATGATATTGAATGGTCTGCCTTGGAAACAAAATGGGATCATTCTGTTGTTTTTGAAACTTTACACAAGTACTGAATTTTGGACACTTTTGTTGACTATGAGGGCTACTCTACTTCTTATAAGGGGTTCTTGCCCACAGTAGTAGATATAATGGTCATCTGAGTTAAATTCACCCATTCCAGTCCATTTTAGTTCACTGATTCCTAGAATGTCGACGTTCACTCTTGCCATCTCCTGTTTGACCACTTCCAATTTGCCTTGATTCATGGACCTAACATTCCAGGTTCCTATGCAATATTGTTCCATGTAGCATAGGACTTTACTTTCACCACCAGATGCTTCTACCACTGGGTGTTATGTCCCCTTTTGTTCAGTCTCTTTATTGCTTCTGGAGCTGTTCTCTGGTCTTCTCTAGTAACATATTGGGCATCTAGTGACTGGGGGAGTTCATCTTTCACTGTCTTATTTTGTGCCTTTTCATAATGTTCATTGGGTTCTCAAGGCGAGAATGCTTAAGTGATTGTTAAGGCATTAAACAATCTGGGTAAGTCATTGAGCACGCATATGAATAAGTCAGAACACTCTACATAAATAAAAATATAAAAAATTATTTAAAGCTATGAGGGCAATTCAAACAATAGAAAAGATAGACATAAGATAATTGAAGAAGTAATCTGACAGGTTTTCATCCTGTCTGCCCTTTGATGGATGAGATTAAAAGGCTTGTGGAAGCTTCCTGATGGAAGAGATGGGTTATGGGGAAAAGTGGTTCTTGCTCTAGTGGGAAAGGCATGCTCAGTAAATCTTTGATCCAATATTCTGCTGATGGGTAGGGCTGTGTTACTCCCCTGTTAGTTTACTGAAGGCCAAACTATGGTCAGAGTAATGGTGACCTTCCACTAATTGGCTAATGCGAGCATCCCCCAGGACTGCTGTTTTCAGTGTCCCTGCCCCTGCAACAGGCCATTATTGACCCACACTCCTGCCAGAGATTCCCAAACACTCAGAGGCAAATCTGGCTCAGTCTCTTATGGGGTCACTGCTTCTTTCTTCTGGGTCCTGGTACACACAAGGTTTTGTCTGTGTCCTCCAAGAGTGTTTGCTTCCCCAAAGTCAAATTCCCTGGGAGTTATCAGTCCCTTTGCCTTATCCTCAGGTTGGGAAATCTGTTGTGGACCTTAGAACTTTGGTAGCAGTGAAAGAACTTTTTTGGTACAATTTTTCTTCAGTCTGTGGGTCTCTTGCTTCGTCACTCTATAGTGGAGCTAAGGTAGGAGGCAGAGGGGAAAGGGATGACAGAAGATGAGATGGTTGGATGGATTCACTGAGTCAATGGACATGAGATTGAGCAAGCTCCAGGAGATGGTGAAGGACAGGGAAGCCTGGTGTACTTCCATCCATGTGGTCACAAAGAGTCAAACACCATTGACTGACTGAATAACAACAGGAACAAATCCAAGAAGTTATGGCTTCTAGTACTCTTTATTGCTTCTGGAGCTGTTCTCTGGTCTTCTCTAGTAACATATTGGGCATCTAGTGACTGGGGGAGTTCATCTTTCACTGTCTTATTTTGTGCCTTTTCATAATGTTCATTGGGTTCTCAAGGCGAGAATGCTTAAGTGATTGTTAAGGCATTAAACAATCTGGGTAAGTCATTGAGCACGCATATGAATAAGTCAGAACACTCTACATAAATAAAAATATAAAAAATTATTTAAAGCTATGAGGGCAATTCAAACAATAGAAAAGATAGACATAAGATAATTGAAGAAGTAATCTGACAGGTTTTCATCCTGTCTGCCCTTTGATGGATGAGATTAAAAGGCTTGTGGAAGCTTCCTGATGGAAGAGATGGGTTATGGGGAAAAGTGGTTCTTGCTCTAGTGGGAAAGGCATGCTCAGTAAATCTTTGATCCAATATTCTGCTGATGGGTAGGGCTGTGTTACTCCCCTGTTAGTTTACTGAAGGCCAAACTATGGTCAGAGTAATGGTGACCTTCCACTAATTGGCTAATGCGAGCATCCCCCAGGACTGCTGTTTTCAGTGTCCCTGCCCCTGCAACAGGCCATTATTGACCCACACTCCTGCCAGAGATTCCCAAACACTCAGAGGCAAATCTGGCTCAGTCTCTTATGGGGTCACTGCTTCTTTCTTCTGGGTCCTTGTGCACACAATGTTTTGTCTGTGTCCTCCAAGAGTGTTTGCTTCCCCAAAGTCAAATTCCCTGGGAGTTATCAGTCCCTTTGCCTTATCCTCAGGTTGGGAAATCTGTTGTGGACCTTAGAACTTTGGTAGCAGTGAAAGAACTTTTTTGGTACAATTTTTCTTCAGTCTGTGGGTCTCTTGCTTCGTCACTCTATAGTGGAGCTAAGGTAGGAGGCAGAGGGGAAAGGGATGACAGAAGATGAGATGGTTGGATGGATTCACTGAGTCAATGGACATGAGATTGAGCAAGCTCCAGGAGATGGTGAAGGACAGGGAAGCCTGGTGTACTTCCATCCATGTGGTCACAAAGAGTCAAACACCATTGACTGACTGAATAACAACAGGAACAAATCCAAGAAGTTAATGGATGTTTTTTCTCAGTATTCGTGAACATGTAAATTAAAACAAAAGTAATTTGCACTGTTCTGAGCAGCTGTAATAGCTGTGCCTAACAATATCTGACAGGGTCAGATATGGAAAAACTGAATCAAAATCAGTGGCTGATGGCATTAAAAATTTAGAGACTCAGTTACATCAAAGCCAAAAAGATGCTACATTTAGATTATTTGCTAAAAAATAGTCTCACATTACATGCATGTGACCATAAACTATACTGATAGACAATTAGAAGGAGACTAAACATTGATAAATATGCTATCCTATGTATGTGTATATTAGTCGCTCAGTCATGTTGGACTCTTTGGGACCCCTTGGATTGCCTTGTATCTCAGCTGGTAAAGAATCTTCCTGCAATGCAGGGGACACTGGTTAGATTTCTGGGTTGGGAAATTCCCCTGGAGAAGGGATAGACTACCCGCTACAGTATTCCTGGGCTTCCCTGGTGGCTCAGATGGTAAAGAATGTACCTGCAGTGTGGGAGACCTTGGATCAATCCCTGCATGGGAAGATCACTTGGAGAAAGGAAAGGCTACCCACTCCAGTATTCTTGCCTGGAGAATTTCAGGGCTTGTCCATGGGTCTCAAAGAGTCTGACATGACCTAGTGACTTGACTCTGGACTATGCCTGCCAGATTCCTATGGCCATGAGATTTTCCAGGCAATAATATTAGAGTCGGTTGTTTTTTACTTCTCCGTGGAATCTTCCCAACCCAGAAATCAAATCCAGGTATCCCGCATTGCAGGCAGACTTTTTACTGTCTGAGGGACTCTTGCAACCCAATAGACTATAGACTGCTAGACTCCTTAGTCCTTGGAATTCTCCAGGCAAGAATACTGAAGTGGGTTGTCATTTCCTTCTCCTGTGTACACCAGTTACCAAGTGGGGCCATAATTGCTAGATACAGTACACATTATTGGAATAACAAAGCATGACAGTGATATAAATATTTGTATATCTTATTTACAGGTATTTCAGTTAACAAAGCATTCATATGTATTTTAATGACATAATTGTCATTGTAGTATACATTAGGCACTAAAAACAGTATAACTATTTATTAAAGATATGGTGCCATTCAACAATATAAGTTGCATGGTTTATCAAGTATTGGAGTGACAACCCACTCCAATATTCTTGCCAGGAAAATCCCAATGACAGAGGAACCTGGCGAACTACAGTCCATCAGATCTCAAAGAGTTGCACATGACTGAGAGACTGAGCACAGCTCACAGAATAAATTATGACTAGAGCTCCAAAATAATCTTCTTGGACATCAATAATCTATTACTTTCTTTAAAAGTTTGTTTTGCAAAGAAGAGACATATGTCACATAAGAAATAAATTCATTTGCAAATATATTCACATCTATTATTAAAGACACATATGTAACAGAAATAAAAACTAGTAGCTTTGGTGAAAAGCAAATTGATCTTTGAAAAATAACTGAATACTTCAGATTTTATCTGTAGCTGTGCTGTTTCTGAAATGAGTCTGTGTGAGAAATTAACTTGGGTAACCTTTGATTATATAATTATATAAGCAATAAATTAGATGAGGTAATTAATCTGTTTATTAATAATTACATTAGCTAAATTAATATTTTGCTATATTTAAAAGGGGACTACTAGTTAAAAATGTATAATATTATATAAGGGAATCCAGTTTCTTTATGTTGCTTAGGTAGTATTTCCTCATGGATTCTTAAATTTTTTATAATGCATATATTTAACAAATTCAGATTCAATTTTTGAGTATATACTAGATACGAATGTTAACTCTTGAGAGATCTCTCAACTAAGAAAATGTCCCTGTAATCATGAAAATATGTCAACGTAACATGAGGCACATGATTAAGGGTGCTCTTGAGCAATATTTATATGTGTGCAATGTATCCATAGTAGCTAGAAACCTGTTGTATGGAGATCATGGGATGTTTGTAGGTATAGAATGGAGAAACTGAGCCACTTTATCTTCTTCACTAGGAAATTGAGTTTTAATGGGCCTATATTTTGTTTCATGTATACATTTAATTTAAAATCTAATTTACCATGATGCTAAAAAAAAAAATCTCTTGTGAAATCAAAAAAAAAATAAAGGGAGAAACATGCAATATCATGATATGTAGTATATCACATCAATATTGACTAACATGAATGTATCTGAAACTAGCATAGATGTCCCCAAATTACGGAGAATTGAAATTATATAATAACATTTTCTAACACCATGAATAAATTGCCTATGGAATACTGACAAAATGTAGAGAAATGAGAAAAATGTCATTGATAGGATTACATATACATAAAACCAATTATTTTTTTAATAATTTTTTTTTACTGTTTTTTTTTTTTTTTTTGGCCACTTCTATTGGTCTTCCATTTACTTCCATCTTTCTTCTTTTGGCCTGTGTGGGCCTTCCATCCCAGTGGCCTTTCTCACTGCAGAGCACCGGCTCTGGGCACATGCACTCCAGAGTTCCGGTTCGGTAGTTGGACACATGGGTCCAGTCGCTCTGTGGCACGTGGGATCTTCCCAGGCCAGGGATTGAAATGGTGCCTCTTGCACTGCAAGGTGGTGTCCTTACTGGACCACCAGGGAAGCCCCATAAAACCAATTTATTTTGATAAAAAAGTAAAGCATAATTACAAACAGATCGACAGTTGGGTGCCAGGACAAATGTCTCCCTCTGAAGTGAAAGAATTTAACTCTTAATTTTTCTTCCAGGTATTATTCTTTCTGTGACTGACCAGTTTGTCTTAAGGAAATACCCAAACTTCCTTTCAGGCAGATGTCATTTCCTAATCACTCATTGTTTTCCAGGAGTAACAGGAGCCATGGAAAAGGCAAATGACACCGAAGGAATGAACTTCATTCTTCTAGGGCTGTTTGACCATACACGGACTCATCTGTTCCTCTTCTCCATGGTGCTCGTGACCTTCCTCACCTCCCTGATGGGCAATACCTTCATGATCATGCTCATTCACATGGACCCCCGGCTGCACACTCCCATGTACTTCCTACTTAGCCAGCTCTCCTCATGGACATGATGCTGGTTGGCCCTTCACTTTATCTTCTTCACTAGGAAATTGAGTTTTAATGGGCCTATATTTTGTTTCATGTATACATTTAATTTAAAATCTAATTTACCATGATGCTAAAAAAAAAAATCTCTTGTGAAATCAAAAAAAAAATAAAGGGAGAAACATGCAATATCATGATATGTAGTATATCACATCAATATTGACTAACATGAATGTATCTGAAACTAGCATAGATGTCCCCAAATTACGGAGAATTGAAATTATATAATAACATTTTCTAACACCATGAATAAATTGCCTATGGAATACTGACAAAATGTAGAGAAATGAGAAAAATGTCATTGATAGGATTACATATACATAAAACCAATTATTTTTTTAATAATTTTTTTTTACTGTTTTTTTTTTTTTTTTTTGGCCACTTCTATTGGTCTTCCATTTACTTCCATCTTTCTTCTTTTGGCCTGTGTGGGCCTTCCATCCCAGTGGCCTTTCTCACTGCAGAGCACCGGCTCTGGGCACATGCACTCCAGAGTTCCGGTTCGGTAGTTGGACACATGGGTCCAGTCGCTCTGTGGCACGTGGGATCTTCCCAGGCCAGGGATTGAAATGGTGCCTCTTGCACTGCAAGGTGGTGTCCTTACTGGACCACCAGGGAAGCCCCATAAAACCAATTTATTTTGATAAAAAAGTAAAGCATAATTACAAACAGATCGACAGTTGGGTGCCAGGACAAATGTCTCCCTCTGAAGTGAAAGAATTTAACTCTTAATTTTTCTTCCAGGTATTATTCTTTCTGTGACTGACCAGTTTGTCTTAAGGAAATACCCAAACTTCCTTTCAGGCAGATGTCATTTCCTAATCACTCATTGTTTTCCAGGAGTAACAGGAGCCATGGAAAAGGCAAATGACACCGAAGGAATGAACTTCATTCTTCTAGGGCTGTTTGACCATACACGGACTCATCTGTTCCTCTTCTCCATGGTGCTCGTGACCTTCCTCACCTCCCCGATGGGCAATACCTTCATGATCATGCTCATTCACATGGACCCCGGCTGCACACTCCCATGTACTTCCTACTTAGCCAGCTCTCCTCATGGACATGATGCTGGTGCTCACTATTGTTCCCAAAATGGCAGCCAACTACCTGATGGACACCAGGTCCATCTCTCCAGCCGGCTGTGGTGCCCAGATTTTCCTGTTTCTCACTCTGGGTGGGGGCGAGTGCTTCCTCTTGGCAGCCATGGCCTATGACCGCTATGTGGCCATATGTCACCCCCTGCGATACTCAATCCTCATGAATCAGAAACACTGCTTGCACATGACTGTGGGCTCCTGGCTTTTGGGGGCGGTGGATGGGCTGATGCAGGCTGGTACCACCCTGAGCTTTCCTTACTGCCACTCGCGGGAAATCAACCACTTCTTTTGTGAGGCGCCATCGCTTGTTCGCCTTGCCTGTGCAGACACCACGGTTTTTGAGTTCTTCATGTACATCTGCTGCATCCTGATGCTCTTGATTCCTCTGTCTCTCATTTTGACTTCCTACAGTCTCATCCTGGCTACTGTGCTCCGAATGCAGTCCACTTCAGCTAGGAAGAAAGCCTTTGCCACTTGTTCCTCCCATCTGGCTGTTGTGGGGCTTTTCTATGGTACCATCATGTTTATCTACATGCGACCCAAATCCTCCCACTCAGTGGCCCGTGACAAGGTGGTATCTGCATTTTACACCATCTTCACCCCTGTATTGAATCCCCTCATATACAGTGTGAGGAACAAAGAAGTCAAGGCGGCTTTGAGAAAGTGGCTGGAGAGACATTTTTGGTGGTCTCAATAGTGAGTTTTTTGGTTCTACCTTCCAGGTATTATTCTTTCTGTGACTGACCAGTTTGTCTTAAGGAAATACCCAAACTTCCTTTCAGGCAGATGTCATTTCCTAATCACTCATTGTTTTCCAGGAGTAACAGGAGCCATGGAAAAGGCAAATGACACCGAAGGAATGAACTTCATTCTTCTAGGGCTGTTTGACCATACACGGACTCATCTGTTCCTCTTCTCCATGGTGCTCGTGACCTTCCTCACCTCCTGATGGGCAATACCTTCATGATCATGCTCATTCACATGGACCCCGGCTGCACACTCCCATGTACTTCCTACTTAGCCAGCTCTCCTCATGGACATGATGCTGGTGCTCACTATTGTTCCCAAAATGGCAGCCAACTACCTGATGGACACCAGGTCCATCTCTCCAGCCGGCTGTGGTGCCCAGATTTTCCTGTTTCTCACTCTGGGTGGGGGCGAGTGCTTCCTCTTGGCAGCCATGGCCTATGACCGCTATGTGGCCATATGTCACCCCCTGCGATACTCAATCCTCATGAATCAGAAACACTGCTTGCACATGACTGTGGGCTCCTGGCTTTTGGGGGCGGTGGATGGGCTGATGCAGGCTGGTACCACCCTGAGCTTTCCTTACTGCCACTCGCGGGAAATCAACCACTTCTTTTGTGAGGCGCCATCGCTTGTTCGCCTTGCCTGTGCAGACACCACGGTTTTTGAGTTCTTCATGTACATCTGCTGCATCCTGATGCTCTTGATTCCTCTGTCTCTCATTTTGACTTCCTACAGTCTCATCCTGGCTACTGTGCTCCGAATGCAGTCCACTTCAGCTAGGAAGAAAGCCTTTGCCACTTGTTCCTCCCATCTGGCTGTTGTGGGGCTTTTCTATGGTACCATCATGTTTATCTACATGCGACCCAAATCCTCCCACTCAGTGGCCCGTGACAAGGTGGTATCTGCATTTTACACCATCTTCACCCCTGTATTGAATCCCCTCATATACAGTGTGAGGAACAAAGAAGTCAAGGCGGCTTTGAGAAAGTGGCTGGAGAGACATTTTTGGTGGTCTCAATAGTGAGCATTATTTTCTAAAATGGTTTATCACTCACCTTGGGTTTAGATTATGAAATTTGCTTTGTGTGAACAATATATTGTTCTTACTTTCCCAGTTTGTATTATCTTTTGAAGTATTTCTTCTGTATCAATAAATTAATTAGAAATGTCATATGTCATGTTTTCATACCTTGTCATAAAACTTTTGTCCTGAACTTTGAACCTTAGAATAAGAGAAACTTACTGAGTCACTGTAGCACAAGGTACTCTAGACTTCAACCATACAATTTTTGTGTATGTATGTTTGTTTAAATAATGAAAATCATTAATCTGATGGAGATGAATTATTTTAAAGGTGCATAATTATGCATAAGCATATCATTTTGATAAAATAAGTTTTAAATTAATAAACACACACATATATATATAATGTTACAGCAAATATTCATCAAATTATTTTTTGTAAATCATATAATTGTTTTAGCTAGTTCAGTAGTTGGATATAACATTATTTTAATTTGAAACAGTTTAATTAAAAACATCTGTAAGGATCATAATTTTAACAACCATTGCACAGGTCAGCATAAAGCTATTTGCCTTTATATCCTGACTCAATAGTTGATTTATTTTTCATTTTTCACAAAGTTCTCTTCTTTCTTCTGAATCTGCCATTGATATACATATGTTCCCTCCCCAAGCCTCTCCCACAACTCCCTCCCCATCACACCCCTCCATATCTCCATAGAGCCCCTGTTTGATATCCCCTAGTCCCACAGCATATTCCTCTCCCTCACCTCAATGTCCATAAGACTATTATTCTCTGTGTCCTTCTCTCCAGTGCTGCTCTACATTTTCATTTATCAGCACCATCTTTCTAGGTTCCACATATATGCGTCAGTATACTATATTTGTCTTTCTCTGACATACTTTACTCTGTATAATAGGTTCTGGAGTCATCCACCTCATTAGAACTGATTCAAATATATTTCTTTTTATGGTCAAGTAGTATTCCATTGTATATATGTACCACAGCTTTTCATGGTAATTATTTTCCACACTGATATGATTAAAATAATATTTAGTTAAGCAAACTGGACTATATATATTTAATACAGTAATAATATATAATAAATTTCTATTCAGATCTGTTGTGTATTTTTTGATTGGGTTGTTTCTTGTTTGATATGTATTGGTATGAGCTATTTGTACATTTTGCATGTAACCTTCTTGTTGGTCATATCATTTGCAAATATTTTTCCCATCTGTATATTGTCTTTTCTTTTTTTTTTTTTTTTGCCCTGAAGATTTAAAGTTTATTTAGCTCTTATGTGTTCATTTTTTAATTTTTCTGCCTTAGGAGATACATCAAAAAACTTACTACCTTACTCTTCAAAGATTGTTCAATTTTGTTTTCTTCTGTGAGTTTTATATTTTCAGTCCTTATATTTTAATCTTTAACCTATTTTGAGTTTATTTTTGCAAACTGTGTGAAGAAATGTTCTACTCTCATTGTCTAACACATATCTAGTTTTCTGTCTAATTTTCCCAGAACTCATTTTTGAAAAAATTGTCCTTTTTTGACTGGTAATAACTTCTGAACAATCTACCAAATCTTTGTCATTTAATTATCTCACATCAACTCAAATAAATCTTCACATTTGTAGACTGAGATTGAAAATAATCTACATGGAGATGTATTTGGTCATCTGCATTCTACTGAATTCCCATTGGCATTTTGAGAACTCAGAACTCAGGACTCACTAAGGTTTTACCCAGGTGATTTATATTAGAACAGGAGAAGCATTTGGTAAGTTCTGAACAGTGTCTCACGTGCCAGGGACAAGCAGCATTATGCATCTCCCTCAAAGTGGCTGCTAGTCAAAGCGCTAGTCAGGTGAGTGCTAGCACTTTCAGACTGAGTGTATGAAATATTTCCTTAAATTCTTTAACACATATATTTTATGTGTTATAACTTTGCATGTCTCAATTTACATGCTATATCAGACCATTCTGACTCTTACATTATGTTGCATAATATTAATTTAATACTTTTATAATAGATTCACTAATTATATATTTTAAAGGAACAAAAATCTTTGGTGAATATGTAATATTTTCATTTTATTTTATGTTGCTTTTAGAATAAAAGCTAGAAAAAATTCACTGGTTGTAAGCAATGAGGGTAGTGCTAGAGTACTCAATATTATGAAGTTGATATAGAGATTTTAAATTTATTCTAAATTAGTTTTTTGCTACATTCTATTTGGTAGTGCATATTATCAAAGAAAACTTAAGTCCAAGGTTTAGTGTATAAAAATACTTTGTTTTATATGTGGCTTTCTTTCATTGCCCCTTAGACTGTACATCGTGTATACACATACTACATTAATTCATCAAATTGTAATTATGTGCACTATATGATTGAACTTCCCAGAAGATGTGAATTTGTTCATGCTCCATCCCTAAGCGAAATGATGATATAATTATTTACTTGTATTTATTACTATTCTTTAGTAACAATGACAGTTTTAGATATAGAAAAGCAATAGTGCCTACTATTTGTTGAGAACTTACTAATTTTAAGTAATCAATTAAACACTCTTTTTACACTCCTGTTAGTCTTACAGCTATGCTATATAACTATGCATGCATTTTAAAACAGAAACTTGAGACCCACAGAGCATAAGAAATGTGCCAAACTTCACCCAACTTATAATTAATAAAATACAAAATAGAAAGAGCTTTGTTTTAGATATCAACCTACCCATTTACCTCTTCGATTCCCTCTGATTGAACTGTGAATTACCTGATGAGTTTCTTTATTTAACTTAATCATAAAAGGACAGGAGCTCCTGTGTTTCCTTGGTTCTTATAGTTACATGTTTTTACATGTATTTATAAACATATTTAAAATATTTATGCCATATTTTGTCTTTGGGGTTTATTTCCTAGAAAAATTAGGCAAAGAAAATGCATCCATTCAGAATGAATATGACAAATGCATTGCTTTATTCAAACTAATTTTTAAATTACATGAAAGATAATCATTTAATCCAGCCTACAACTTTTAGAATCCATTTTCTTCAGTATATTACCGTGCTTGCTTATTAAGTGCTTTTGTCTTCTCACTATCAAGACTGTAACTATGACAAAAACTGAAAGACTTAATTTAGCTTGGAAACTTAGCTTCCAGAATCTGGGTTTTGGACTCATCATGCTTCATTTGATACATGGCTTCTCCCCTTGACTCTCTAGGGAAACTAACCCAACTCTTATCTAATTCATGTGCAACTCTAAAAATATTAGTGTTTACTTAATTTAGTTATTATGACATCCATGAGATACTACACGTCAGGGAGTTAGCACAGTACCTGAAATAATCTTTTCTACAATCATTATCCTTGTTATGTCTTAGTTGTCACAAGTATAGCATGCTGATATGGAGTTAGATTCATGTCCATTTTCAAATATGTCATGAAGAAAAGTGTTATATTGTCTTTTCATATGTGGCTTTCTTTCATTGCCCCTTAGACTGTACATCGTGTATACACATACTACATTAATTCATCAAATTGTAATTATGTGCACTATATGATTGAACTTCCCAGAAGATGTGAATTTGTTCATGCTCCATCCCTAAGCGAAATGATGATATAATTATTTACTTGTATTTATTACTATTCTTTAGTAACAATGACAGTTTTAGATATAGAAAAGCAATAGTGCCTACTATTTGTTGAGAACTTACTAATTTTAAGTAATCAATTAAACACTCTTTTTACACTCCTGTTAGTCTTACAGCTATGCTATATAACTATGCATGCATTTTAAAACAGAAACTTGAGACCCACAGAGCATAAGAAATGTGCCAAACTTCACCCAACTTATAATTAATAAAATACAAAATAGAAAGAGCTTTGTTTTAGATATCAACCTACCCATTTACCTCTTCGATTCCCTCTGATTGAACTGTGAATTACCTGATGAGTTTCTTTATTTAACTTAATCATAAAAGGACAGGAGCTCCTGTGTTTCCTTGGTTCTTATAGTTACATGTTTTTACATGTATTTATAAACATATTTAAAATATTTATGCCATATTTTGTCTTTGGGGTTTATTTCCTAGAAAAATTAGGCAAAGAAAATGCATCCATTCAGAATGAATATGACAAATGCATTGCTTTATTCAAACTAATTTTTAAATTACATGAAAGATAATCATTTAATCCAGCCTACAACTTTTAGAATCCATTTTCTTCAGTATATTACCGTGCTTGCTTATTAAGTGCTTTTGTCTTCTCACTATCAAGACTGTAACTATGACAAAAACTGAAAGACTTAATTTAGCTTGGAAACTTAGCTTCCAGAATCTGGGTTTTGGACTCATCATGCTTCATTTGATACATGGCTTCTCCCCTTGACTCTCTAGGGAAACTAACCCAACTCTTATCTAATTCATGTGCAACTCTAAAAATATTAGTGTTTACTTAATTTAGTTATTATGACATCCATGAGATACTACACGTCAGGGAGTTAGCACAGTACCTGAAATAATCTTTTCTACAATCATTATCCTTGTTATGTCTTAGTTGTCACAAGTATAGCATGCTGATATGGAGTTAGATTCATGTCCATTTTCAAATATCAGGTCACATTGAAGAAAAGTGTTATATGAAAGTTTTGCTAATTTAATGCCTGTGAGTCTGTAACATAGAGCATACAGTTGGGCAGGGTGAAGTTTTGTTAATTAAGAGGAAATCACATTAAAATTAATTAGAGCTAGATTAATTTAGTTTTCCTGGAGAATCAAGGGGAGAAACCATTTATCAGACGAAACATGATGAGTCCAGAACCTAGGTTTTGGATGTTAAGAAACAAGACAATGGCAAAGACATTTAAGGACCTTCCCTGTTGGCCAAGTGGTTGGGACTCTCCTCTTCCAATGCCTGAAACTTGTACTAAGATCCCACATGCCATGGAACATGGCCGAAAAACAAACAAAAAAAGACTTTTAGTTCTGCATAATCATTGATTTTATGAAACTGGAAAAATAAATAACAAGTGATTTTATATATATATATTTTGATGTATAGAGCAACACCATAGGTGATTAATTATGCTTTTATAAATCTATCATGCATTTTCAACCTTTTGAATTACACAGACCTGAATCCACTTAAGTAAAGCAGTCTTTCTGATATGAAACAACAAGTAATAAGATTTCATCTTACTATTTTGCTCTATGAATTGCAAATCTTCTGGAGGAAAATACATGATTTTATGCATGATAAATTCCACAAGTTACTAAAATACTATAAACTATTTAATAGCAAAGCTATGACAAAATGCTTTAAAAATGGTAATTAAAGACCAATATCCTTAGAATGATCAAATTTACAGTGGCTATGTATATTTGTTCTCTGTTCAAATATTCATAAATGGTGGATGGAGGGTACAGTTCAACCCAAAATGATTGCAAATATTATATCACCTGAATTATTCCTATGTCAAAAAAAGTAGATTTGTATCATAATTTAGTTTCTCAAATATATCTTGATTATAATTCCAAGTGTAGGAAACAAAATATTAACAATAGAAAAAAATAAGGTTAGTCTGTATAGAGGTGCTGTGAGATAAATTTTGATATCCAGTTGTGTGCATTTTCTCTTGTAATAAACAGATAATCCTAAAAGAGACTGATAATATATTTCATACCACTTTTATATGATATTTAAACACTTTTAGATAAATTGCCTAAATTTATCCACCTACTCATCAGTGACAGGCATTCGCACTAAGAAACCTGCTTATTAATTTAGTATTTCTGTCTCATAGAAATCAAAGAAAAACTTCATACTGAATTTAGGATAAGGAAGACAAATATGGCTATCTGTCCCCTAATTTTTACTGTGCATTACTAGAGATCCATATAACTTTCTAGACTTTAGATTTCATATTAATATACAGATTGAAATTAAAGTATATGGGTATAGTATGAGTTTTTGATTTGGAAATACAATTCAAGAAATGAAATATCTGATGTACCACATGATGTTTTATAAAAAGCTACCATTTTAAAGTAACTTCTTCTTTGATAGCAAATTCACATAGCACTTTGAAAATCATGCATAAATTAATCATCATATGAAAAGCATGTTTAGAAAATGCTCTTAAACATGAGCATTAATTAACAGTTTTCATTTAAATAGAGAGCACAAAATGAACCTCAACAGAGCAAATGAAGCTTGTGCTGGAAGACGGTCTAGTAAAATATGAACTTCTTGACTATAGAAACAAGGATACTGATTCATTGAGGGTGGTGGTTAACATGGCAATTCTTACAAATATCTTCCAAATGAATTTGGAAAATGATTTGGAATTTTATGCATGATAAATTCCACAAGTTACTAAAATACTATAAACTATTTAATAGCAAAGCTATGACAAAATGCTTTAAATGGTAATTAAAGACCAATATCCTTAGAATGATCAAATTTACAGTGGCTATGTATATTTGTTCTCTGTTCAAATATTCATAAATGGTGGATGGAGGGTACAGTTCAACCCAAAATGATTGCAAATATTATATCACCTGAATTATTCCTATGTCAAAAAAAGTAGATTTGTATCATAATTTAGTTTCTCAAATATATCTTGATTATAATTCCAAGTGTAGGAAACAAAATATTAACAATAGAAAAAAATAAGGTTAGTCTGTATAGAGGTGCTGTGAGATAAATTTTGATATCCAGTTGTGTGCATTTTCTCTTGTAATAAACAGATAATCCTAAAAGAGACTGATAATATATTTCATACCACTTTTATATGATATTTAAACACTTTTAGATAAATTGCCTAAATTTATCCACCTACTCATCAGTGACAGGCATTCGCACTAAGAAACCTGCTTATTAATTTAGTATTTCTGTCTCATAGAAATCAAAGAAAAACTTCATACTGAATTTAGGATAAGGAAGACAAATATGGCTATCTGTCCCCTAATTTTTACTGTGCATTACTAGAGATCCATATAACTTTCTAGACTTTAGATTTCATATTAATATACAGATTGAAATTAAAGTATATGGGTATAGTATGAGTTTTTGATTTGGAAATACAATTCAAGAAATGAAATATCTGATGTACCACATGATGTTTTATAAAAAGCTACCATTTTAAAGTAACTTCTTCTTTGATAGCAAATTCACATAGCACTTTGAAAATCATGCATAAATTAATCATCATATGAAAAGCATGTTTAGAAAATGCTCTTAAACATGAGCATTAATTAACAGTTTTCATTTAAATAGAGAGCACAAAATGAACCTCAACAGAGCAAATGAAGCTTGTGCTGGAAGACGGTCTAGTAAAATATGAACTTCTTGACTATAGAAACAAGGATACTGATTCATTGAGGGTGGTGGTTAACATGGCAATTCTTACAAATATCTTCCAAATGAATTTGGAAAATGATTTGGAATTTTTTCCTTAATGTTATTTAAGTATTCTGTAATGTATGTTGCCAATGTTTTCTCTGAATCTGGACTGGATAAATGGGAGGAATTTCATATTGAAATACAACCATCCCCAAAAATCCATGAAGACAGGGGCAATTTTTCTATATTCTGTAATTAAAAGAAAAAAAGAACACTAGACAAGCTATAGGGTTAACATACTTGGTAAGCATAGATACTTCAAAAATAATCCTAAGATTACCAAGATCATAGATTCAAACAATGTACAAATCAGTAAGAAAGGATTTTGTTCCATTAGTAGTCATATGGACTCATATGAGAAAATCTACCATGTAATCTAGCTCATTAAAATTAAAGCAAAAATAACATATATCTCTAATGCATGTAATACTCAATATAAACTTGGATTTAAAATGCTGCAACAATCAAAAACTGTTCAGTTCGGTCAGCTCAGTCACTCAGTTGTGTCCAACTCTTTGCAGCCCCATGGACTGGAGCACACCAGGCTTCACTGTCCCCCACCATCTCCCAAATTCATGTCCACTGAGATGGTGATATCACTCAACCATCTCATCTTCTGTCATCCCCTTCTCTTTCTGCCTTCCATGTATGTGCTAGTTGCTCAGTTATGTCCAACTCTTTGTGACCCCTTGCACTGTAGACTGACAGGCTTCTTATGTCAAAGGGATTTTCCAGGCAAGGATGCTGAAGTGGGTTACCACTTCCTTCTCCTATGTATAGAAGCTACAAAATGGAGTGATAATTGAAATTTTCCTAAGGTATTAGATATAGTACACATTATTGGAAAACAAAGCATGATAGTGATATGAACATTAGTATATCTTATTTAAAGATATTTAGGTTAACGAAGCAATTATATGTATTTTAATGACAATTGACATTGATAATATTCATTAGGCACTAAAAACAATTTAAATATGTATTAAAGATATGGTATCATTCACCTAAGTTGCACAGTTTATCAAGTAACTTACAGAGGATTCCCTCCTCCCCCCACAAATTTACTACAGCTTAAGACTTTCCCTGGTGGCTCAACAGTAAAGATTCATCTGCAGTGTAGGGGATGCAGGTGACATTAGTTTGATCCCTGGGTGGGATCCCTGGAGGAGAAAATGCCAACTGACTCCAATATTCTTGCCAGGAAAATCCCATGGATTGAGCCGAAGAGCCTGATGGGCTATAGTCCATAAGGTGTCAAAGAGTCAGACACAACTGGGAGACTAAGCACACAGAATAGATTATGAATAAAGCTCGAGCATGATCTTTTTGGGCATCACTAGTGTATTATTTTCTTTGAATGTCTGATTTGCAAAGAAAAGATATATATCATATAAGAAAGAAAGTCATCTGCATACATATTCACGTCTAATTGAGGTAATTAGTTTGTTTAACAATAATTATATTAGTAAGTAGATTAATATTTTACTGCTTTTAAAAGGTGGTTACTGGTAAAAAAGTATGAAAGCCTGTAAGTGAATCCGGCTTCTTTATGTTCCTTTATGTTGTACTCCTTCATGAATTTTAAAATTTTTTATAAGGCATATATTTAACGAATTCCGATTCAGTTTCTGAGTGTAGACTAGATATGAATGCTAACCCTTGAGAGGTCCCTCAACTAAGAAAATGTCCCTGTAATCAAGAAAACAGTTCAGGGTAGTGTGAAGGTTATGGTAATGGGTGCCCATGAGCATGATCTCTGTGTATGTTAAGTATGTGTAGTAGCTAGAAACCTGGTATACTGAGATCATGAGGTGTTCGAGGTTTTAGAATGGAGAAACTGAGCCATTTTATATTCCTTGCCAGGAAACTGAGTTTTAGTGGGTCTAAAGTTTGTGCTGCATATATATTTAATTTTAAATCTAATTCACCATGATGTTAAAAGAAAAAAGAAAAACCTCTTGTGAAACCACATAAAAGGGAGAAATATGCAATAGTAATAATATGTAGTGTATCACATCAATATTGATTAACATGTATGATCTGAAACTCCTTAACATGGTAGGTTCCAAATTATAGAAAATTAAGATTCCATAATAACATTTCCTAGAACCATGATATCTATGGCATACTGATAAAATAGAAATTTTAGAAATGCAGTTGGTCATATTACATATACATAAAACCTATTTATTTTGAAAAGAATTAATGTCTAATTACAAACAGATGGACAAGTGAATGCCAATCCAAACGTCTCCCTCTGAAGTGAAAGAATTTAACTCTTAATTTTTCTTCCAGGTATTATTCTTTCTGTGACTGACCAGTTTGTCTTAAGGAAATACCCAAACTTCCTTTCAGGCAGATGTCATTTCCTAATCACTCATTGTTTTCCAGGAGTAACAGGAGCCATGGAAAAGGCAAATGACACCGAAGGAATGAACTTCATTCTTCTAGGGCTGTTTGACCATACACGGACTCATCTGTTCCTCTTCTCCATGGTGCTCGTGACCTTCCTCACCTCCCTGATGGGCAATACCTTCATGATCATGCTCATTCACATGGACCCCCGGCTGCACACTCCCATGTACTTCCTACTTAGCCAGCTCTCCCTCATGGACATGATGCTGGTGCTCACTATTGTTCCCAAAATGGCAGCCAACTACCTGATGGACACCAGGTCCATCTCTCCAGCCGGCTGTGGTGCCCAGATTTTCCTGTTTCTCACTCTGGGTGGGGGCGAGTGCTTCCTCTTGGCAGCCATGGCCTATGACCGCTATGTGGCCATATGTCACCCCCTGCGATACTCAATCCTCATGAATCAGAAACACTGCTTGCACATGACTGTGGGCTCCTGGCTTTTGGGGGCGGTGGATGGGCTGATGCAGGCTGGTACCACCCTGAGCTTTCCTTACTGCCACTCGCGGGAAATCAACCACTTCTTTTGTGAGGCGCCATCGCTTGTTCGCCTTGCCTGTGCAGACACCACGGTTTTTGAGTTCTTCATGTACATCTGCTGCATCCTGATGCTCTTGATTCCTCTGTCTCTCATTTTGACTTCCTACAGTCTCATCCTGGCTACTGTGCTCCGAATGCAGTCCACTTTAGCTAGGAAGAAAGCCTTTTCCACCTGTTCCTCTCACTTGACTGTCGTGGGGCTATTTTATGGTACCCTTATCTTCATTTACATGCGGCCCAAGTCCTTTCATTCAGTGGCCCGTGACAAGGTGGTATCTGCATTTTACACCATCTTCACCCCTGTATTGAATCCCCTCATATACAGTGTGAGGAACAAAGAAGTCAAGGCAGCTTTGAGAAAGTGGCTGGAGAGACATTTTTGGTGGTCTCAATAGTGAGCATTATTTTCTAAAATGGTTTATCACTCACCTTGGGTTTAGATTATGAAATTTGCTTTGTGTGAACAATATATTGTTTTTACTTTCCCAGTTTGCATTATGTTTTGAAGTATTTCTTCTGTATTAATAAAGTGAAATACATATACATACCTTTTCAAAAAGTGAAAGTGGAAACACTACATACAAAATCCATGTGATGCAACCAAAGAAGCAATGTGTGACATTTTTAGTAAAATATCCCTACCAAAAGAAAAAGAAAGAATTCAAATCCACAGCCGAATTTTTTACTTCAAATAATCTTTAAAAAAAGGAAAAGAAGAAAAGCCAAAGCTAAAGTTAGTAGAAGGAAGAGAATAACAACATCAAGGAGAAAATTAAGGATATAGCATATAGAAAGAAAATATTGATAAACCAAAAGCTGACTTCTAGAAACATAAATAAAGTTGACAACACTTTGGCTAAACAATTTAGAATAAAGTCAGCAAGCTAGAACAAATAAAATGAAAAGTGAGGAGGGAAAAATCTGATACTATTGAAATGCAAAGGATTTAAAGAGAATTCTATAAGCAATTATACACCAAAAATTAAATAACCTAGAATAATAGATAAATTCCTAGAAGCATAAAGTTTATAAAAAAAGAATCATGATGAAATAGAAAATCAAAACAGACAAATAATGATCAAAGAGATTGAAGCAATAATCAAAACCTCCCAACTCATAGAAACCCTGGGCTAGATAGAGAATTGTTTAACTGGTGAATTCTACCAGTCATTTAAATAATTACCATCAATCCTTGTTAAAGATTCCAAGCAAAATTAGTAATGAAGAAATTTTAAACATGTTGTATCAGGCTAGGTTTATCTTAATACCAAATTTGGATAGGGAAACCAGAAAAAGAAAACTACTAACTGATATTCTTGATAAATATATATGCAAAAATTCTGAAAAGTATAAGTAGTATGTATCATGAGTAATCATGTACCATGATCTATTACTTATGGGATTCACATCTGGGAATCAAGGGTAGCTGAACATATGCAAATCAAGAAATGTGCTACACCATAGTAATAGAGTTAAATATAAAAACCATGCAGCTATATATAAAAACAGAAGGAACCCCTTACCCTACTACATAGAGGGCAGAGGCATGTGTGAATTCCTTCTGGGTTAACTGAAACCATGTGACTGTATCAGAGTTCAATATCTCATTGTGCCCATTTCTGTTTCTTTTATTGCAAGTGAGTTGATTCTAAGAACACTTCACTATAGGCTTGCTGGTGCCTATCTCAGTCTCAGAGTCTATGAGCTATGAATTATCAAGTGTATTCCCCTAGCCCAGGGAGAGAAAAGGACAACAGCAGAGTAGTACTAATTGCCCTTACCTCCTGTCTGCAATGTGTAACTTCTCAACTCTGCGCTTTAGCCAGGGATGAGCATCTGTTAGATATCCTTTTTGAAACAGCCCATCTTTTTAAAGTCTGGAAACTCTTTCCTTTCTATATGTTTGCTGGAAAAGAGTTGGGCAAAGCATCCTGCTCTTACTAAAATGAGGATCTGGTAAAACCTCTTTGGTTTCTCCTAAATTATGTTCACATATTTATACATAATCTTACTCTCAATTTTAACTCCAAGGTTCACTGTTGCTTTAGTTTCCTAACATAATTCCTCTGAGTGGCATGTTCAGTTTTTCCTCTAATATAAAGCATGCCTGATGCTCATACTCATGCCTGCGAACCAACTGAGCATTTGATGTGCATTATATTGCTCATCTATTTCCTCCACCTGACAGTGGCAACACTGTACTGCTAGAGCATTGTTTTGACACATCTATGAACAACAAAAAACACTATTCAAAACTGAAAGTATAAATTTTATTGAAAATGATTGTTATTTTCTTGCTGAATGTCTAACTTGAAATCTTTTATGGTATCTGTCTGTTCTGTACTACTTTTACTTAGCTAGGAGTCTGAGGTTTTGCACAGAAAATAACTTAGTTTAAGCTGAAGTGTACATTTCACTCAGGTTGTCAATGATGTTCTAAATCAGAGTAAGATTGGACATTTTAATAAGATTCAACATCCAAAGATAGAAGTATAATCAAAATCTAGATTGTGCTCCCTTCTTAAACAAAATAACAACAGCTATTACTGGTCACCTGGATTAAGCAATTTACAATATTTCATTTTTGTCAGAGGCAGATTTTCTCACTAATCTTATTCCATAAGAAAGGTATATCTATAGACACACACACACACACACACAGATTTCTTATCTTTCAGTTGTGAAAGGTAAGCTTTATATTTACTCTTAGACAACAAAAAGTTACAGGGGGTGGAAAAAATGAAGGCAAAACATACTTTCTCTGGACTCTGAAAATGTAAAGTAAACCAATAGTAAGATTATAGAAATTATCCCAAGTAGAACCCAATTGCAAAAGGTTTGGCACAAAAAATGTAATCTGCTATAACTGTTCTGGTTATTGTAATATACTTTATGACACAGAGATAAATATGCAACATAAAATATATAATTATATTTCCTAAATATAAACTAAGATACATGGTGATTTTATCAAATTAAGCTCAAAAAGAACATAAAGGTGGCTGAATTCTATCATAGACTTTATCAATTAATTACTGAGTTTGACCAAATCTTTTCTTTTAGTAATACACTCTGTGAACTTTTCTCCTTATTAAAGTTTAAATAGCTAATGCTAGAATAAGATTGGTCCACTTAAATGGGCATCTTGGCATCTCTTTCCAGGTTGATTTTCATTTTAGTTTTCTTTTTGTAAATAATTCTTACTTATTTTAATGAAACATAGCATTATGAAAGCATGTAGGAAAATATATTGAAGTTCTAGAGACTTCTAAAATCCTTGAAAATTAAACATAGGGTGGTCATATTTACTGCTAGAGCATTGTTTTGACACATCTATGAACAACAAAAAACACTATTCAAAACTGAAAGTATAAATTTTATTGAAAATGATTGTTATTTTCTTGCTGAATGTCTAACTTGAAATCTTTTATGGTATCTGTCTGTTCTGTACTACTTTTACTTAGCTAGGAGTCTGAGGTTTTGCACAGAAAATAACTTAGTTTAAGCTGAAGTGTACATTTCACTCAGGTTGTCAATGATGTTCTAAATCAGAGTAAGATTGGACATTTTAATAAGATTCAACATCCAAAGATAGAAGTATAATCAAAATCTAGATTGTGCTCCCTTCTTAAACAAAATAACAACAGCTATTACTGGTCACCTGGATTAAGCAATTTACAATATTTCATTTTTGTCAGAGGCAGATTTTCTCACTAATCTTATTCCATAAGAAAGGTATATCTATAGACACACACACACACACACACAGATTTCTTATCTTTCAGTTGTGAAAGGTAAGCTTTATATTTACTCTTAGACAACAAAAAGTTACAGGGGGTGGAAAAAATGAAGGCAAAACATACTTTCTCTGGACTCTGAAAATGTAAAGTAAACCAATAGTAAGATTATAGAAATTATCCCAAGTAGAACCCAATTGCAAAAGGTTTGGCACAAAAAATGTAATCTGCTATAACTGTTCTGGTTATTGTAATATACTTTATGACACAGAGATAAATATGCAACATAAAATATATAATTATATTTCCTAAATATAAACTAAGATACATGGTGATTTTATCAAATTAAGCTCAAAAAGAACATAAAGGTGGCTGAATTCTATCATAGACTTTATCAATTAATTACTGAGTTTGACCAAATCTTTTCTTTTAGTAATACACTCTGTGAACTTTTCTCCTTATTAAAGTTTAAATAGCTAATGCTAGAATAAGATTGGTCCACTTAAATGGGCATCTTGGCATCTCTTTCCAGGTTGATTTTCATTTTAGTTTTCTTTTTGTAAATAATTCTTACTTATTTTAATGAAACATAGCATTATGAAAGCATGTAGGAAAATATATTGAAGTTCTAGAGACTTCTAAAATCCTTGAAAATTAAACATAGCTGGCATCCCAAGAGTCATATTTATGCACATCTGATGTAATAATAGGAGAGTAAATTTAGAAAGATAGCAATCGGCCACGCACCTTCATAGGTCGCTATGGACACTGTGTGGTGGACACGACTGATGCTACAAGACTAGAAAAGCTTTCCTCACTCCAACAGGAATATTAGGAGGATACCACTCCAAGAGGAAGTGGATGCAGACTGTTGGAGTTCATCAATGTTAATTTCTGTGAGTGATATTAATCTCTAAATGTTTCTTAGTTTTACTTATTAAATTTGAACGACAGAAAGTCCAGTTATATCATTTTGTCTACATAGTTTTCAAAAATGAAATTCATTTGACTATCTACCCTACAATCTCAAGAACTAAATGCATGCTAGCTGGCATAGTCATAAGGTTAAAGTACTTGTAACAACCTGAGAAAACCATCAAATAAATGTTTTGACTGTTATTGTTTTGATTTTTACAAAATAGATGGAGTCAGCCTTTCAGTGCTGGGGAAATTTATAGTTTCAATATTGAGTGAAGGCAACAAGGACTAGAAAATACAGAAGTAAAAATTATGGACAGTTTTAATATATTCTGTGATAGCTCTACGGGGAAATAAGTGAGGCTGTATTTGTGCCTGTGGGTAGCATTGAAAAAGAGATGAGTTTATGATTTAAAGTAAAAATATTACCACTTTACAACACTATACAGGAAAGACTATGCCTTCAGAAGAAAAGAGAGAATCTTTAGCATTCTGAAACAGTAGTGCCAAAGAAGAAAATATTTACTTTTAAAATATTAAGTATTCCTATTTCTACACTAGTTAGAAGCAAACTTTTATCATTCACTTAGTGCCATTGTAAATATTGTGCTTGCAAGATGAATTATTCATTTAAAAATTCCAAGACACTTTTTATCCATAGCTAATTTTAGAAAGTATCCCTCAGAATTCTCTTTTCATAGGTTTACAACCATATTAACCACTGGCAAGTAAATTCACTTAATATGAAAAGATAGGAATTTCACTGAAACAAATAATAAAACACCCATCATGTAGGAAAATATATTGAAGTTCTAGAGACTTCTAAAATCCTTGAAAATTAAACATAGCTGGCATCCCAAGAGTCATATTTATGCACATCTGATGTAATAATAGGAGAGTAAATTTAGAAAGATAGCAATCGGCCACGCACCTTCATAGGTCGCTATGGACACTGTGTGGTGGACACGACTGATGCTACAAGACTAGAAAAGCTTTCCTCACTCCAACAGGAATATTAGGAGGATACCACTCCAAGAGGAAGTGGATGCAGACTGTTGGAGTTCATCAATGTTAATTTCTGTGAGTGATATTAATCTCTAAATGTTTCTTAGTTTTACTTATTAAATTTGAACGACAGAAAGTCCAGTTATATCATTTTGTCTACATAGTTTTCAAAAATGAAATTCATTTGACTATCTACCCTACAATCTCAAGAACTAAATGCATGCTAGCTGGCATAGTCATAAGGTTAAAGTACTTGTAACAACCTGAGAAAACCATCAAATAAATGTTTTGACTGTTATTGTTTTGATTTTTACAAAATAGATGGAGTCAGCCTTTCAGTGCTGGGGAAATTTATAGTTTCAATATTGAGTGAAGGCAACAAGGACTAGAAAATACAGAAGTAAAAATTATGGACAGTTTTAATATATTCTGTGATAGCTCTACGGGGAAATAAGTGAGGCTGTATTTGTGCCTGTGGGTAGCATTGAAAAAGAGATGAGTTTATGATTTAAAGTAAAAATATTACCACTTTACAACACTATACAGGAAAGACTATGCCTTCAGAAGAAAAGAGAGAATCTTTAGCATTCTGAAACAGTAGTGCCAAAGAAGAAAATATTTACTTTTAAAATATTAAGTATTCCTATTTCTACACTAGTTAGAAGCAAACTTTTATCATTCACTTAGTGCCATTGTAAATATTGTGCTTGCAAGATGAATTATTCATTTAAAAATTCCAAGACACTTTTTATCCATAGCTAATTTTAGAAAGTATCCCTCAGAATTCTCTTTTCATAGGTTTACAACCATATTAACCACTGGCAAGTAAATTCACTTAATATGAAAAGATAGATAGGAATTTCACTGAAACAAATAATAAAACACTATCAAATATTAGGAAATAGGATTCCCTACCACTCACTTAATAACACATTTAGCTGACCTTTCCATTAAATAATCTAAACAACATTATCGTGCAGACTAGACATTTATATTCATGATGACGGCTTGTATGTATATACTTATTTTACCAAAAATAAAGTTGATAGCCATTATCATTCAATGTCCAATGTAAAGATAAGAGTTAATGATTCATATAGATAAAATACTTAGATACAAGTGGGAACATCATGATAAGAAAATGTTTGGTGTAAGCAGAATTTAGTTTAAATTCTAATATTTAATGCTATATGTGTTTACCTGTATACAAAATCAAATATAATTACTATGGTTTAGCAAAGTATCCCATTAAACTGATAATTAAATATAAATCTGGAGTGGAAGCAGCAAAAATGTCCATAAATTAAATGAATTAATAAGTATAATATAGTACATATATATAAAGAGATATTGCCCATCCATAAAATAGAAGGAAATTCTGATACAGGTTACAGCACGGGTAAATTTGAACGCATTATGATACGTGCAATAAACTACTCAAAAGCACCATAAAATTAAGTACTCTATGATTTAGCTTATCTAATGCTTGTAAAGTATTCAAATTCATAGAGATAGAACAGTGATTTCCAGGACCTGAGAAGAAGCAATAATAAATTATTATTATTCTAATTGGTAATAGTTTCAGCTAGAGATGATGAAGAGTCTGGAGATTAATATTCATGATAAATTCATAACAATATGAAAATACTGAATTCCATTGTATTGAAAGTACACATAAATTAATTTGTGAAACATGACCATACCCTACAATTACTGAGTTACATACTGAATTTTAAACAGGCTTAAAATTGAATCAATCTTCAACAACAAAAGTAATGAAGATAATGGAAATTAAGGTGGCCTCAAGTTAAAGAAATAAGTTAGGAGGGTTTGAGGTATTTCAGAAGAAGGGTCATGAGAACTATAAATAGGAACTGAGTATTATTATTATTAGTTCAGACTAATTGTTAAAGATAAGACAGTGTGCAAATCACAAAGTTTTGGAAAGCATGAAATACATTTGGTAAGGGGGAAGTGTATTTCCATGATAGGTAGTAGCAGATTATTAGCTTAGTTGTGTCCAACTCTTGCAACCCCATGAACTATACCTGCCGGGCTTCTCTGTTTGGAATTCTCCAGGCAAGAATACTGAAATTGTTTGGCATTTCATACTCAAGGGGAGTTTCCCAACCTGGAAATTGAACCAGGGTGTCCTGAATTGCAGGAAGTTCTTTGCCAACTGAACTATGAGTAAGGTCATTCTATTGATATAATAGAAGACCTGGCTCCCATTCTTCTCACCTCCCTGGGGTGTCTGGCCAGATGAGCAGGCCCTTCTGGAGTCAGAGCCTATTTCCACACCTCTGTGGCAAGGCACCGCCGCCCCCCCCTTCCCAAACACAGTCTCCTCAACCAAGAAATGGGTCAGTAACAACCACGGGCCAAGGAAACAATGCTTAGTCCCACATGATCTCAAGTCCTAGAATTTTAGGACTGCACAGGACTCAGGGCTGTGGATGACTCAGCCCCCAAGATAAAAGGGCTCTACTCCACCTCTAGCTGGTTCCTCCTAACCCCAGCAGAGCTCCTCTCTTGGGCAGAGGCCCCTCACAGTCCCCGGTGTTCAGCCTGGATTTGCCTCTTTGATCAGACCCTGTCAATGACCCTTTGGACTGGACAACCAGCTAAAAGCTTCAAGGAGAATGCTGCCAGGACAAAGATGACGGTCAAGCAATGGAATTAGGAATTAAATGAGCCTCTGGCACTGCCTTTCTCCTTCTTGATTGGCAGACTAGTATGGGACGGGTGTTTACAAAAAGAGTGGGTAAAGGGAATGACCATGGTAGAAGGGGACTCCTTCTGTCAGGTAACTTTATTGAATCACAGCAGGTCACTGAAACTAAATTAGCCTCCTTAGTTTTGCAGTTATGGTTGCATTCATTCAACTAGCTAGAGCCTATTTGGCTGTGGAAGATCAGAGATGAAAATGCTTTTAAGGACTTAGATCCTCATGAACCTGAAGGAGAAATTAATTTATCAATGTTTTTGAGTGAAGAAGTAAGATTGTTTTTTTGATTCCCATATGCAATATTATTTGTGCTTCTGTGACTTTGTAGGGAAGACTTCTTCTCCCTGTACAAATGTCCTTGACAGTTATGAAGGTGTTCGCTTAGTATTATGGGATTATCTTGGGGGGAAATACCTCTAAGAAGGTTGTTATTTTCAATGATAGCTTTGCATAGTTAAAGTATCTAACAATTTAAAGTTATGTTTCTATCTACAGATTCAACTCTTCCACTTCCTACATGTAAGACTATAGTCACCTTATTTCGAAAGCAGCAATAACTTCCCAGAGTAATTGAGGTCACAAAAAATAATTGGATCTTACTGTGTCTCTGTAAACTGTCGCATGTATAGGTAACCCTCATGTATTTCTCCATTTACAGTGTCAGTCTTGTTTGAAATCATGGAAAACTGGAATATCACTGATGATTTCATTCTCCTAGGACTCTTCAGCCACACTGGAGACCACCAGTTTCTCTTTCTGTTGGTTCTGATAACTGCCTTCGCCTCCCTAATGGGCAATGCCCTCATGCTTCTCCTGATTCTCCTGGACCCCCGACTCCACAAGCCCATGTACTTCCTACTGAGCCAACTCTCCCTCATGGACCTGATGCTGGTTTCCACCATTGTGCCCAAAATGACTGTGGACTATCTGACCGGCCAGAAGGTTATCTCCCCCACTGGCTGTGGGTTCCAGATCTTTTTCTTCATCACTTTGGGAGGGGGTGAGTGCTTCCTCTTAGCCGCCATGTCCTATGACCGCTATGTGGCTGTCTGTCATCCACTGAGATACCCAGTCCTCATGAGTGGGAAAATGTGCCTCAGCATGATCTTGGGATCTTGGATCCTGGGTGCAGCTGATGGGCTCATGCAAGCTGCTGTGACCCTAAGCTTCTCATTTTGCAGTGCCCGAGAAATTGATCATTTCTTTTGTGAGGCCCCCACACTTGTGCGTTTGGCTTGTGCTGACACTTCTGTCTTTGAATATGCCATGTACATCTGCTGTGTGTTAATGCTCCTGATCCCCATTTCCCTCATCTTGATTTCCTATAGTCTCATCCTTGCTGCTGTTCTGCAGATGCGTTCTAATGAAGCCCGCAAAAAGGCCTTTGCCACTTGCTCCTCACATATCTCGTTGGTGGGACTCTTTTTTGGGGCTGCTATTTTTACCTACATGAGACCTAAATCCTACGGGTCAGCTAACCATGATAAGATTGTGTCGGCATTTTATACTATCTTCACCCCTGTGCTGAACCCCCTCATCTATAGTCTGAGAAACAATGAGGTCAAGGGAGCTCTGAGAAAGTGTATGGGTCTAACGAAGACCAGCTTTGTTAATGATGGGGGCAGAGAGCAGTGACACAAAAGATAAATACAAGAACAAAGATAGAGAATATAGAGTGGGCATTAGGGGGCTAGACACCTCTGAGAGGCACTAGCGACAATTGTCTCCCACATAGTCTTCTTATTGGAAAGTTTTACATGAATACGTGCCGTGGGCCAGGTAGGGTACATGCACACAAACTAGATAAACAATTCCTTCTAGGCCTGGATAAACATAAGCTTTTGCTAACTTCAACCAGAGACACCTGTTCAACCTAATTCCTCTTATTTGTCTTAAGGACTACAGAATTCGTATCTCGTGACCCACACACAGGAAACGAGGCCACCTAAGGATCACAGCTTTCCACAGATCCTTTCTGACTGCATTCCACTGGATGATGAGTTCACAAAAGCGTGACTTGTCTCCTGATTTTTCTCCATGAATTCTGGTTTCGATTATGATGCTTTTTACTAAATTCATTTCCCACAGTTCATAATGCTGTTTGCTAAACCCATCTCCCACATGGATCAGTGTGCTGCCATAAAGTCATGACTAAGATTCGATTTATTTACCTCAAAGCTCAAAATTTTAAAGAGTCTGCAACATTTCCTTAAGAGAGATTAAATACACATTCTATCTTTCTGTGTTATTTCTGCTTTATTTTGGAATTCATAAGGACCACCATCCTTTGGATCATTTACTAAGCTATCATCAACAAATAAGACTACTGATTATTAAAAGATTGTCAATCACAAATCATTTTCAAATTTTTCTACACCCTACTTGACCACAAATATTTATTCAAACAATGAACAAAGTATTCAACTAACATTGAAGTTTCTTGCCTTTTTAAAAGAAATCCATGTATAACTTATAAATATTAGAAAACTTACCACCATACTTAACCAGTTTCCATAGTAAAGACACTTGTAACTTACATCCAGTATCAAAAGACAAAACTTTTGGGCATCTCTAGTGACTCAGATGGTAAAAAGTCTGCCTGCAGTGTTCAAGCGTACAGTGCCAACAGAAATTTTTCCAAGCCAGAAATGTCCCTCATGTCCTTTTCCAGTGAAATCACTCAACCCAGAGACAAATACTGGTCTGATTTGTACCTTTTTTACTTTAACATCTACTTGAATTTTGTATCAATGAAAATGTACGGTAAATATATATATATACATATATATATATATTTATACATATATATATATTTATACATATATAGTATAATATCTTTGTTTCAACTTAAAAGTTTTTGAAAATTTGTATCCATATTTACACTATCAGTAACTTGTTTCTTTTACTGCTAAGTATTACATTCTTATTAAAAAGCAGAGACAACACTTTGCTAATAACAGTCCATATAGTCAAAGCTATGGTTTTCACGTGGTCTCCTATGAATGTGAGAACTGGAGCATAAAAAAGGCTGAGAAGACTTAGTCATATAGCAGAGTGGATTTTTTAGCTTGGGCTTACAAAACAAAACATCATAGACAGGACCAAACAAAAAACATACATGGTGGTGGTGGTGGGGTTCCCTAGTGGCTCAGTGGTAAAGAATATGCCTGCCAATTTAGGAGACATGGGTTCAATCCCTGGTCCGGGAAGTTCCTACATGCCGTGAGCAGTTAAGCATGGGTGCCACAACTGTTGAGTCTGTGCAACAGAGCCCAGGAGTCGTAACCTCAGAGGCCTGTGTGACCTTGAGCCCTTGCGCTCTGCAACAGCAGAAGCCACCTCAGTGAGAAGCCTGTTTCCTGCAACTAGAGTGTAGTCTCCACTCATTGCAAGCAGAGAAAAGCCTGCACAGCAATGAGAACTGTCAAAATAAGTGACATAAATAAATGAAGTTATTAAAGAATATATACACAGAACTCTGGATGTTGGGTAGTCTAAGGCCCAGGGCTGGCTAACTTGATTCCCAAAGAGGCCTCTTGTCCTTTTTGTAGACTTTTCCTTTATCTCTGTCCTCACCTAGTCTTTCCTCTGCCTATGAAGAGGGAGAAGGTGAGCTCTGTTCTCTTTCTCTTCTTATAAGTTCATGAATCTTGCAGATCAAAGATCTGTCTGTATGAGGTAATTTAGCTTAAATGAAATCTTTAAAAATACTTTCTCTGAGTACCTTCATATTTGGGACTAGGGTAGCCAATGTAAGAGTTTGGGTCATGAAGTTCAGGTCATAGCATAGAGCACAGGTCTACCAGGGTAAGTAAAATCCTGAGATCTTTTGAGAGGTGTTGACTAGAGTCTGAACTGACAGTCAAGGGTGCTCTGTTAAAACGGAGTGCCCTCTCCTTGCTACTCCGTCCCACCCATATGGGAAGTTGTTGCTTTCTATTACATTTACTGTAAGACTTTTTGAACTGGATAAAGCCCCTCACAGACCCCTCCAGTTTCCTAATTCAGAACTGATGGCTTTATTGGTGGAACATTATTAACGCATATAAGTAGAATCTAAAAAAAAATGGTACAGAGGACCTATTTACAGGGCAGGATGAGATACACAGATGTAGAGAACAGACTGCGGACATGGGAGAGGGATTGAGGTGAATTGGGATGTTGGGATTGACTTTGTGTGGACTGCCATGCGTAAAACAGCTGGTGGGGATCTGCTGTACAGCACAGGGAGCTCTGCTTGGTGCTCTGTGGGTGGGAGGGGTAGATGGGAGGAAGACCCAAGAGGTAGGGTATATATGTGTACACATAGCTGGTTCATTTTCTTGTGAAGAATACAACATTGCAAAACAATGACACCACAATTAAAACAAATGAAAACACTTCCTCGACAGCAAAAGATAGGCTTGTCATAAGCTACTTTGAGATCTCCATTCAAGCATGCTCTTTATGGGCAAATTCCAAGATGTCCTGTAACTTTACACTGGAAAGAAACCATATTTTAGTTGAAATTATTATGCTTCTTGGGTATATTCTGGGTGCCGCATCCCATGATTCACCTGGTCTGCACTACAGGAAACCAATCTTTGTGAATAGCCATCAAGCGCCTCTTCACTTAGACTTCTTATTGAGTGTGGTTCATGAAGTCTTCTCCTCTTCTCCTTTTAGGACTGAAGCACTTGTTTCCCCACCCACCAGGAATGCTGGTTGAGAATCACATATTCTCAGCTAGTCCTTCTCATGGCATTGTTCTTACCTGCGAAAAACAGTATCCAAGGTTATGTTTCCTTCTTGGGGAAGGCCATTCATGTTTCTGTCAGGGCACAAAAGGACCCCTTGCCCTACTACAGGAAACTCGAAAGAGGCATGTCTGAATTCCTCCTGGGTTAATGAACTCTCTGAGACTGTGGGACTGTATCCGAGTTCAACATCTCACTGTGCCCATTTGTTACTTTTATCACAAGTGAGTTGATTCTAAGAACACTCCACTATAAGCTTGCTGGTGCCTATCTCAGTCTCAGAGTCTATGACCCACGGATTATCAAGTGGGCTCCGTCCCACCCATATGGGAAGTTGTTGCTTTCTATTACATTTACTGTAAGACTTTTTGAACTGGATAAAGCCCCTCACAGACCCCTCCAGTTTCCTAATTCAGAACTGATGGCTTTATTGGTGGAACATTATTAACGCATATAAGTAGAATCTAAAAAAAAATGGTACAGAGGACCTATTTACAGGGCAGGATGAGATACACAGATGTAGAGAACAGACTGCGGACATGGGAGAGGGATTGAGGTGAATTGGGATGTTGGGATTGACTTTGTGTGGACTGCCATGCGTAAAACAGCTGGTGGGGATCTGCTGTACAGCACAGGGAGCTCTGCTTGGTGCTCTGTGGGTGGGAGGGGTAGATGGGAGGAAGACCCAAGAGGTAGGGTATATATGTGTACACATAGCTGGTTCATTTTCTTGTGAAGAATACAACATTGCAAAACAATGACACCACAATTAAAACAAATGAAAACACTTCCTCGACAGCAAAAGATAGGCTTGTCATAAGCTACTTTGAGATCTCCATTCAAGCATGCTCTTTATGGGCAAATTCCAAGATGTCCTGTAACTTTACACTGGAAAGAAACCATATTTTAGTTGAAATTATTATGCTTCTTGGGTATATTCTGGGTGCCGCATCCCATGATTCACCTGGTCTGCACTACAGGAAACCAATCTTTGTGAATAGCCATCAAGCGCCTCTTCACTTAGACTTCTTATTGAGTGTGGTTCATGAAGTCTTCTCCTCTTCTCCTTTTAGGACTGAAGCACTTTTTTCCCCCACCCACCAGGAATGCTGGTTGAGAATCACATATTCTCAGCTAGTCCTTCTCATGGCATTGTTCTTACCTGCGAAAAACAGTATCCAAGGTTATGTTTCCTTCTTGGGGAAGGCCATTCATGTTTCTGTCAGGGCACAAAAGGGACCCCTTGCCCTACTACAGGAAACTTGACAGAGGCATGTCTGAATTCCTCCTGGGTTAATGAACTCTCTGAGACTGTGGGACTGTATCCGAGTTCAACATCTCACTGTGCCCATTTGTTACTTTTATCACAAGTGAGTTGATTCTAAGAACACTCCACTATAAGCTTGCTGGTGCCTATCTCAGTCTCAGAGTCTATGACCCACGGATTATCAAGTGGGTCCCTCTCACTCGGGAAGAGAAGAGGACAACAGCAGAGTGGTACTTATTTCCCTTACCTCCTGTCTGCTGTGTGTAACTTCTTGATTCTGCACTGTAGCCAGGGATGAGAATCTGTTAGACATCCTTTTTAAAAGAGCCCATCTTTGTGAAGTCTGGAACATATGTCATTTCTATATGTTTGCTGGAAAAGAGTTGGACAAAACATCCTGCTCTTACTAAAATGAGGATCTGGTAAAACCTTTCCTTGATTTCCTTGAAATTATGTTTGCATGTTTATAGGTAATCTTGCTCTCAATTTTAACCCCAAGCTTCACTATTGCTTCAATTTCCTGGTAATTCTTCTGAGTGGTATGTCCATTTTTCCCTCTGATATAAAGCAGGCCTGATCTTCATATTCATGCCCATGTGAACGAACAGAACATTTAATGTACATTAGATTGCTTATCTATTTCCCCCACCTGACAGTTGGCAACCCTGTACTGCTAGAACATTGCTTTGACACATCTGTGACCAACAAAAAACACTATTCAAAACAGAAAGTATAAATTTTATTGAAAATGATAGTTACTGTCTTCTTGAATATCTAACTTGAAATCTTATATGGCATCTGTCCATGCTATGCTGTGTTTACTTATCTGGAGTCTGAGGCTTTGCAAAGGAAATAAAATAGTTTCAGCTTAAATGTACATTTCACTCAGGTGGTCAATGATGTTCTTAATCAGAGTAAGACTGGACCTTTTGATAAGATTTTACATCCAAAGGTAGAAGTATAACCAAAATCTAGGTTGTGTTCCCCTCTTAAACAAAATAGCAATTATTACTGCTCACCTAGATTAAGCAGTTTACAATATTTCATTTTTGTCAGAGGCAGATTTTCACCCTAATCATTCCATTAGAAAGGTCTATCTACACACACACACACACACACACACACACACACACACACACACACACGTATTTTCTCTTCTTCCACTTGTGAAAGGTAATTCTTATATTTGCTCTCAGACAACACAAAGTTACAGAGGCAGTAAAAATGAAGGCAAAATATACTTTCTCTGGACTCTGAAAAGGTCAAGAAAACCAATAATAAGATTATAAAAAGTATCTGAGGTAGAATCAAATTGTGCAAATGACTTGGCACGAAACATGTAACATGCTATAACTATTCGGGCTATTGTAATGCACTTTATTATACAGACACAAACATACAACATAAAATTATGTCTAATTACATTACACAAATACAAACTAAGTGAAACTCACAGTACACAGTGATTTTATCAAATTAAGTTCCAAAAGAACTGAATTCTATTATAGTTATTATAGTAGCTGAATTCTTTTGTAGGCTTTATGAATTAATGAGTTTGACCAAATGTTATCTTTCAATAACACACTCTTTAAATTTTTCTCCCAATTAAAGCTTAAACAAGTAATGCTCAAATATTAGTCCACTCAATGTAGTGTTTTTGTTTTTGTTTTTTAGAAATGCATTTTATATTTGATTTTGGCTCTTCTGGGTTTTCACTGCTGCCACAGGCTCTTCTCTAGTTGCAGGCAGTGGTGGCTTCTCTCTAGTTGAGGTGAGCAGGCTTCTTGTGGTGGTGACTTTTCTTGTTGTGAAACTCGGGCTGCAGCCCACACAGGCTTCAGTAGTTGTGGCACAAGGCCTCAATAATCGCAGCTCCAAGGCTCTAGAGCACAGTATTAATAGTTGTGGCTCACGGGCTTAGTTGCTCCACAGCATGTGGAATCTCCCTGGATCAGGGATAGAACCCGTGTCTCCTGCATTGGCAGGGGAACTCTTCACCACTGAGCTACCAGGGAAGTCCCCACTCAGTGTAGCTTTAAATGGACTTCTCTTTCCAGGTTTATTTGCATTTTAGTTTTCCTTTTATAAATAATTCTTATTTTAATGAATCATAGCATTATGAAAACATACTTCAAACATATTGAAGTTCTAGAGACTTCTAAAATCCTTGAAAATTAAACATAGCTGGCATCCCAAGAGTCATATTTATGCATGCTAATATATTAAAATGAGAGTAACATATTAATAGGAGAATAAATTTAGAAAGATACAATTGGCCACGCCCCTTCATAGGTCACTATGGACACTGTATGGTGGACATGACTCATGCTACAAAACTAGAAAAGCTTTCCCCACTCCAACAGGAACATCGGGAGGATGCCACTCCAAGAAGTGGATGCAGACTACTGGAGTTCATCAATGTTAACTTCTGTGAGTAGGCGATAGGAATCTCTAAATATTTCTTAGTTTTACTTATTAAATTTGAACGACTGGAAATACATAGTTATATCATTTTCTCTATATAGCTTTTACAAATAAAATTCATTTGAGGCTCTACCCTATAATCTGAGGAACTAAATACATGTTAGCTGGCATAGTCATAAGGTTAAAGTACTTGTAATAAATTAACAATTTCATCAAATAAATGATTTCACTGTTATCATTTTATTCTTTACAGAAGAGATGGAATAATCCTTTCAGTGTTCTCTGGGGAATTTATAGTTTCAATGCTGAGTGAAGGCAACAAGGACTGGAAAATATAGAAATAAAAATTATAGACAGTTAAATATTCTGTGATAGCTCTAGGAGAAAATAAGAGAGGCTGGATTTGTGCCTTTAGGTCACATTGCAACAGAGATGAGTTTGTATTTTAAGTAAAAAGATCACCACTTTACAACACAATAAACAGAAGGCTATACCATCAAAAAAAAAAAAGACAGAAAAATTTTAACATTCTGAAACCATAGTGTCAAAAAAAGAAAATACTTATTTACAGTATAAGATTTCCAGGCTCTAGAGCACAGGATTAATAGTTGTGGCTCATGGACTTAGTTGCTCCACAGCATGTGGAATCTCCCTGGATCAGGGATCAAACCGTGTTTCCTGCTTTGGCAGGTGAACTCTTTACCTCTGAGCTACCAGGGAAGTCCCCACTCAGTGTAGCTTTAAATGGACTTCTCTTTCCAGGTTTATTTGCATTTTAGTTTTCCTTTTATAAATAATTCTTATTTTAATGAATCATAGCATTATGAAAACATACTTCAAACATATTGAAGTTCTAGAGACTTCTAAAATCCTTGAAAATTAAACATAGCTGGCATCCCAAGAGTCATATTTATGCATGCTAATATATTAAAATGAGAGTAACATATTAATAGGAGAATAAATTTAGAAAGATACAATTGGCCACGCCCCTTCATAGGTCACTATGGACACTGTATGGTGGACATGACTCATGCTACAAAACTAGAAAAGCTTTCCCCACTCCAACAGGAACATCGGGAGGATGCCACTCCAAGAAGTGGATGCAGACTACTGGAGTTCATCAATGTTAACTTCTGTGAGTAGGCGATAGGAATCTCTAAATATTTCTTAGTTTTACTTATTAAATTTGAACGACTGGAAATACATAGTTATATCATTTTCTCTATATAGCTTTTACAAATAAAATTCATTTGAGGCTCTACCCTATAATCTGAGGAACTAAATACATGTTAGCTGGCATAGTCATAAGGTTAAAGTACTTGTAATAAATTAACAATTTCATCAAATAAATGATTTCACTGTTATCATTTTATTCTTTACAGAAGAGATGGAATAATCCTTTCAGTGTTCTCTGGGGAATTTATAGTTTCAATGCTGAGTGAAGGCAACAAGGACTGGAAAATATAGAAATAAAAATTATAGACAGTTAAATATTCTGTGATAGCTCTAGGAGAAAATAAGAGAGGCTGGATTTGTGCCTTTAGGTCACATTGCAACAGAGATGAGTTTGTATTTTAAGTAAAAAGATCACCACTTTACAACACAATAAACAGAAGGCTATACCATCAAAAAAAAAAAAGACAGAAAAATTTTAACATTCTGAAACCATAGTGTCAAAAAAAGAAAATACTTATTTTTACAGTATTAAGTATTTCTATTTCTACACTAGTTAGAGGTAAGTTTTGTCATCCACTTAGTGTCATTGTAAATATTTTATTTGCAAGATGAATTAGTCTTCATTTAAAAATTCCAAGACACTTTTTATCCATAGCTAATTTTAGTAACCTTTTCATAGGTTTACAACCATGTTAACCACTGGCAAGTAAATTCACTTAATATGAAAAGATAGATAGGAATTTCACTGAAACAAATAATAAAACACTATCAAATATTAGGAAATAGGATTCCCTGCCACTCACTTAATAACACATTTAGTTGATCTTTCCATTAAATAATCTAAACAACATTATCGTGCAGACTAGACATTTATATTCATGATGACGACTTGTATGTATATACTTATTTTACCAACAATAAAGTTGATAGCCATTATCATTCAATGTCCAATGTAAAGATAAGAGTGAATGATTTCATATAGATAAAATACTTAGATACAAGTGGGAACATCATGATAAGAAAATGTTTGGTATAAGCAGAAATTTAGTTTAAATTCTAATATTTTATGCTATATATGTTTACCTATATACAAAATCAAATATAATTACTATGGGTTAACAAAATATCCCATTAAATTGATAATTAAATATAAATTTGGAGTGGAAGCAGCACAAATGTTCTTAAATGAAATGAATTAATAAGTAGAATGTAGTCCATACATATAAAGAGATATTGCCCATCTGTAAAATAGAAGGAAATTAGGATACATGTTACAGCATGGATAAACTTTGAATGCATTATGATACGTGAAATAAACTACTCAAAAGCACCATAAAATTAAATACTCTGTGATTTTATTTATCTAATGTTCATAAAGTAGTCAAATTCATAGAGACAGAAAGGAGAACAGTGATTTCCAGGGTCTGAGAAGAAGGGATAATGGATTATTAATTTTTAACAGGTAATAGTTTCAGCTGGAGATGATGGAGAGTCTGGAGATTAATATTCATGATAGATTCACAACAATATGGAAATCCTTAATTCCACTATATTGGCAGTACACATAAATTAATTTTGAAACTTGCCCATACCCTACAGTTACTGAGTTACATACTGATATTTAAAAAGGCTTGAACTTGAATCAAGCTTCAACAACAAAAGTAATGAAAATAATGGAAAATAAGATGGCCTTAAGTCAAAGAAATAAGTTAAGAGAGTTTGAGGTATTTCAGAAGAAGGGTCATGAGAACTATAATTAGGAATTGCCTATTGTTATAAGTAATAATTACTAGACTAATTACTAGAGATATGAAAAAGAGTTTTGGAAAAGATGAAATACATTTGGTAAGGGGGAAGTGTATTTCCATAATAGATAGTAGTAGATTGTTAGCTTTGTTGTGTCCAACTCTTGCAACCCCATAAACTATAGCCTGCTGGGATTCTCTGTTTTTGGAATTCTCCAGGCAAGAATATTGAAATTGCTTGGCATTTCATTCTCAAGGGGATCTTCTCAACCTAGGAATCAATCCTGGCTCTCCTCAATTGCAGGCAGATTCTTTATCAACTGAATTATGAGTAAGGTCATTCTATTGATATAATAGAAGGCTTGGTTCCCATTCTTCCCACGTCCCCGGGGTGTCTGGCCAGATGAGTGGGCCCTTCTGGAGTCAGAGCCTATTTCCACACCTCTGTGGCTAGGCATGCCCACTCCCCAAGACCCTCCAGCCACAGTCTCCTCAACTAGGAAATGGGTCAAAAACAACCCTGGGCCAAGAAAAAAATGCTTAGTCCCACATGGTCTCAAGTCCTAGAATTTTAGGACTGCACAGGACTCAGCCCCTAAGATAGGAGGGGCCTGCCTCACCTCTAGATGGTTCTTCCTAACCCCAGCAGAGTTTCTCTCCTGGGCAGAAGCCCCTCACAGTCCCCAGTGTTCAATCTGGACTTGCCTCTGTGTTCAGACCCTGTCCATGACCCCTTGGACTGGACAACCAGCTAAAAGCTTCAAGGAGAATGCTGCCAGGACAAAGATGATGGTCAAGCAATGGAATTAGGAATTGAATGAGCTTCTGGCACTGCCTTTTTCCTTATTGATTGGCAGACTGGTATGGGATAGATGTTTATAAACAATGTGGGTAAAGGGAATGATCATGGTAGAAGGGGACTCCTTCTGTCAGGTAACTTTATTGAATCACAGCAGGTCACTGAAACTAAATTAGCCTCCTTAGTTTTGCAGTTATGGTTGCATTCATTCAACTAGCTAGAGCCTATTTGGCTGTAGGAGGTCAGAGATGAAAATGCTTTTAAGGACTTAGATCCTCAAGAACCTGAAGGAGAAATTAATTTATCAATGTTTTTGAGTGAAGAAGTAAGATTGTTTTTTTGATTCCCATATGCAATGTTATTTGTGCTTCTGTGACTTTGTAGGGAAGACTTCTTTTCCCTGTGCAAATGTCCTTGACAGTTATGAAGGTGTTCGCTTAGTATTATGGGATTATCTTGGGGGGAAATACCTCTAAGAAGGTCATTACTATTTTCAATGCATAGCTTTGCAAACTTAAAGTAAAGGCGCTACCAAGTCCAAGTTGTTTCTAGCTACAGACTCAGTTCTTTTACTTCCTATGTGTAAAACTAGAAGTCACCTTATTGTGAAAGTAACAATAACTTCCCAGAGTAATTGAGGTCACAAAAAATAATTGAATCTTACTGTGTCTCTGTAAACTATGACTTGGCATGTATAGGCAACCCTCATGTATTTCTCCATTCGCAGTGTCAGTCTTGTTTGAAATCATGGAAAACTGGAATATCACTGACGATTTCATTCTTCTAGGACTCTTCAGCCACACTGAAGCCCACCAGTTTCTCTTTCTGTTGGTTCTGATAACTGCCTTCGCCTCCCTAATGGGCAATGCCCTCATGCTTCTCCTGATTCTCCTGGACCCCCGACTTCACAAGCCCATGTACTTCCTACTGAGCCAACTCTCCCTCATGGACCTGATGCTGGTTTCCACCATTGTGCCCAAAATGGCTGCGGACTATCTGACCGGCCAGAAGGTTATCTCCCCCACTGGCTGTGGGTTCCAGATCTTTTTCTTCGTCACTTTGGGAGGGGGTGAGTGCTTCCTCTTAGCCGCCATGTCCTATGACCGCTATGTGGCTGTCTGTTATCCACTGAGATATCCGGTCCTCATGAGTGGGAAAATGTGCCTCAGCATGATCTTGGGATCTTGGATCCTGGGTGCAGCTGATGGACTCATTCTGGCTTCTGTGACCCTGAACTTCTCATTTTGCAGTGCCCGAGAAATTGATCATTTCTTTTGTGAGGCCTCTAGTCTTATGCGTTTGTCTTGTGCTGACACTTCTGTCTTTGAGTATGTCGTGTACATCTGCTGTGTGTTAATGCTCCTGATCCCCATTTCCCTCATCTTGATTTCCTATAGTCTCATCCTTGCTGCTGTTCTGCAGATGCGTTCTAAGGAAGCCCAAAAGGCCTTTGCCACTTGCTCCTCACATATCTCTGTGGTGGGACTCTTCTTTGGAGCTGCTATTTTTACCTATGAAATCCAGATCCTACAGGTGCAAGAAATTTTCGGGTTTTTACAGTTATGAAGGTGTTCGCTTAGTATTATGGGATTATCTTGGGGGGAAATACCTCTAAGAAGGTCATTACTATTTTCAATGCATAGCTTTGCAAACTTAAAGTAAAGGCGCTACCAAGTCCAAGTTGTTTCTAGCTACAGACTCAGTTCTTTTACTTCCTATGTGTAAAACTAGAAGTCACCTTATTGTGAAAGTAACAATAACTTCCCAGAGTAATTGAGGTCACAAAAAATAATTGAATCTTACTGTGTCTCTGTAAACTATGACTTGGCATGTATAGGCAACCCTCATGTATTTCTCCATTCGCAGTGTCAGTCTTGTTTGAAATCATGGAAAACTGGAATATCACTGACGATTTCATTCTTCTAGGACTCTTCAGCCACACTGAAGCCCACCAGTTTCTCTTTCTGTTGGTTCTGATAACTGCCTTCGCCTCCCTAATGGGCAATGCCCTCATGCTTCTCCTGATTCTCCTGGACCCCCGACTTCACAAGCCCATGTACTTCCTACTGAGCCAACTCTCCCTCATGGACCTGATGCTGGTTTCCACCATTGTGCCCAAAATGGCTGCGGACTATCTGACCGGCCAGAAGGTTATCTCCCCCACTGGCTGTGGGTTCCAGATCTTTTTCTTCGTCACTTTGGGAGGGGGTGAGTGCTTCCTCTTAGCCGCCATGTCCTATGACCGCTATGTGGCTGTCTGTTATCCACTGAGATATCCGGTCCTCATGAGTGGGAAAATGTGCCTCAGCATGATCTTGGGATCTTGGATCCTGGGTGCAGCTGATGGACTCATTCTGGCTTCTGTGACCCTGAACTTCTCATTTTGCAGTGCCCGAGAAATTGATCATTTCTTTTGTGAGGCCTCTAGTCTTATGCGTTTGTCTTGTGCTGACACTTCTGTCTTTGAGTATGTCGTGTACATCTGCTGTGTGTTAATGCTCCTGATCCCCATTTCCCTCATCTTGATTTCCTATAGTCTCATCCTTGCTGCTGTTCTGCAGATGCGTTCTAAGGAAGCCCGCAAAAAGGCCTTTGCCACTTGCTCCTCACATATCTCTGTGGTGGGACTCTTCTTTGGAGCTGCTATTTTTACCTATATGAAATCCAGATCCTACAGGTCAGCTAATTATGATAAGTTTGTGTCGGCATTTTATACTATCTTCACCCCTGTGCTGAACCCCGTCATCTATAGTCTGAGAAACAATGAGGTCAAGGGAGCTCTGAGAAAGTGTATGGATCAGTGTGCTGTCTTAAGTCATCATTAAGATTAGATTTATTTACCTCAAAGTTCAAAATTTTAAAGAGTGTGAATCATTTGCTTAAGAGAGATTATATACTCATTATACCTCTCTGTGTTATTTCTGCTTTACTCTAGAATTCACAAGGACCATCATCATTTGGATCATTTATTATCATCAGCAAATAAGGCTACTGATTACTTAAAAAATGTTAATCACAAATCCTTGTTAAAAGGTTTCAGCACCCCACCTCACAGCAAATATCAATTCACAGAATGAACAAAACATTCAAATAATGTTGAAGTTTGTTGCTTTTTTTTTTTTACAAAAAAATCCACACATAACATAAAAATTAGAGTACTTCAGGCATGGATTTCCCTTTAACAAGTTTCCACAGTAAATGCACTTGCAACTTACATCCAGTATCAAAAGACAAAACTTTTGGGCATCCCTGGTGGCTCAGATTGTAAAAAAATCTCCCTGCAATGCAGGATATTCAAGTTCATAGGTACAGTACCAAGAAACAAAAATTTTACCAAGCCAGAAATGTCCCTCATGCCCTTTTCCAGTGAAATCACTCAATCCAGAGACAAATATTGGTCTGATTTATACCTCTATAATTTTATCATCTACTTGAATGTTGTATCAGTGAAAATGTACATTAAATATATTTTTTGTCTAATATCTTTATTTCAATTTAAAAGGTTTTTAAAAATTCATACCCAAATTTACACTATCAGTAATTTGTTTCTTTTACTGCTAAGTATTACTTTCTTATTAAAAAGGAGAGACATCATTTTGCCAAAAATAGTTATATAGTCAAAGCTATGGTTTTCATGTAGAAGTGTATGGATGTGAGAATTGGACCATAAAGAAATCTGAGCAGCAAAGAATTGATGCCTTTGAGCTGAAGTGTTGGAGAAGGCTCTTGACAGTTTCTTAGACTGCAAGGAGATCAAATCAGTCAATTCTAAAGGAAATCAACCCTGACTGTTCATTGGAAGAAGTGACGCTGAAACTGAAGCTCCGATACTTTGCCACCTGATGCAAAAAGACTGACTCATTCAAAAAGATCCTGATGTTGGGAAAAACAGAAGACAAAAGGAGAAGGGGACAACAGAGAACGAAATGGTTGGATGGCATCACTGAGTTAGTGGATGTGAGTTTGAGCAAGCTCCAGGGAGGTAGTGAAGGAGATGGTGAAGGCATGCCGCAGTCAGTTCAGTTGCTCAGTTGTGTCACAAAGAGTCAGACACAACTGAGCAACTGAACTGAACTGACTGATTTTCTTACTGGCATGTGTCACCATTTATTTATGCACTATTTTGCTGATAGACATCTGGGATATTTTCAGTCTGGAACAGCTATGGCTAAAGCTAACCTTTCTTTCTCTCTGCTTTTAACTTTTTAAAAAATTTTTGGCTGAAGTACCAATACCTTTTTAGTAAACTGTTTTCAGGGTAGATATTTGATTTTCAACTTTCACTAGCAAAGCACATGAGTAGCAGTTGCTCCAAACTAGATATTACTATTCTCTTTTATTTTGTGTACCTTATTTAATGTACTTATTTGGTTTGCTTAGTATTTTCCTAATGTGCAATGATGCTGCAGTCTTTTGTATTAGCTTATTGCCTATTTGTATACCTTTCTTTTTGAAAGATTCAGTCAGTCTTTTTTTTCTTTTTTAAAAACTTTTATTTTACCTTTAATTTTTACAGAGTTTTGTTGTTTACAGATATGTATGTTCTCAGATTAGTCATACGTATACCACCCCCATCCCACCCCTCCAGACCGTCATACAGCACCTGTGAAGGATCTGCTTTTCTCACAGAGCAATGACTATAGCTATTTTTTCAGTCAGTCTTTGAAGAAAGAAAAATAAGTTGATGCTCCTCATAAATCTAATACAACTTGGTCATTTCTCAATAGTTGATATATGATAATAGTAATATTTGGAATTTTTAAATATATTATATTGGGCAACTTATTTTTATACATTTTCTGATGTCACAGTTTCCATTCAGGTCATGAAGATTATTTATTTCATTGAACTAGATATGTATAGAATGAATCGATTCCACCTTCATTTGTGCTTGAAGCTATAAGGGGTTTTTTTGTTTTTATTTTTCATTTATTTATTTTTAATTGAAGGATAATTGTTTTACAGAATTTTGTGGTTTTGTGCCGAGTATCAGCATGTTTCAATCATAGGTATACAACCTCCCTCTTGAACTCCATCATTGTAATAATATATTTCAATTACATTAGTGGAATCATGTCATTGGATATCTAAATTTTTTTTCTAGTATTATGTACTCTTCACCCAGGAAGACAGATAAAAATTAGATTACAGACTTTAAAGTTTGGCTGTTCAAGGCATTGTGGAGAAAAAAATTAATCATTAGCCAAACTATGAAAGGAATAGAAAATTTTAGCCACGTCAGCCTGAGGTTATGAGAGCTCTGAGAGGGGGGAATAGTATTTAAGCGATTTCTTGAAGGGGTACATGACATCAAGAACACATATTGGTAGATGTTTACTGTTATTTGCAAGGGAAAGATATCTTAGATAATGATTTTAGTGCTTTTTAAGATATGCAAGAAACTGAATTCCTAGAAAACAATCTGCATGTCTGAGGGTCAACTCTATTTTCCATGAGCACAAAGTTCCACATCCTGACATTCACCTAAACAGCTTTTAAAATATACTGCATGTTAGCATCTGTAGTGTTTAATGACTTGATTCTTGTGTAACTGGATGGTGAGAAATGTTATTTATAATCCCCTTCTTTATGTGTCAATTTTGACCAAGTTTTGGAAGGCATTTTATTATTGGTTTGTCTCGCAGTGCTAGAAATGCTCATTTCCAGATCAGTCAAGAATTGTGTTGATAGGGCAGCTCATTTTGCTATTCCCACACTAGAGTCTTTTAATAATAGCAGAAACTTCTGGACTGTCTATCTTACTAGTATATTATGACCCAGGAAATTATTGACTCTTGTTGCTTCTTCTCAAATATACAGAGATGAACTATTACAGTCACTGATCCTATAAAACTATATATGTGGTCAATTATTTCAAGATGCCTAGTCATTATTGTTTATATCAAAGTCTCAATCACACATCTGGTAATACAAGAAATAATAATTTTCCAAAATAAGCAGAATACAGGTAATACAGCTAGTAACATTAATAAGGTCATAACATATTTCAACATATTTGAGCTAGCATATTTCAATAGATCCAGTCCACATCTCCCCAAGTCATCTATTCCAATTTATTCTATATCAACCACTATCTTTAAGGTAAATATCTTATGTATAAAGTTTACTGAAACTTTGTGTTTATATACATTGTATATATAATTTACTAAAGATATCTACATGTACAAGGTAAATGGTGGGTCATAATATGCCCTTACATGATTGAAAAGGAATCATTAACTGCTCAGGAGTTACATGATTGGTGTCAGAAGAAACAAATGGTCGTTACGTTTGAGTAGCTATTTCTGACTTTGAGAAGGTCTGATTAACACATAAGGCAGATGTACAACACACACTGGTGGGCTAGAAGGAGACCCAAATGCACAGAAATATTTACATTCGAATTTTTATCTTGCCTTAAATTAGGCATATTACTGTTATTTGCAAGGGAAAGATATCTTAGATAATGATTTTAGTGCTTTTTAAGATATGCAAGAAACTGAATTCCTAGAAAACAATCTGCATGTCTGAGGGTCAACTCTATTTTCCATGAGCACAAAGTTCCACATCCTGACATTCACCTAAACAGCTTTTAAAATATACTGCATGTTAGCATCTGTAGTGTTTAATGACTTGATTCTTGTGTAACTGGATGGTGAGAAATGTTATTTATAATCCCCTTCTTTATGTGTCAATTTTGACCAAGTTTTGGAAGGCATTTTATTATTGGTTTGTCTCGCAGTGCTAGAAATGCTCATTTCCAGATCAGTCAAGAATTGTGTTGATAGGGCAGCTCATTTTGCTATTCCCACACTAGAGTCTTTTAATAATAGCAGAAACTTCTGGACTGTCTATCTTACTAGTATATTATGACCCAGGAAATTATTGACTCTTGTTGCTTCTTCTCAAATATACAGAGATGAACTATTACAGTCACTGATCCTATAAAACTATATATGTGGTCAATTATTTCAAGATGCCTAGTCATTATTGTTTATATCAAAGTCTCAATCACACATCTGGTAATACAAGAAATAATAATTTTCCAAAATAAGCAGAATACAGGTAATACAGCTAGTAACATTAATAAGGTCATAACATATTTCAACATATTTGAGCTAGCATATTTCAATAGATCCAGTCCACATCTCCCCAAGTCATCTATTCCAATTTATTCTATATCAACCACTATCTTTAAGGTAAATATCTTATGTATAAAGTTTACTGAAACTTTGTGTTTATATACATTGTATATATAATTTACTAAAGATATCTACATGTACAAGGTAAATGGTGGGTCATAATATGCCCTTACATGATTGAAAAGGAATCATTAACTGCTCAGGAGTTACATGATTGGTGTCAGAAGAAACAAATGGTCGTTACGTTTGAGTAGCTATTTCTGACTTTGAGAAGGTCTGATTAACACATAAGGCAGATGTACAACACACACTGGTGGGCTAGAAGGAGACCCAAATGCACAGAAATATTTACATTCGAATTTTTATCTTGCCTTAAATTAGGCATATTATTTTATCAGTGTCTTACTTATTTTTCTCTGCTGAGTACATACTTACAATTATTTTCAACCAAGAAATTTGGCAAAATTAGAGTTCATGGGTTTTCTTAAAGCAAATAGTTACAAATGTGCATTTGTTTACACATCTATGTAGTTACAAACATATACACATAACTTGGGCTCTCCAGATGGTGTTAGTGATAAAGAACCTGTTTGCCAATGCAGGAGATATAAGAGACGCTGGTTCAATCCCTGGGTCTGGAAGATATCCTGGAAGAGGGCATTGCAACCAACTCCAGTATTCTTGCCTGGAGAATCCCCACGGAGATAGGAGACTGATAGTCTACAGTCCATAGGGTTGCAAAGAGTTGGACATGACTGAAGCAACTTAGCAAAGCAAGCACACATAACTCTCCAAGGATAAAATAAATATTAATATAAAGTTAACTATCACAATAATTTTAAATTACTTGCTTAGAAATATAATTTAGAATTTTTCTTTGTTTTTGCCATTTTTGCTTGATCTGAATCACAACTTTCTCTTTGCACAGTGTTTTTGTTCAAATTGCTTCTTCTATCTCAGAAGTATTACCTAAGAAGACAATAGCAAGGAGCATGACACAGAACTAATTATTCAGGTTCCTGAAGTATTTTGGAAGTGACATCTAGAGATTTAGAAGAAAGGCTGATTGCTGCATTTGACTTAAAACTGAATACTATGCTTTTAATAAAATACAAACATTTCATTGTATTTTGAACTATGTTTATTCTCCTAAACATATCTATACTTTGATCACAGGAAATTTTCATTAAATATTTTATTTCCATAGTCTACTTAAGGCACAGTAAGTAGATTAGTTAAATCTTCACTGAGATAGAGTTAATAATTTAATATCAGAATGTCATACTGAGGGAAGTAAATCAGACATAGAAGGAGAAATATGTGACATCCCTTATATGTGAAATCTAAAGAGAAATGATACAAATGAGCTTATTTACAGAACAGAAAGATATTCACAGACCTCAAGAATGACTTAGGGGCCTTCCTTGGCAGTCCAGGGGTTAAGGCTCACCATCCAATTCAGGGAGGGTGCAGGTTCTATCCCTGGTCAAGGAGCTAAGATCCCACTTGCCTTGTGGCCAAGAAACCAAAACATAAAACAAACAATTTTGTAAAAAATTCAATAAAGTCTTTAAAAAGTGGTCCACATCAAAACAAGAGAAACGAATGACATATACTGACTGGGGAAGGATGCGGGGTCAGGGATAGGGAATTTGGGATGGACACATACCTACTGCTCTTTCCAAAGTTTGTAACAAACAAAGACCTACTGGATAGCCTGTGGAGCTCTGATCAGTGTTGTATGGCAGCCTGGATGGGAGGGGCGTCTGGGAGAGAATGGATATATGTCTATGTATGGCTGAATCCCTTCCCTCTTCACTTGAAACTCTCATAATATTGTTAGTTGACTATGTGCATGCTTAGTCACTCAGTCGTGTCCGACTCTTTGCCACTCCATGAACTGTAGTCTCCTCTGTCAATGGGGTTTTCCAGGCAAGAATACTGGAGTGGGTTGTCATTTCTTATTCCAGGGGATCTTCTCAAGCCAGGAGTCAAACCCACATCTCTTGGGCTTCCTGCATTGGTAGGCAGATGCCTAACTACTCTATTACCTATTCCAAGAGAAAGTAAGTTTACATTAAAAAAGCAACCATAATAAACAGATTATCAGTTTCACATAAAGTTTTTCACTGTACCTGGAGGAAAACCTGCCACGTCTCAGTGTCCATTCCTTTCTCTACAATAAACTATTTCCTCATGCTCTCTCTCTCTGTTTTTTTTTTTTTTTTTGACTTCCTTCTTTGACTTTTCCATGGGGATAGTTTCCCATGCTACTTTATCACAGGGTGACTATTGTCTCCTCCAGAAGCCACACAGAGCAGGACTTCAAAACTAGTTGCCCTCTCTGTTTCTCCTTGCTCCTCTCAGGACATTTGGTCCCCATGTCCCTCTAAACCCTCAGCTATGTTGAAGGAAATGCCTGGATTGAGGCATCGCTCCATGTTTTCCAAACTCTCTGTAAGAAGAAGTAATACTGAAGCAGACACCTGAATGGAATAAACAAAGGCTTATTGAGAGTGTTGCTTGCAACCTATGAGGCATCAGTTGGGGATAGTGTGTTGGATATGAAAAGACTCAATAAAAAGGACCTTTTCTGGATAGTGGGAAATGGGTAAAGTGGAAGACTTCAGGGACCAGGAAGACTTGGAGAGACTTCAGGGACCAAATTAAGGAGTGCTTCATCTTGTTTAAAGTGCAAGAAGTATAATTAAGCATAAACATTGCTCTAAAATGGATATAATATCCTGACATAGTTGTATAGTTTTGAGCAAAAAAGAGAAAGACAGAAGACAGTTCGAAAGACAGTAAGGAAGCCTGTGCACACAGAGGACCTAACATAAAATCTTAGAGAGTGGAAGACCACAAAGTCTCTAGCAACGATGGAGAGGACTGATTATGTGAAAGGAGAGATGAGGGGATAGGCAAAGGGTATAAAAAACTAAGAAGCAGATTTTTTGATGATGGCCATTCTGACGGTGTGAGGTGGTATCTCATTGTAGTTCTAATTTGCATTTCTGTAATAATAAGCGAGGTTGAGCATTGTTTCATGTGCTTTTGGGCCACCTGTATGTCCTCTTTAGAGAGGTGTCTCTTTAGATCTTTTTCCCATTTTTTGATTGGGTTGTTCATTTTCCCTGTGCTGAGTTGTCTGAGTTGCTTGTAGATTTTGGAGATTAATTCTTTGTCTGTTGTTTCATTGGCTATGGTTTTCTCCCACTCTGGGTTGTCTGTTCAGCTTTTTTGTAATTTCTTTTGCTGTACAAAAGCTTTTAAGTTTCATGAGCTCCCCCATGTTCATTTTTCTTTTCAGTTCCGCTATTTTAGTTGGTGGGTCAGAGAAGATCTTACTTTGATTGATGTCCTTGAGGGTTTTGCCTATATTCTCCTCTAAGAGTTTGATGATTTCTGGTCTTACATTTAGGTCTTTAATCCATTTTGAGTTGATCTTAGTGTATGGTGTCAGGGAATGTTCCAACTTCATTTTTTTTGCATGTAGCTGTCCAATTTTCCCAGCACCATTTGTTGAAGAGGCTGTCTTTGTCTCATTTTATAGTTTCTCCTCCTTTGTCAAAAATAAGGTACCCATAGGTGCATGGGTTTATCTCTGGGTTCTATATCTTGTTCCATTGGTCTATAGTTCTGTTTTTGTGCCAGTACCATACTGTCTTGATGACTGTTGCTTTGTAGTAGAGTCTGAAGTTATGGAGGCTGATTCCTCCAGCTCCGTTTTTCTTTCTCAGGATTGCTTTGGCTATTCGAGGTCTTTTGTGTTTCCATATGAACTGTGTTATTATCTGCAGACAATAAATGCTGGAGAGGGTGTGGAGAAAAGGGAACCCTCTTGCATTGCTGGTGGGAATGTCAATTGATACAGCCTCTATGGAAGACAGTATGGAGATTCCTTAAAAAACTAAAAATAGAAGCACCCTATGACCCAGCAATCCCACTATTAGGCTTATATCCTGATGAAATCAAAACTGAAAGAAGCACCTGTACCCCAATGTTCATTGCAGCTCTCTATACAACAGCCAGAACTTGGAAGCAACCTAGATGTCCATCGACGAATGAATGGATCCAGAAGCTCTGGTACATATATACAATGGAATACTACTCAGCTGTTAAAAGAAATGCAGAAGACTCAGTCCTAATGAAGTGGCTGGCTCTAGAACCTATCATAAAAAGTGAAGTAAGTCAAAAAGAGAAAGACAAATACAGTATACTAACACACATATATGGAATCTAGTAGGATGGTCTTGATAACACACGCAGGGAACTCATGGAAAAACAGACAGAGCATAGACATAGGGACATTGTGGGGAAGAAATAGGGAGGGGGAAGCATGGAGGGAGTAACATGGAAACCTATACTGTTATGTGTGGAAAAGATAGCTATTGTCATTGTGCTAAGGGAATAGGAGTGCTTGCAATGGCTTGGGGCAAAGGTCTGGAGGGGTGGGATGGGGAACTCGGGGGTGGGGACCATGGATATGCATATGACTGATCTGGGAACATACATGTCTGTGAACACAAAACTGTAAAACCTTTAAAATATAGAATAATAATAAAAAAACTAATAAGCACATTTTTAAGTGTAAATACTTCAGTTTCATGGGAAATGGGAGCTAAAGATAAGGGGATCTTATTTGACATGTGTTTATTTAGTTAATGTAATGTACCCAGCAGAAATTTGCGTTCTGCAAACAGTGTGCTAGGAAATATTGTTTCGGGGGCTTACTTGAGCAGTTCAGCATTGTACATGATGAATTTGATGTCAGCATGAGATGCTAACCGCAAGATTCCATTCAACTGGAGAGGCAAAAATATATCTTGTTCCATTGGTCTATAGTTCTGTTTTTGTGCCAGTACCATACTGTCTTGATGACTGTTGCTTTGTAGTAGAGTCTGAAGTTATGGAGGCTGATTCCTCCAGCTCCGTTTTTCTTTCTCAGGATTGCTTTGGCTATTCGAGGTCTTTTGTGTTTCCATATGAACTGTGTTATTATCTGCAGACAATAAATGCTGGAGAGGGTGTGGAGAAAAGGGAACCCTCTTGCATTGCTGGTGGGAATGTCAATTGATACAGCCTCTATGGAAGACAGTATGGAGATTCCTTAAAAAACTAAAAATAGAAGCACCCTATGACCCAGCAATCCCACTATTAGGCTTATATCCTGATGAAATCAAAACTGAAAGAAGCACCTGTACCCCAATGTTCATTGCAGCTCTCTATACAACAGCCAGAACTTGGAAGCAACCTAGATGTCCATCGACGAATGAATGGATCCAGAAGCTCTGGTACATATATACAATGGAATACTACTCAGCTGTTAAAAGAAATGCAGAAGACTCAGTCCTAATGAAGTGGCTGGCTCTAGAACCTATCATAAAAAGTGAAGTAAGTCAAAAAGAGAAAGACAAATACAGTATACTAACACACATATATGGAATCTAGTAGGATGGTCTTGATAACACACGCAGGGAACTCATGGAAAAACAGACAGAGCATAGACATAGGGACATTGTGGGGAAGAAATAGGGAGGGGGAAGCATGGAGGGAGTAACATGGAAACCTATACTGTTATGTGTGGAAAAGATAGCTATTGTCATTGTGCTAAGGGAATAGGAGTGCTTGCAATGGCTTGGGGCAAAGGTCTGGAGGGGTGGGATGGGGGGAACTCGGGGGGTGGGGACCATGGATATGCATATGACTGATCTGGGAACATACATGTCTGTGAACACAAAACTGTAAAACCTTTAAAATATAGAATAATAATAATAAAAAAACTAATAAGCACATTTTTAAGTGTAAATACTTCAGTTTCATGGGAAATGGGAGCTAAAGATAAGGGGATCTTATTTGACATGTGTTTATTTAGTTAATGTAATGTACCCAGCAGAAATTTGCGTTCTGCAAACAGTGTGCTAGGAAATATTGTTTCGGGGGCTTACTTGAGCAGTTCAGCATTGTACATGATGAATTTGATGTCAGCATGAGATGCTAACCGCAAGATTCCATTCAACTGGAGAGGCAGAAAAATAAGGTCATGCTACAGTAAGTCCTTGGGGCATGAGACAGTACCCTGAAAAGTCTACAGGGCAAGAAATGTGTAATGGCAGCCTCATTGGCTATTATAAAATGAAATTATGACAGCTCAGCTGATTGATTTCAGAATAAGAAGCTACAAAGAAAGCCACTTTATTCTGTCACATAGGTCTGTGCATGTGTGTGAGGAAGCCAATCTGCACATTCTCATTCAAAATGCTGAGTTGATTTCTTTCGCAAAGAACTTATAATTTTGACAGATAATGAGTAAAACTGAATTTCTGGTTCACCTCATTGAAATTTACCTCTGTCTACTCGGTTATATCTTCTTTTCTGTTTATTTCTCTATCTCTTTCTGTCTCTCAAGAATAAAATAGCTTAAAGGTATATTTTACACATGAAGAAATAATAATATATTCATGATAGAAACTCAAATAGGCTAATCATAGAAACACAAATAATAGAAAAATTTTAGAGTATTTACTATATGCCAGTCTTTGTTCTATGTGTATGTGGATGTACGTATGCATGCATGTATTATTCAGTGTATTATCTAATGTGTTTCATTTAATCTTTAAAAGAGTAGTATGAAAAGATGCCATTATTATTCTGATTTAATAGAAATTCATTTCAACTCTAATTTCATGTCTGATTCATGGTGTATATCATGAAGAGAATAAGAGATATGTATTTACATTGCAATTTCTTATTTATCTCTTCAAAGCATTAGGAAAATTTTTTATTTTATTTTTATTCTGTTAATATAATTATCTGAGTCAGAAGTACACTTGTCCTCATAGGTAATATCTATCATACAGTTTTGTACCCATATTTTGTATCAAGTTCTTAAAAATGATCAATTTATTTCATCCATTTTTAGGGCAACTCAATTTATCACTCCTGTCTCTTCAATGAAAGTCTGTTTAGTTTATTGAACTATTTGTAACAGTTATTTCAAATCAGTTGCACACCAACTTTAATTTGAAGTGATATGAGAAAGCAAATTTTAAAGTCGAGTTGCTACAGGTGCCTTACTTGAGCAGTTCAGCATTGTACATGATGAATTTGATGTCAGCATGAGATGCTAACCGCAAGATTCCATTCAACTGGAGAGGCAGAAAAATAAGGTCATGCTACAGTAAGTCCTTGGGGCATGAGACAGTACCCTGAAAAGTCTACAGGGCAAGAAATGTGTAATGGCAGCCTCATTGGCTATTATAAGATGAAATTATGACAGCTCAGCTGATTGATTTCAGAATAAGAAGCTACAAAGAAAGCCACTTTATTCTGTCACATAGGTCTGTGCATGTGTGTGAGGAAGCCAATCTGCACATTCTCATTCAAAATGCTGAGTTGATTTCTTTCGCAAAGAACTTATAATTTTGACAGATAATGAGTAAAACTGAATTTCTGGTTCACCTCATTGAAATTTACCTCTGTCTACTCGGTTATATCTTCTTTTCTGTTTATTTCTCTATCTCTTTCTGTCTCTCAAGAATAAAATAGCTTAAAGGTATATTTTACACATGAAGAAATAATAATATATTCATGATAGAAACTCAAATAGGCTAATCATAGAAACACAAATAATAGAAAAATTTTAGAGTATTTACTATATGCCAGTCTTTGTTCTATGTGTATGTGGATGTACGTATGCATGCATGTATTATTCAGTGTATTATCTAATGTGTTTCATTTAATCTTCAAAAGAGTAGTATGAAAAAGATGCCATTATTATTCTGATTTAATAGAAATTCATTTCAACTCTAATTTCATGTCTGATTCATGGTGTATATCATGAAGAGAATAAGAGATATGTATTTACATTGCAATTTCTTATTTATCTCTTCAAAGCATTAGGAAAATTTTTTATTTTATTTTTATTCTGTTAATATAATTATCTGAGTCAGAAGTACACTTGTCCTCATAGGTAATATCTATCATACAGTTTTGTACCCATATTTTGTATCAAGTTCTTAAAAATGATCAATTTATTTCATCCATTTTTAGGGCAACTCAATTTATCACTCCTGTCTCTTCAATGAAAGTCTGTTTAGTTTATTGAACTATTTGTAACAGTTATTTCAAATCAGTTGCACACCAACCTATTCTGATATTTGAAGTGATATGAGAAAGCTTAAAATTATTTTAGCAAGTGAGTCATTGATATTATGTTATATAAAAGTTAAAAAAATAAAAATGGTAATGTCTTATAGTTTAAAATATGAATGAGAATTTCAGACTTAATATTGCCTAGGGTTTCCAAATTAAACACTTTTCAAAATAAGTATTTTTCAGAAAGAAATGATTTGGTATTTTTGTCTTGTTTGCATTACAGTGATAACTTTAATGTGAATACAAAATGTAGACATAAAATGTAGGAGCATACATATATTTATCTAGTGTATAAATGTGCAGCCTTACTGATATTACTGAATAATTGGCCTCTAGTTAAATTTAAATTTAAAACAATATTGTGCATGCTTAATTTTAAAATGACAGATCTGCTAGAAAATGACAAATAATTTGATTCTATTCAGTGTATTTTGAGAATCTTGATAAATTCAAAATGATAATGATTAGAATTCAGTGCATTCACTGAGTAAAGACTACCAGGGTCTTTCTATTTCCTATGAGGGAGAATTGAGAAATGACTGTGTTTTTAAATAAAATAACACCTAAAGATGATAGCATTTTACATGATTAACCTTCAAGATTCTTCTAGAAGATATAGGGATACATGTATCTGCATAGTACATCTGCTTTCTGAAATTTAGCATTATTAAACAAAGAAATTGTGATGCTAGATGGAAAGGAAGATTTTATGTTGTGTAAGAGTTGCACAAACGTGGAAGGGTCTAAACTACATGTAACACGTGTGTCTCCACTTGGATATAGAGCGAGGAAGCTCACCACTAGAGTATTCCTCTTTGGATTCAAGAATAGCTTTCATCCAAGATCCTGGATGTCATAGAAGATATTTTGTCCATCATTCCAGCTTCATGGGAGAATGTTTCCAGATCCTTGATTGATTGGTTATGCAATGAGCTATAAAAGAGGATTGTCAAAACTGTAAGTGCCTCATGGATGTTGGCAGAATGGTAGAAGTAGGATGATGCGGGAGTTAGTGAATGTATTATAGAGTGCTTCTAGTGTCTGAAGACAAAATAATACACTCCTGGTCTTTCTTCCAATGAAAGTCTGTTTAGTTTATTGAACTATTTGTAACAGTTATTTCAAATCAGTTGCACACCAACCTATTCTGATATTTGAAGTGATATGAGAAAGCTTAAAATTATTTTAGCAAGTGAGTCATTGATATTATGTTATATAAAAGTTAAAAAAATAAAAATGGTAATGTCTTATAGTTTAAAATATGAATGAGAATTTCAGACTTAATATTGCCTAGGGTTTCCAAATTAAACACTTTTCAAAATAAGTATTTTTCAGAAAGAAATGATTTGGTATTTTTGTCTTGTTTGCATTACAGTGATAACTTTAATGTGAATACAAAATGTAGACATAAAATGTAGGAGCATACATATATTTATCTAGTGTATAAATGTGCAGCCTTACTGATATTACTGAATAATTGGCCTCTAGTTAAATTTAAATTTAAAACAATATTGTGCATGCTTAATTTTAAAATGACAGATCTGCTAGAAAATGACAAATAATTTGATTCTATTCAGTGTATTTTGAGAATCTTGATAAATTCAAAATGATAATGATTAGAATTCAGTGCATTCACTGAGTAAAGACTACCAGGGTCTTTCTATTTCCTATGAGGGAGAATTGAGAAATGACTGTGTTTTTAACTAAAATAACACCTAAAGATGATAGCATTTTACATGATTAACCTTCAAGATTCTTCTAGAAGATATAGGGATACATGTATCTGCATAGTACATCTGCTTTCTGAAATTTAGCATTATTAAACAAAGAAATTGTGATGCTAGATGGAAAGGAAGATTTTATGTTGTGTAAGAGTTGCACAAACGTGGAAGGGTCTAAACTACATGTAACACGTGTGTCTCCACTTGGATATAGAGCGAGGAAGCTCACCACTAGAGTATTCCTCTTTGGATTCAAGAATAGCTTTCATCCAAGATCCTGGATGTCATAGAAGATATTTTGTCCATCATTCCAGCTTCATGGGAGAATGTTTCCAGATCCTTGATTGATTGGTTATGCAATGAGCTATAAAAGAGGATTGTCAAAACTGTAAGTGCCTCATGGATGTTGGCAGAATGGTAGAAGTAGGATGATGCGGGAGTTAGTGAATGTATTATAGAGTGCTTCTAGTGTCTGAAGACAAAATAATACACAGTACTATAGAGATAACACACAATCTCTAAAAATGCAAATATAATTGGTACATCATCAGCAACCTTTGATATCAGAGGCCAAACAAACATAAATCAATATTTTAATAAGCATTTGAAGACTTAAGATGGTACAGAGACTCAGTGTGAATAGACTAGACATTGTCCTTACTTAATATTAAGATGATGTATTAAGTTTTGAATAAGAGTGACAATACCAAGGTAAATCATTATTGCAAAAAGTAAAACAGGAGGACAAATTTATTCCAGGCAGTGAGAAAAAGTCAATAGCTTTGTATATAGATATTAAATTTTAGTCATAAGTAATCACTGATGTTAGAGATTTATGATTGACTTGTTCTTGGCAGGCACCACTGCCTAAAATCTGAACCTATGTCTACATTGAATTTTACTGAGCTGTAGATCCAACCAGTAAAAAAAATCAGGACCAAATTTACATGCATATATTCTGCAAATCTCATTCATATACTGATCTAAAAATTCACAAAATCATAGCAAATTGGTATTAATATTCCAGGGAATTAAATGTAAAATTAAAGTTTGTTTATTTCATAATGAAAAATAATAGTCAATTTAATGGATAAATGCCCATATTACAAAACACACCTACTCCAAAACTGGGTCAAAGTCCTTTAGCTTTAATTGCAAAATTAAATTACTGAAGTCAGTAAGTGTCATTTTAGCATGCAGCTGAATATAAAGGTGTTTGAGATGTCCACTACTTTTTCTCCCTTTTCTGTTTCATTCTCATTATATTGTTTGTTTATTTATTTGTAGATAAAATAAGGAATTCATGATGGGACATGAGAATCACACTTCCAGCAGTGACTTTATTCTTTTGGGACTCTTCTCTTCTTCCAAAACAAGTCTGGTATGCTTCTCCTTCATATTCATCATTTTTGTTATGACTATAACAGAAAATACAATCATGATTATCCTTATCCACAGGGAATCCCGACTCCATACGCCAATGTATTTCCTGCTCAGTCATCTCTCTTTTATAGATATCTTGCATATTTCCAACATTGTTCCTAAAATGGTTACAGATTTCCTGTCAGGCAACAGGACCATTTCATTTGCAGGTTGTGGCTTCCAGATATTTCTATCTCTCACCCTCTTGGGTGGCGAGTGCCTCCTCCTGGTAGCAATGTCCTATGACCGCTATGTAGCCATCTGTCACCCACTGCGCTACCCTGTTCTTATGAATGACTCTGTCAGCCTGCTCCTGGCTGGAGGATCCTGGCTTATTGGGATAATCAACTCCACAGTTCACACGGCTTACATGCTTCACTTTCCCTTCTGTGGCTCAAGAGCCATTGATCACTTTTTCTGTGAAGTTCCTGCCATGTTGGTGTTGTCCTGTGTGGATACAACACACTATGAACAAGCAGCTTCTGTAAGTGAGATCATTTTCTTGATTGTCCCTTTATCCCTAATCTTTGCATCTTATGTCCAAATTCTCCTTACTGTCCTACGAATGAAATCATCAGAGGCAAGGAAAAAGTCCTTTTCTACCTGTTTCTTCCACATGATTGTGGTCATAATGTACTATGGGCCATTCATTTTCACATACATGAGACCTAAAAAGTACCACACTCCAGGTCAGGATAAGCTGCTGGCAATATTCTATACCATCCTCACCCCATCTTTGAACCCAATTATCTACAGTATTAGAAATAAAGATGTTCTAGAAGCATTGAAAAATATACTGAAAATTAACTTTGTCCAGAAAAAATAATAGGAAAAAATGCTTGAAATATGTGTTCTCTACTTTTGCATCATATTTGCATAATATCTGCTATTCATACCTCTGGAAAAGTAACAAATATTTTTTATCTCTTAAAGTGTAGAAAGAAGGGGATGTTTCCAAAATCTTGATAGTAATAAAGTTTATCACAGGTATTTCGTAAATACATATAACTAAAAAAAAGTATTTTCCTCTCTATGGTATCAATTATAATTGACAAAGTCAGTAATATATAGTCTATTATGACTTAATGCTTCCAATTTTTTTCCCACTAAAATTGTAAGAACGTGTGAAAGTTATCCTTTATAATAGAATCACAGTATATGGGGTATAGATATATATTTATATATGTAGAGAGAAAGATGCACATAATCTTCTGTAAAATTATATTTCAGGGACTTCCCTGGTGGTCTAGTGGCTAAGAATCTGCCTGCCAGTGTAGGGCACACAGATTTAATCCCTGCTCTGGGGAAATTCCAGATGCCACAGGGCAACAGAGTCAGTCTGCTGCAAAATTGAGCCCAGGAGCCACAGCTACTAAAGCCCTCGTGCTTATAGCCCATGCTCCACAAGGGAAGCCACAACAATGAGAAACCTGCACACTGCAAAGAAGAGTAGTCTGGGCTCACCACAACTAGAGAAAGTCCATGCACAACAGTAGTAAATAAATAATATAAATGAAAACATTAAATAAATTTTTAAAAAAGAGTTTTTAAAATTTGTATTTCAAATGTTATAATGTTACTAAAAATTTATAAAAATTCACACATAAAATAAGATGAAGGTGACAAACCTACAAATTTCCAATTTTCTGATTAGTAAGTTCTAATGTTATAATAATAGCATGGTAATTAAAATATAAAATGATATATTTTTGAAAGTTGCTGAAAAAGTAGATTTAAAAAATTCTCATTACAGGAAAACAGTTGTAATTGTTGATGATGAATTTTAAATAAACTTATTGTGGTAAGTTTTTTATAATATATACCTATCCCAGAACATCGTGTTCTATGACTATATGTAAAAAAATCATATGTCAATTATATCTCATGATAATATAAAGAAAATGAAACATAATATTATCATTAAAAATAAAGTTCATTCTGTTCATATTAGTCATATTATATTATTAAAGTAGCATTTAATACATAATATTCATTTAGTGGGCTTTCCTAGTGGCTCAGCGGTAAAAAATTCTGCTTGTAATGTAGGAGAGGTGGATTCAATTCCTGGGTCAGGAGAATACTCTAGAGAAGAACATGGCAACCCATTCCTATATTCTTGCTGGGAGAAATATCAACAGCCTCAGATATGCAAATGATACCACTTTAATGGTAGCAAGTGAAGAGAAACTAAAGAGCTTCTTGATGAGGGTGAAAGAGGAGAGAGTGAAAAAGCCAGCTTCAAAGTCAGTATTTTTAAAAAAATGGCAAATAGAAGGGAAAAATGTGGAAGCAGCGATAGATTTCCTATTTGGGGGCTTTAAAATCATTGCGAATGGTGACTGGAGCCACAAAAATAAAAGACAGTCACTCCTTTGAAAAAAGCCTATGACAAACCTAGACAGTGTATTAAAAACAAAGACATCACTTTGCCGACAAAGGTCCATCTAGTCCAGGGTATGGTTTTTCCAGTATTGTGTATGGATGTTAAGAGCTGGACCATAAAGAAGGCAGACTACCAAAGAACTGATGTTTATGAACTATGATGCTTGAAAGTCCCTTGAACAGCAAGGAGATCAAATCAGTCAATTTTAAAGGAAATCAACCCTGAATACTCATTGGAAGGACTGATGCTGAAATTGAATCTACAATACTGGCCATCTAAAGCAAAGAGCAGACGCAGTGGAAAAGACCCTAATTCTGGGAAAAATTGAAAGCAGGAGGAGAAGGGGATGACATAAGATGACATGGTTAGATGTATCACCAATACAATGGACATGATCGTGGGCAACCTCCAGGAGATGGTGAGGGACAGGGAAGCCTGGTGTGCTGGAGTCCATTGGGTTGCAAAGAGTCAGATATGACTTAGTGACTGAGCAACAACAGAAGAAGGAAAGAAAGAGAAAGAAGGCAGAAAGTTTATTATAAGTAATAAATGAAAACAACATCACCAACAAAACTGTAAATCTGGAGAGGAAAATGAACATCCAACTTCATGAAGTCCAAAGACCGGAAAGTAAATTTAAAAATTGTGTTTTGTTTGCTTACAGGTATTTTTAAAATTTAAGCTGAATCAATATTAGTCCTTTTCTAGTAAAAGCTGAATTTACTGAAAACTACTGGAAATATAAGAACAGTTCAATTATAATCTGCAGTAAAATTGTATTGTTGAATATCCTTAAAATCATTGCACTAAATAATACTATTTTCATTGTATAGCTTATTACATGAACATTTTTAAACTCTAAAGGATTTTTCCAAAAGAATGGAAGCTATTTGAAATTATGTAAGCCTAAAATAAGTTAAAAATTACTCTTACAAATGTAATATTTTAAGAATTTTGGCTTACTCTGATTAAACAAAATATTCCATGTGGAAGCAGCGATAGATTTCCTATTTGGGGCTTTAAAATCATTGCGAATGGTGACTGGAGCCACAAAATAAAAGACAGTCACTCCTTTGAAAAAGCCTATGACAAACCTAGACAGTGTATTAAAACAAAGACATCACTTTGCCGACAAAGGTCCATCTAGTCCAGGGTATGGTTTTTCCAGTATTGTGTATGGATGTTAAGAGCTGGACCATAAAGAAGGCAGACTACCAAAGAACTGATGTTTATGAACTATGATGCTTGAAAGTCCCTTGAACAGCAAGGAGATCAAATCAGTCAATTTTAAAGGAAATCAACCCTGAATACTCATTGGAAGGACTGATGCTGAAATTGAATCTACAATACTGGCCATCTAAAGCAAAGAGCAGACGCAGTGGAAAAGACCCTAATTCTGGGAAAAATTGAAAGCAGGAGGAGAAGGGGATGACATAAGATGACATGGTTAGATGTATCACCAATACAATGGACATGATCGTGGGCAACCTCCAGGAGATGGTGAGGGACAGGGAAGCCTGGTGTGCTGGAGTCCATTGGGTTGCAAAGAGTCAGATATGACTTAGTGACTGAGCAACAACAGAAGAAGGAAAGAAAGAGAAAGAAGGCAGAAAGTTTATTATAAGTAATAAATGAAAACAACATCACCAACAAAACTGTAAATCTGGAGAGGAAAATGAACATCCAACTTCATGAAGTCCAAAGACCGGAAAGTAAATTTAAAAATTGTGTTTTGTTTGCTTACAGGTATTTTTAAAATTTAAGCTGAATCAATATTAGTCCTTTTCTAGTAAAAGCTGAATTTACTGAAAACTACTGGAAATATAAGAACAGTTCAATTATAATCTGCAGTAAAATTGTATTGTTGAATATCCTTAAAATCATTGCACTAAATAATACTATTTTCATTGTATAGCTTATTACATGAACATTTTTAAACTCTAAAGGATTTTTCCAAAAGAATGGAAGCTATTTGAAATTATGTAAGCCTAAAATAAGTTAAAAATTACTCTTACAAATGTAATATTTTAAGAATTTTGGCTTACTCTGATTAAACAAAATATTCCACTTGATTTATCAAATGTTTGGCCAATATAATCAAAACTGGAAAATAAATTAATATATGCTGACATATCATGATTGTGCATTTACTGAATAACAACATATAAAGTATGCTATCCAAAAAAAATTAGAAACATAATAATATTGGAAGAATACAAATAAATAATTGGTGTCTTTCCCCACTGGTTGACCCTAAACACACCAGAGAAAATTTATATAAAAGTCATACAAATTCCTAACCCAGCCTTGGCTTGTGGCCATCCTGGGCTATTGGAGACTTAACCTACATTATCTCAGTCTCAGAGGACATTCCTAAGTGCCTAAGTGGATGAAAGAAAAAAAAAAAAGAATTAAATTGAACTTCAGATAAAGAAGGCCTAGAATCAAACTGCTGTTGCCCCTGAGGTTCAATGGAAACATTTAAAATGTCAACTGCAGAGGTAAAAAGTAATGTGTACATTTGTTTAGAAATTTTTCAAAGTTTACTCAGAAAATGACATTGCTTGCATGAAGAAGTTTGGACTGCTTTCAGCTCATCAAGCCCGCGAGTGTGTGAAAGTGTGGATATAATAAAAGGTACTAATTGTATTTTTATGTCTATTTGCCAAAGAAGAGAAGGGACTCTTCAAAATTGCTTAAGATAAGTTAATTCAGAACTAAGTACTTCTGTTTATGTTAAGCAATGAATATACCCAGGCATTCCAGAGAACTCCGAAAAGAATACTTTGACTGAAGTTAGTGTAACAACATATATACATAATTACTACTAAATTGATATATTTAAAACATTATAAATATCAAATTTATTGTATACCTTAAATCATGAAAAACATTTTTAAACTCTAAAAAGGATTTTTCCAAAAGAATGGAAGCTATTTGAAATTATGTAAGCCTAAAATAAGTTAAAAATTACTCTTACAAATGTAATATTTTAAGAATTTTGGCTTACTCTGATTAAACAAAATATTCCACTTGATTTATCAAATGTTTGGCCAATATAATCAAAACTGGAAAATAAATTAATATATGCTGACATATCATGATTGTGCATTTACTGAATAACAACATATAAAGTATGCTATCCAAAAAAAATTAGAAACATAATAATATTGGAAGAATACAAATAAATAATTGGTGTCTTTCCCCACTGGTTGACCCTAAACACACCAGAGAAAATTTATATAAAAGTCATACAAATTCCTAACCCAGCCTTGGCTTGTGGCCATCCTGGGCTATTGGAGACTTAACCTACATTATCTCAGTCTCAGAGGACATTCCTAAGTGCCTAAGTGGATGAAAGAAAAAAAAGAATTAAATTGAACTTCAGATAAAGAAGGCCTAGAATCAAACTGCTGTTGCCCCTGAGGTTCAATGGAAACATTTAAAATGTCAACTGCAGAGGTAAAAAGTAATGTGTACATTTGTTTAGAAATTTTTCAAAGTTTACTCAGAAAATGACATTGCTTGCATGAAGAAGTTTGGACTGCTTTCAGCTCATCAAGCCCGCGAGTGTGTGAAAGTGTGGATATAATAAAAGGTACTAATTGTATTTTTATGTCTATTTGCCAAAGAAGAGAAGGGACTCTTCAAAATTGCTTAAGATAAGTTAATTCAGAACTAAGTACTTCTGTTTATGTTAAGCAATGAATATACCCAGGCATTCCAGAGAACTCCGAAAAGAATACTTTGACTGAAGTTAGTGTAACAACATATATACATAATTACTACTAAATTGTTTATCTTTCAAAGTAAAACAAAAAATACATAGACTATTCAAACACTTAAGAAACAGTTTTTAAAGGCATAAATCTCTTCTTAAGACCTACATTTGTTATCATATAATTCGGACAATAGATCTGATTGTGAATGGTTTTGAAATGATAGTAAGATATAGTAAAGTTGATAAAGACAGCTGCTGATGTTGTCTATGAACTACTGTTCTGAATTTATGGTGACTAATATATGGGTCTACCCTCCTCTGCACCGTATACTGAAACATGATTGAAAATAATGATGATATTCTATTATAAAGCACATACTAAAATTTTATATGGGGCTTCCCTGGTGGTCCAGTGGTTAAAGAGTCCTCCTTGCAGTGCAGGGGGCACCAGTTTGATCCCTGGCCCAGAAAGATCCCATGTGCTGAGGAGCAGCTGGACCAGTGTGTCCCATTAGCAGCCAGTGCTCAGGAGCGCGTGTGCCCAGAGCCGGTGCTCTGCAAGAGAGAGGCTACTGCCATGGGTGGCCCACACAGGCAAAAGAATAAAGATGGATGAAAATAAAAGGATAAAAACTCAATTTAAAAAACATCAAAATTTTAAAAATATATATGAATTCAAATTCTGTTTAAAATATGAGATTTATTTTGACATAATTGAAATAAGGTATTCATAGAAAAAGAAAGTTTAATGACAAAATTCAATAAAGAAGTGAGGATTTATTGTATCTGTAGCCTATGATGCATCCTCTAAAATATTGATAAAGAATTCAAATTCTGTATGGAACTGCAGAGGTATTAAGTAATGTGTACATTTGTTTAGAAATTTTTCAAAGTTTACTCAGAAAATGACATTGCTTGCATGAAGAAGTTTGGACTGCTTTCAGCTCATCAAGCCCGCGAGTGTGTGAAAGTGTGGATATAATAAAAGGTACTAATTGTATTTTTATGTCTATTTGCCAAAGAAGAGAAGGGACTCTTCAAAATTGCTTAAGATAAGTTAATTCAGAACTAAGTACTTCTGTTTATGTTAAGCAATGAATATACCCAGGCATTCCAGAGAACTCCGAAAAGAATACTTTGACTGAAGTTAGTGTAACAACATATATACATAATTACTACTAAATTGTTTATCTTTCAAAGTAAAACAAAAAATACATAGACTATTCAAACACTTAAGAAACAGTTTTTAAAGGCATAAATCTCTTCTTAAGACCTACATTTGTTATCATATAATTCGGACAATAGATCTGATTGTGAATGGTTTTGAAATGATAGTAAGATATAGTAAAGTTGATAAAGACAGCTGCTGATGTTGTCTATGAACTACTGTTCTGAATTTATGGTGACTAATATATGGGTCTACCCTCCTCTGCACCGTATACTGAAACATGATTGAAAATAATGATGATATTCTATTATAAAGCACATACTAAAATTTTATATGGGGCTTCCCTGGTGGTCCAGTGGTTAAAGAGTCCTCCTTGCAGTGCAGGGGGCACCAGTTTGATCCCTGGCCCAGAAAGATCCCATGTGCTGAGGAGCAGCTGGACCAGTGTGTCCCATTAGCAGCCAGTGCTCAGGAGCGCGTGTGCCCAGAGCCGGTGCTCTGCAAGAGAGAGGCTACTGCCATGGGTGGCCCACACAGGCAAAAGAATAAAGATGGATGAAAATAAAAGGATAAAAACTCAATTTAAAAAACATCAAAATTTTAAAAATATATATGAATTCAAATTCTGTTTAAAATATGAGATTTATTTTGACATAATTGAAATAAGGTATTCATAGAAAAAAAAGAAAGTTTAATGACAAAATTCAATAAAGAAGTGAGGATTTATTGTATCTGTAGCCTATGATGCATCCTCTGGACATGGGAAATATTGTAGCCAAGATGAAATGTTTTAAAATAGCAAAGGTAACACAAATTATATTCACTAGGAGTAGAGATGTTTTCATGCAAGCACAGTGTATAATAACATAGAAGCTGATTCTATTGTATTAACCCCTTTGGCAGTGTTGATTACTGTTTGGATTTTAAATCTTTCCAGAGTTAAGGGAATTGGTTTGGGAAATGAGTGATGTAATGTATGTTAAGAGTTGCTTAAGCTAAGAAACCAAAGGTTTTAAATGAAGTTTGATGTCAAGTGCTGCACTTTTTAGAATGCTGTTCAGCAAAAATTGTACAGTATAAAATGAACAATAGAAAGTAACTTTGGACCTGATTCATAAATGTGCTTTCTAAAAGGGAAGTGAGATGAGGCTTTTGGAAGAGATAAAGACAAATCATATTGTAGTGGGTTTTGGATGTGTCCAGGTGATATTTGAAGACTAATGTAACACTTTACTCCATAAAGTTTATAAAGGACAGCCTTTCTTATTTCATGCTAATTTTACTTTTTTTGTTTATGAATGAAGGGTGGTTACACGGCATTGTTGTCGTCTTCATACTTCTTCCTATTCATTCTTTTACCCTAAATTTACTTCCAGGTAAAACCTGAAAATTACTTGGCTAGATTTCAAATCAAAATATAAAATGGAATAAACAATGAAGCTAAAAAATAATGACTGTTGTTGCCTGTCTGTGGATATATTTTGATCATTTATGTCCATAAATTCCATATGTAATTTGAAAGATAGCATCTAGAAATAATCCAGTCACTAATATATTTTTGATAGTTATCTTTTTTAATACTTTTAAACATATATTATATAATAATTGAAATGTCTTATGCTTTTAACTTATGTATTGTATTTAGTTCTTATTTCTTATGAACGCATTTTGAGTGAAAAAGTATTTGAATAAACAACCTTGCTTGATTTTGTGAGGATAAAATGGGCTGTCACATAGAGAAACAACTTGAAAACATGAAATTGTAGTAAATGACAAAGTGAGGTGAATGTAAATAACAGTTATGAAAATGACATTGATAAAGATACTAAAATTTAGAACTGCTTTCAGTGATATTTTGTACATTGGCATGGTTGACTTTTATGTTTTATCTCCTGGACAGACTGTAATATCCAATGTTTTCTTGTACCTGTTCTATGTAAAAAATACAGACTCAGATACTTATATTCTTTATGCTTACATTTCTTATAAGTAGATAAAAGGGAATTATATCTAGCTTTAAACTTCCTCTCTCATGTCCCTGTGTATTTAAAAAGAATAAACATATGCTTATTGCAGGAAAAAATTGAAAAACATATTCTTTTTTATTTATTTATTTATTTATTTATTTATTTTTGTACATGTATGTTCCCACATCAATCAGATGCATATCCCTTGACCCTCCCCCCACCTAGGTTCCCCCCATCCCTCCAGACCATTGCTCCAAGTGGTTGTAGGTACTCCTATTCCCCTAGCACAATGACAATAGCTATCTTTTCTACACATGACAGTATAGGTTCCCATGTTACTCCCTCCCATTGTTCGGTCTCCACAATGTCTTTATGTCTATTCTCTGTTTTTTCATGAGTTCACTGTGTGTGTTATCATGACCATCTTACTAGAACCCATATATATGAGTTAGTATACTATACTTGTCTTTCTCTTTTTGACTTACTTCACTTTTTATGATAGGTTCTAAAGCCAGCCACCTCATTAGGACTGAGTCTTCTGCATTTCTTTTAACAGCTGAGTAGTATTCCATTGTATATATGTACCAGAGCTTCTGGATCCATTCATTCGTCGATGGACATCTAGGTTGCTTCCATGTTCATATTTTATTTTTGAAAAAGTTAAATCTTTAATCCAGTCACTAATATATTTTTGATAGTTATCTTTTAATACTTTTAAACATATATTATATAATAATTGAAATGTCTTATGCTTTTAACTTATGTATTGTATTTAGTTCTTATTTCTTATGAACGCATTTTGAGTGAAAAAGTATTTGAATAAACAACCTTGCTTGATTTTGTGAGGATAAAATGGGCTGTCACATAGAGAAACAACTTGAAAACATGAAATTGTAGTAAATGACAAAGTGAGGTGAATGTAAATAACAGTTATGAAAATGACATTGATAAAGATACTAAAATTTAGAACTGCTTTCAGTGATATTTTGTACATTGGCATGGTTGACTTTTATGTTTTATCTCCTGGACAGACTGTAATATCCAATGTTTTCTTGTACCTGTTCTATGTAAAAAATACAGACTCAGATACTTATATTCTTTATGCTTACATTTCTTATAAGTAGATAAAAGGGAATTATATCTAGCTTTAAACTTCCTCTCTCATGTCCCTGTGTATTTAAAAAGAATAAACATATGCTTATTGCAGGAAAAAATTGAAAACATATTCTTTTTTTTTATTTATTTATTTATTTATTTATTTTTGTACATGTATGTTCCCACATCAATCAGATGCATATCCCTTGACCCTCCCCCCACCTAGGTTCCCCCCCCCATCCCTCCAGACCATTGCTCCAAGTGGTTGTAGGTACTCCTATTCCCCTAGCACAATGACAATAGCTATCTTTTCTACACATGACAGTATAGGTTCCCATGTTACTCCCTCCCATTGTTCGGTCTCCACAATGTCTTTATGTCTATTCTCTGTTTTTTCATGAGTTCACTGTGTGTGTTATCATGACCATCTTACTAGAACCCATATATATGAGTTAGTATACTATACTTGTCTTTCTCTTTTTGACTTACTTCACTTTTTATGATAGGTTCTAAAGCCAGCCACCTCATTAGGACTGAGTCTTCTGCATTTCTTTTAACAGCTGAGTAGTATTCCATTGTATATATGTACCAGAGCTTCTGGATCCATTCATTCGTCGATGGACATCTAGGTTGCTTCCATGTTCTGGCTATTGTATAGAGAGCTGCAATGAACATTGGGGTACAGGTGCCTCTTTCAGTTTTGATTTCATCAGGATATAGGCCTAATAGTGGGATTGCTGGGTCATAGGGTGCTTCTATTTTTAGTTTTTTAAGGAATCTCCATACTGTCTTCCATAGAGGTTGTATTAATTTACATTCCCACCAGCAATGCAAGAGGGTTCCCTTTTCTCCACACCCTCTCCAGCATTTGTTGTCTGTCGATTTGTTGATGATGGCCATTCTGACAGGTGTGAGGTGGTATCTCATTGTGGTTTTAATTTGCATTTCTCTGATAATAAGCGAGGTTGAGCATCGTTTCATGTATTTTTGGACCATTTGTATGTCCTCTTTGGAGAGGCGTCTCTTTAGATCTTTTTTTCATTTTTTGATTGGGCTGCTCATTTTCCCTGTGCTGAGTTGTCTGAGTTGCTTGTAGATTTTGGAGATTAATTCTTTGTCTGTTGTTTCATTTGCTATGATTTTCACCCACTCTGTGGGGTGTCTGTTGAACTTTTTTGTAATTTCTTTTGCTGTACAAAAGCTTTTAAGTTTCATAAGGTCCCATATGTTCATTTTTCTTTTCAGTTCTGCTATTTTAGTTGGTGGGTCAAAGAAGATCTTGCTTTGATTGATGTCCTTGAGGGTTTTGCCTATATTCTCCTCTAAGAGTTTGATGGTTTCTGGTCTTACATTGAGGTCTTTAATCCATTTTGAGTTGATCTTAGTGGTTGTAGGTAAACTCCTATTCCCTAGCACAATGACAATAGCTATCTTTTCTACACATGACAGTATAGGTTCCCATGTTACTCCCTCCCATTGTTCGGTCTCCACAATGTCTTTATGTCTATTCTCTGTTTTTTCATGAGTTCACTGTGTGTGTTATCATGACCATCTTACTAGAACCCATATATATGAGTTAGTATACTATACTTGTCTTTCTCTTTTTGACTTACTTCACTTTTTATGATAGGTTCTAAAGCCAGCCACCTCATTAGGACTGAGTCTTCTGCATTTCTTTTAACAGCTGAGTAGTATTCCATTGTATATATGTACCAGAGCTTCTGGATCCATTCATTCGTCGATGGACATCTAGGTTGCTTCCATGTTCTGGCTATTGTATAGAGAGCTGCAATGAACATTGGGGTACAGGTGCCTCTTTCAGTTTTGATTTCATCAGGATATAGGCCTAATAGTGGGATTGCTGGGTCATAGGGTGCTTCTATTTTTAGTTTTTTAAGGAATCTCCATACTGTCTTCCATAGAGGTTGTATTAATTTACATTCCCACCAGCAATGCAAGAGGGTTCCCGTTTCTCCACACCCTCTCCAGCATTTGTTGTCTGTCGATTTGTTGATGATGGCCATTCTGACAGGTGTGAGGTGGTATCTCATTGTGGTTTTAATTTGCATTTCTCTGATAATAAGCGAGGTTGAGCATCGTTTCATGTATTTTTGGACCATTTGTATGTCCTCTTTGGAGAGGCGTCTCTTTAGATCTTTTTCCCATTTTTTGATTGGGCTGCTCATTTTCCCTGTGCTGAGTTGTCTGAGTTGCTTGTAGATTTTGGAGATTAATTCTTTGTCTGTTGTTTCATTTGCTATGATTTTCACCCACTCTGTGGGGTGTCTGTTGAACTTTTTTGTAATTTCTTTTGCTGTACAAAAGCTTTTAAGTTTCATAAGGTCCCATATGTTCATTTTTCTTTTCAGTTCTGCTATTTTAGTTGGTGGGTCAAAGAAGATCTTGCTTTGATTGATGTCCTTGAGGGTTTTGCCTATATTCTCCTCTAAGAGTTTGATGGTTTCTGGTCTTACATTGAGGTCTTTAATCCATTTTGAGTTGATCTTAGTGTATGGCGTCAGGGAATGTTCCAATTTCATTTTTGCATGTAGCTGTCCAATTCTCCCAGCACCACTTGTTAAAGAGGCTGTCTTTGTCCCATTTTATAGTTTCTCCTCCTTTATCAAAAATAAGGTACCCATAGGTGCGTGGGTTGATCTCTGGGTTCTCAATCTTGTTCCATTGATCTATAGTTCTGTTTTTGTGCCAGTACCATACTGTCTTGATAACTGTTGCTTTGTAGTAGCGTCTGAAGTTAGGGAGGCTGATCCCTCCAACTCCATTTTTCTTCCTCAGGATTGCTTTGGCTATTCGAGGTCTTCTGTGTTTCCATATGAACTGTGTTATTATTTGGTCTAGTTCTGTGAAAAATGTCAGTGGTAGTTGAATAGGTATTGCATTGAATCTGTAGATGATATTTGGAAGTATGGTCATTTTCACAATATTGATTCTTCCGACCCAGGAACATGGAATATCTCTCCATCTGTTTAAGTCTTCTTTAATGTCTCTCATGAGTGTCTTGTAATTTTCTGTGTACAATTCTTTTGTTTCTTTGGGTAGGTTTATTCCTAGATATTTGATTCTTTTGGTTGCAATGGTGAAGGGGATTGCCTCTTTGATTTCATTTTCTGATTTTTCATTGTTTGTGTATAGGAATGCCAGTGACTTCTGTGTGTTGACTTTATATCCTGCAACTTTGCTGAATTCATTGATTAGTTCTAGTAGCTTTGGAGAGGTGTCTGTTTAGGTCCTTTTCCCATTTTTTGATTGGGTTGTTCATTTATCTGGTGCTGAGTTGTCTGAGTTGCTTGTAGATTTTGGAGATTAATTCTTTGTCTGTTGTTTCATTTGCTATGATTTTCTCCCACTCTGTGGGGTGTCTGTTGAACTTTTTTGTAATTTCTTTTGCTGTACAAAAGCTTTTAAGTTTCATAAGGTCCCATATGTTCTTTTTTCTTTTCAGTTCTGCTATTTTAGTTGGTGGGTCAAAGAAGATCTTGCTTTGATTGATGTCCTTGAGGGTTTTGCCTATATTCTCCTCTAAGAGTTTGATGGTTTCTGGTCTTACATTGAGGTCTTTAATCCATTTTGAGTTGATCTTAGTGTATGGCGTCAGGGAATGTTCCAATTTCATTTGTTTGCATGTAGCTGTCCAATTCTCCCCGCACCACTTGTTAAAGAGGCTGTCTTTGTCCCATTTTATAGTTTCTCCTCCTTTATCAAAATAAGGTACCCATAGGTGCGTGGGTTGATCTCTGGGTTCTCAATCTTGTTCCATTGATCTATAGTTCTGTTTTTGTGCCAGTACCATACTGTCTTGATAACTGTTGCTTTGTAGTAGCGTCTGAAGTTAGGGAGGCTGACCCCTCCAACTCCATTTTTCTTCCTCAGGATTGCTTTGGCTATTCGAGGTCTTCTGTGTTTCCATATGAACTGTGTTATTATTTGGTCTAGTTCTGTGAAAAATGTCAGTGGTAGTTGAATAGGTATTGCATTGAATCTGTAGATGATATTTGGAAGTATGGTCATTTTCACAATATTGATTCTTCCGACCCAGGAACATGGAATATCTCTCCATCTGTTTAAGTCTTCTTTAATGTCTCTCATGAGTGTCTTGTAATTTTCTGTGTACAATTCTTTTGTTTCTTTGGGTAGGTTTATTCCTAGATATTTGATTCTTTTGGTTGCAATGGTGAAGGGGATTGCCTCTTTGATTTCATTTTCTGATTTTTCATTGTTTGTGTATAGGAATGCCAGTGACTTCTGTGTGTTGACTTTATATCCTGCAACTTTGCTGAATTCATTGATTAGTTCTAGTAGCTTTGTAACCGTGTCTTTGGGATTTTCTATGTATAATATCATGTCGTCTGCAAAAAGAGAGAGCTTGACTTCTTCCTTTCCAATCTGGATTCCTTTGATTTCTTTCTCTTCTCTTATTGCTGTTGCTAGGACTTCCAGGACCTAGGAAAGTGGGCACCCCTGTCTTGTTCCTGATCTTAGAGGGAATGCTTTCAGTTTTTCACCATTAACAATAATGTTCGCTGTAGGTTTCTCATAGATGGCTTTTATTATGTTGAGATAGGTTCCTTCTATGCCCATTTTCTGAAGAGTTTTGATCATAAATGGATGTTGTACTTTGTCGAAGGCCTTTTCTGCATCTATTGAGATGATCATGTGATTTTTGTCTTTCAACTTGTTGATATGGTGTATCACGTTGATTGATTTGCGGATGTTGAAGAAGCCTTGCATGCCTGGGATGAACCCAACTTGATCGTGATGTATGAGTTTTTTGACATGTCGTTGAATTCTGTTTGCTAGGATTTTGTTGAGGATCTTGGCATCTAAGTTCATCAGTGAAATTGGCCTATAGTTTTCCTTTTTTGTGTTGTCTTTGCCTGGTTTGGGTATCAGGGTGATGGTGGCCTCGTAGAATGTGTTTGGGAGTTTTCCTTCCTGTGCAATTTTTTGAAAGAGTTTTAGAAGGACAGGCATTAGCTCTTCTTTAAATGTTTGGTAGAATTCGGCTGTGAAGCCATCTGGCCCTGGGCTTTTATTTTTGGGTAGATTTTTAATCACAAAGTTGATTTCTGAGCTTGTGATTGGGTTTAAGCCCCTATCTTGGGAGAAATTAAAAATGTCTGTAAAAGTATGGTATATAGGTATTGCATTGAATCTGTAGATGATATTTGGAAGTATGGTCATTTTCACAATATTGATTCTTCCGACCCAGGAACATGGAATATCTCTCCATCTGTTTAAGTCTTCTTTAATGTCTCTCATGAGTGTCTTGTAATTTTCTGTGTACAATTCTTTTGTTTCTTTGGGTAGGTTTATTCCTAGATATTTGATTCTTTTGGTTGCAATGGTGAAGGGGATTGCCTCTTTGATTTCATTTTCTGATTTTTCATTGTTTGTGTATAGGAATGCCAGTGACTTCTGTGTGTTGACTTTATATCCTGCAACTTTGCTGAATTCATTGATTAGTTCTAGTAGCTTTGTAACCGTGTCTTTGGGATTTTCTATGTATAATATCATGTCGTCTGCAAAAAGAGAGAGCTTGACTTCTTCCTTTCCAATCTGGATTCCTTTGATTTCTTTCTCTTCTCTTATTGCTGTTGCTAGGACTTCCAGGACCTAGGAAAGTGGGCACCCCTGTCTTGTTCCTGATCTTAGAGGGAATGCTTTCAGTTTTTCACCATTAACAATAATGTTCGCTGTAGGTTTCTCATAGATGGCTTTTATTATGTTGAGATAGGTTCCTTCTATGCCCATTTTCTGAAGAGTTTTGATCATAAATGGATGTTGTACTTTGTCGAAGGCCTTTTCTGCATCTATTGAGATGATCATGTGATTTTTGTCTTTCAACTTGTTGATATGGTGTATCACGTTGATTGATTTGCGGATGTTGAAGAAGCCTTGCATGCCTGGGATGAACCCAACTTGATCGTGATGTATGAGTTTTTTGACATGTCGTTGAATTCTGTTTGCTAGGATTTTGTTGAGGATCTTGGCATCTAAGTTCATCAGTGAAATTGGCCTATAGTTTTCCTTTTTTGTGTTGTCTTTGCCTGGTTTGGGTATCAGGGTGATGGTGGCCTCGTAGAATGTGTTTGGGAGTTTTCCTTCCTGTGCAATTTTTTGAAAGAGTTTTAGAAGGACAGGCATTAGCTCTTCTTTAAATGTTTGGTAGAATTCGGCTGTGAAGCCATCTGGCCCTGGGCTTTTATTTTTGGGTAGATTTTTAATCACAAAGTTGATTTCTGAGCTTGTGATTGGGTTGTTCAAAGTTTCTGTTTCTTCCTGGCTCAGTCTTGGGAGATTAATCCTGTCCAAGAAACTGTCCATTTCTTCCAAGTTGTCCAGTTTGTTGCCATAGAGTTGCTCATAATAGTCTCTTAGAATCCTTTGGATTTCTGCATTATTTGTTGTAATCTCTCCTTTTTCGTTTTTGATTTTGTTGATCTGGTTCTTCTCTCTCTTTTTCTTAATGAGTCTGGCCAGTGGCTTGTCAATTTTGTTTACCTTTTCAAAGAACCAGCTTTTTGTTTTATTTATCTTTACTATTGTTTCTTTTGTTTCTTTCTCATTTATTTCTGCTCTGATCTTTATGATTTCTCTTCTTCTGCTGGCTCTGGGATGTTTTTGTTCTTCTTTCTCCAACTGTTTTAAGCGGAGGGTTAGGTCATCTGCTTCATATTTTCCTAGTTTCTTGAGGTGGGATTGCATTGCTATAAATTTCCCTCTTAGAACTGCTTTTGCTGTATCCCATAGGTTTTGCACTGTCGTGTGTTCATTGTCATTTTCTTCTAGGAATTGTTTAATTTCTCCTTTGATTTCCTCAATGATCAGTTGGTTTTTTAGGTATGTATTGTTTAATCTCCATGTGTTTCTGTTTTTAGGGTTTTTTTTCTGGTAGTTGATCTCCAGTCTCATTGCATTGTGGTCCGAGAAGATGGTTGATATAATTTCAGTTTTCTTGAACTGACTGAGGTTAGATTTGTGGCCCAAGATGTGGTCTATCCTGGAGAATGTTCCGTGAGCGCTTGAGAAGAAAGTGTATTCTTCTGCTTTTGGATGGAACGTCCTAAAGATATCGATGAGGTCCATCTTTTCCAGTGTGGCATTTAAGGCTTGTGTTTCTTTATTAATTTTCTGTTTTGTTGATCTGTCTATTGGTGTGAGAGGAGTGTTAAAGTCTCCTACTATTATTGTGTTATTGTTGATTTCTTCTTTTATGTCTGAAAGTACCTGTCTTATGTATTGAGGTGCCCCTGTGTTGGATGCGTAGATATTCATGACTGTTATGTCTTCCTCTTGGATAGATCCCTTAATCATGATGTAGTGACCTGCCTTGTCTCTTAGAATCTTCTTTACTTTAAAGTCTATTTTGTCTGATATAAGGATTGCTACTCCAGCTTTCTTTTGATTTCCATTTGCATGAAATATCTTTTTCCAGCCTTTCACTTTCAGTCTATGAGTGTCTCTAGGTCTGAAGTGGGTCTCTTGTAAACAGCATACATATGGGTCTTGCTTCTGGATCCATTCAGCCAGCCTGTGTCGTTTGGTTGGAGCATTTAGTCCATTTACATTCAAAGTAATTATTGATACGAATGTTCCTATTGTCATCTTCTTAGAAATTTGGGGTTTGATTTGTAAGGCTTCTCCTACTCTTGTATTTATTGGCTATATCAGGTCCTTTAACACTTGTTGTAGGGCTGGTTTTGTGGTACAGAATTCTTTTAGTTTTTGCTTGTCTGTGAGAAAAACATATTCTTATAATCAGATTCTGTCTTTGAAAATATCTGTTAATTACCAATTTTCCTAATAGTGTTTATTCACCATTGTAAAATTTCACTGGGAATATGAATTAGAAACGCACAAATATATATACACAAATATTCTTTGGGTATTCTAGATCTCTTTATATGTAAAAAACATTGTTCTCTAATATACCTTTAAAACCTGAAAATATACATTATTTGAATATTCAATGCTATCACTAAAACTTCTAAATCAGTTAATTAATACAAGTCTTTATGTATCCTTGGCTTTTCTGTAGCAAAATCCCATTGTGAAAACACTTGAAGGAATGTTGAATCTCATGTAAGTCTACATGGAAGGATATGATATAGAGCTAGAGTCCAGAGGACTCTGTGTATAATGTGATTGATCCTATGAAAGTCATTTTACATTGCTGGCATTTAAGGCTTGTGTTTCTTTATTAATTTTCTGTTTTGTTGATCTGTCTATTGGTGTGAGAGGAGTGTTAAAGTCTCCTACTATTATTGTGTTATTGTTGATTTCTTCTTTTATGTCTGAAAGTACCTGTCTTATGTATTGAGGTGCCCCTGTGTTGGATGCGTAGATATTCATGACTGTTATGTCTTCCTCTTGGATAGATCCCTTAATCATGATGTAGTGACCTGCCTTGTCTCTTAGAATCTTCTTTACTTTAAAGTCTATTTTGTCTGATATAAGGATTGCTACTCCAGCTTTCTTTTGATTTCCATTTGCATGAAATATCTTTTTCCAGCCTTTCACTTTCAGTCTATGAGTGTCTCTAGGTCTGAAGTGGGTCTCTTGTAAACAGCATACATATGGGTCTTGCTTCTGGATCCATTCAGCCAGCCTGTGTCGTTTGGTTGGAGCATTTAGTCCATTTACATTCAAAGTAATTATTGATACGAATGTTCCTATTGTCATCTTCTTAGAAATTTGGGGTTTGATTTGTAAGGCTTCTCCTACTCTTGTATTTATTGGCTATATCAGGTCCTTTAACACTTGTTGTAGGGCTGGTTTTGTGGTACAGAATTCTTTTAGTTTTTGCTTGTCTGTGAGAAAAACATATTCTTATAATCAGATTCTGTCTTTGAAAATATCTGTTAATTACCAATTTTCCTAATAGTGTTTATTCACCATTGTAAAATTTCACTGCGCAATATGAATTAGAAACGCACAAATATATATACACAAATATTCTTTGGGTATTCTAGATCTCTTTATATGTAAAAAACATTGTTCTCTAATATACCTTTAAAACCTGAAAATATACATTATTTGAATATTCAATGCTATCACTAAAACTTCTAAATCAGTTAATTAATACAAGTCTTTATGTATCCTTGGCTTTTCTGTAGCAAAATCCCATTGTGAAAACACTTGAAGGAATGTTGAATCTCATGTAAGTCTACATGGAAGGATATGATATAGAGCTAGAGTCCAGAGGACTCTGTGTATAATGTGATTGATCCTATGAAAGTCATTTTACATTGCTGGCAATTCTAAGTAACTGGTGGCAATACAAAATAATCTTATTGTCAATATTGATGACCAGTCAGTTTTTAGGAACTATAATTGACTTCTTATAGCTAATGGATTCAATGATGCATTTCAAAGTCTGCATTTCAAATTTCAACCTCTGGATTAAAAATCAAATGTTATCTTTTACAAAATAGATAAATTCATTTCTATTTTTTAAGTTATAAATTTTAAATATCGCACAATTTGACTAAATAAATCATTTAATAATAACGTTGGTTTATACTTAATCACTCTTATTTTTCTTTAGGAAAAAACATAATTGACTCATGGAAATCTATAATCAAACGTCAAACGATTTCATCTTAATTGGATTGTTTCCCTCTTCAAGAATTAGCCTGTTTCTTTTCATTTTCATTGTTCTCATTTTTCTAATGGCATTGTTTGGCAACCTATCAATGATCCTTCTCATCTTTCTGGACACCCACCTCCACACACCCATGTATTTCCTTCTTAGTCAGCTCTCCTTCATTGACCTAAACTACATCTCCACCATTGTGCCCAAAATGGCTTCCAATTTTCTGTTTGGAAACAAGTCTATCTCCTTCATTGGATGTGGGATTCAGAGCTTCTTCTTTTTGACTTTAGCAGTTGCAGAAGCATTGCTCTTAACATCTATGGCTTATGATCGTTATGTGGCCATTTGCTTTCCTCTCCACTATCCCATCAGAATCAGCAGAAGAGTATGTGTGTTGATGATGATAGGATCTTGGCTAATGGGCTCCATCAACTCCTGTGCCCACACCACATATGCCCTCCATATCCCTTATTGCAGATCCAGGGCCATCAACCATTTCTTCTGTGATATCCCAGCCATGTTGACTCTTGCCTGCATGGACACCTGGGTCTATGAGTACACTGTGTTTGTGAGCACAACCCTATTCCTTGTGTTCCCTTTTATTGTTATTGCCTGTTCATATGGCCGTGTTCTATTTGCTGTTTATCATATGCACTCAGCAGAAGGAAAGAAAAAAGCCTATTCAACATGCAGCACCCACCTCACCGTGGTGACTTTTTACTATGCACCCTTTGTTTACACTTATCTACGTCCAAAATCCCTTAGGTCTCCAACAGAGGACAAGGTTCTGGCTGTCTTCTACACCATGCTAACTCCAATGCTCAACCCTGTTATCTATAGCCTGAGAAACAAGGAGGTAATTGAGGCCTTGAGAAGAGTAACTCAGAGACTCTGCTCTGTGAAAATGTAGACTGTCTTTTTCCATAAGTACCAGGACTTGAGTATAAACCCATTCACCATTGTACAGTGGTAAAAGCATTACTTTATGCTTAAATAAAAGGACCAAATATTTGAAACATCTTGTTCAAAAAGAAGAAAAAGGAACCATTATTGTTGCTCAAATATAATTTTTTCTTCATCATTATTTTATTAGATATGAAATAAAAAAATATTGTGTGTCAATATTTTATGCATAATAAAAAGTAATCATTATTTTGTTGTTTCATTATTGGTCATAACAGTTTTTACTCACATTTTTATACTGATTTATCTTCATCAAAATTTCTACTTTTAGAAAATTTAATTTTTTCCCTTTAATTCATTTTATTACATTATATATATATATATATATATATATATATATGCAATAGAAATATAGTTGGCATACTATATTTCTAGTAGTTGGCTTATCTATAGTTGGCTTATTTATCATCTAGTAAATTTGTAATTGCAATGTTTGTGAGTGCTAAGTTGCTTCAATCCTGTCCAATTCTTTGCAACCCTGTGACCCCTAGACCACTAGGCTGCTCTGTACATGAGATTTTCCAAGCAAGGATACTGGAGTGGGTTGCCATGCCCTCCTCCAGGAGACCTTCCTAATCCAGGGATTGAACCCACCCCTCTTATGTCTCCTGCATTGACAGGTGGGTCTTTGCCACAGGTGCCATCTGGGAACACCTAATGCATAACTAAGTTTTAAAGTGAAGCTATGAGATTTCCAGTTATGCCTACTCATATTTGTTGCCTATATACCATTATGCATATGACATATCTCTATCTCTAGGCAATATTATCAAAATGAGATTTATGAATTTTCTGTTAACTCAAAACTAGCCATGTGATTTTTCAGGTTCATGTTATCCATGAAATATTCAATATTGAATTAATATCTAATATTAAAGCTAGTTTAAACTTAAAAAATCTATACAGACATGTTTTATTTTTAGCCTACCTAGATTTACCAAGGCAATTCATGTAATTAATGTAATTTCTATTGTAGAGTATGTCAGCAAAAGTTAATTTTGTATCATAATATTTTCATAAGTTATAAGATAACAGTAAAGGAGCTAAGAATGTTCAAATGAACAGTTTAGGAATAAGTATGTTTTCAGATGTCTATCTAAAATAGTTTATTCATATTTCAGGTTGACTTGAGTTTTGCTATATTTTTTAAAGATATTTTGATGTGGGTTGTGGGCCATTTGCAAAAAACTTTATTGAATTTGTTACAGTATGGCTTCCATATTACGTTTTGGTTTTTTTGGCCAAGAGGCATGTGGATCTTGGAATCCCAAGTGTAGATTGAACCCACAAACTTGCATTGAAAGGTGATGTCTTAACCACAGGACTGCCAGCGAAGTCCCAAGTTTTGCTATGTCAAGTGACAGGACTTTGTTTCATATACAGGTCTTTCAAATAATATAAAGTACTGAACAAGTTTAAACTGACCTATGTTTGTCTCGTATTTTTTGGCAGGAAAACAGAATATATCTAGTTTATTATAACATTTTTTGTACCAAATTTAAAAATGTACACATAATATGAGAAGATCTGTGTTTCTGAAGGTGCTAAGTTTGCCAATTAGAAAATAGTGGTATGGTGAACAGATTGCAACTACTTACTTCTTGGCTTTGATAGAAATTGAACTGTTTAAAGGTTAATATTACACAATATAATTAAAGCTATGAAATATTAAGAGGAATATTTCAATGTATGAGGAGAAGAGTTTGCAGCATTTAGTACAAGAAGGTATGAAAATATAAATGAATTTGTTGAAAGAAGAATAGTGATATTATTTTGGAAGTGATTATTTCTAGATATAAAAAAAAGACATTAATTTGTATACAGAAACTTGAGAAAGGCTTTTAGAAAGGAAGTTCTGATAAAGGAGTTTTGTACATGGTCAGATTTAATAAAATTTAATTAGATAAATGGATCTTTTAATTAAAACCAGGTTGATGCAGGAGAGACTAAAGATGGCAGAGGAGTAGGAGAACATGCAATTCACATCCCATAAGGACATGAAGAATACATCTACAAATGGAATAATTCTCACAGAGCACCTGCTGAACACCAGTAGAGGATCTCATATACCTAAAAGAATAAGAGAAATCCTCATGATGCCAGGTAAGATTAAAAAAGAAGAAGAAGAAGGGGGAGGGGAAAGAGGAGAGAAAGCAGGACATAAACTGGGTCCTTGGCAGTGCCAAAGGTGAGGAGAGATTCTCACATCTATGAATGTCCTCTTACTGGTACAGAGCACATTGGAGCTTGGATAAGAGTTCAGCAACTATGGCAAGCAGGACGAAGTGAGACCTACATAGATACTAGGCTCAAACCTGTGACAGTTGTCCACAATTGTGCGTAGGGGCTAGGTGCTAGACTGTAGAGTTTGGAAAACAGACCTGTGGAGTGAACTGCTATTGCCCATGAGGAGACGGCTTGAAGGAATGGTGTTATGGAAATTAAATAAATAGTCTTGTTTAGATTTCAGACACAAAGCAAAGTCGGCCTGGACACTGTCCTGACTATAAGTGACCGTGAGTGATACCGGCTGTGAGTGCAAGACTTACAGCATCATAGATAAGATCTGGAACAAATCTTGAAATTATTGAGCCCTAGGAGGTGTCTTCACCCCAGGCTTAACAACATTTCAAGTTTTACAACAGAAAACAAACAGCATTAACATGAAACTAGAACTGCTATTTGCTCACAGATTTAGGATGATAATTGCCTAGCTCAAGCTGTCTCTGCTCACTGCACAATAGGCCAGTGAGTCCAAGAGATGAGGTCCTGAGGAAAGGAAAATGACTTTGTTCTGAAAGCAGCTCACTGAGGAGATGGCAGGCTAGTGCCTCAAAATAACCATCTTATTAGGTTCTGGATATCAGATTCTTTTTTAGATCAGAAATGAGGGAGGTGAGGAAACAAAGTTACAAAAAGCCATTGCAAACATCTTCTAGAATGCCAAGCCTCAGGCAAGGAGTGTGCTAATTTCTCCCTTCCTGACATCCCTGGACAGATAGGGTTCTGAACAAAGGAACTCCAGTTTAACAGCTGGGCAGAGGGGCAGAAAACTGTTCTGCATGATCATAATAATAAAAGCAATGAAAAGCAAGTCAAAGAAAGTTGTGGCAACAATATCAACTTGCATCCTGGGATTTTAAGCAGGAACCCAAACTGCAGTCTTAGGAGTCTTGCCCATGCTGCTTGAGATCTTTGCCCAACCAGAACTTCAGATGTGCTGTCACGGGACTTCCCAGTGCTGTTTGAGTCTGGATGTTGATCAGAACCCAGTTTGGTGATGTACCCTCTGCTGTTTCTATTTCTCTTTTCTTCTAATGTTAGTATATTGAAACTCAGCTAGAGAATATCTAAAAAAATACCAGTGTTATTTATTTGTATAGAATGAGTGGCTTATTTTGTTAACAAATTCTTGGAGATTGAGACAAAAGTGAAAACCTTCAGCAAAACAGATGGGAGTGAGGAATGCAGCAATTGGGAATGATTAGGGAGGGAATCTGGACCACCATGGACCATGAAGTGCCATTACTGAGTAGAACACAAAGGGCAAGTCCACCATTGCAGTTTCTCTCCCCTTTGCATTGGCTCCTGCCCCTAGAGGCACTAAGGAGGGCTCCCACTAGAACTAGCTCTCATGCACTCTCACCACCTCCTCTGTGCCCTCCAGGCATAGGCAAGCCACTCACCCCAATTGGCTTGACTCCTCCCCACCTGATATATGCACACATTCCAATTACAACCCAGGACAATTTTGTGTACTCTTTTCACCGATCACCCTCTGCTTCTTTCCCCCCAAAAATTTTTTGATCACCACCCTGGCTCCTTCCCATCTGATGACCCAGGACAATTCTTTGAGAGAGGGACAAAGGTTAAACCTGAGGAAAGGAAAATGACTTTGTTCTGAAAGCAGCTCACTGAGGAGATGGCAGGCTAGTGCCTCAAAATAACCATCTTATTAGGTTCTGGATATCAGATTCTTTTTTAGATCAGAAATGAGGGAGGTGAGGAAACAAAGTTACAAAAAGCCATTGCAAACATCTTCTAGAATGCCAAGCCTCAGGCAAGGAGTGTGCTAATTTCTCCCTTCCTGACATCCCTGGACAGATAGGGTTCTGAACAAAGGAACTCCAGTTTAACAGCTGGGCAGAGGGGCAGAAAACTGTTCTGCATGATCATAATAATAAAAGCAATGAAAAGCAAGTCAAAGAAAGTTGTGGCAACAATATCAACTTGCATCCTGGGATTTTAAGCAGGAACCCAAACTGCAGTCTTAGGAGTCTTGCCCATGCTGCTTGAGATCTTTGCCCAACCAGAACTTCAGATGTGCTGTCACGGGACTTCCCAGTGCTGTTTGAGTCTGGATGTTGATCAGAACCCAGTTTGGTGATGTACCCTCTGCTGTTTCTATTTCTCTTTTCTTCTAATGTTAGTATATTGAAACTCAGCTAGAGAATATCTAAAAAAATACCAGTGTTATTTATTTGTATAGAATGAGTGGCTTATTTTGTTAACAAATTCTTGGAGATTGAGACAAAAGTGAAAACCTTCAGCAAAACAGATGGGAGTGAGGAATGCAGCAATTGGGAATGATTAGGGAGGGAATCTGGACCACCATGGACCATGAAGTGCCATTACTGAGTAGAACACAAAGGGCAAGTCCACCATTGCAGTTTCTCTCCCCTTTGCATTGGCTCCTGCCCCTAGAGGCACTAAGGAGGGCTCCCACTAGAACTAGCTCTCATGCACTCTCACCACCTCCTCTGTGCCCTCCAGGCATAGGCAAGCCACTCACCCCAATTGGCTTGACTCCTCCCCACCTGATATATGCACACATTCCAATTACAACCCAGGACAATTTTTTTGTGTACTCTTTTCACCCCGATCACCCCTCTGCTTCTTTCCCACCTGAATGAGACACTTTTCTTGATCACCACCCTGGCTCCTTCCCATCTGATGAGCTTGCATGGCCAGATTGCCATCCTGGTACAAGCACATATCAGTTAGATCCTTTGTAAGAGGAGCTACTCTTTCCCATTTTTGCATTAGAACCATGTGAGCCCTTCAGAACTTATGACATACAGGCTCTAAATTGTAAGTAAGCATCTTTGGAAGGGTACTTTTATTAGGATACTTAAAATCTCTCCAGGAAGTTTCAATCTGAACTCTGGACGTGACTCACAGTTCATAAGGCCCCTGCTTGTCTGGAGCACAGTGAGGCTGGACAGAATGAGGAGGCCTTGCACTTAGTCGTAGCTCATGCTAAAGCTCATGTTTCTCTATGGGAGCATATCTCAATCCAGGTTGTAGGTGAGAATCACTCAAGCAACTTGGCACAAGTTCAAATGCCTGGGACTCAGACCAAAATAATGAAGTCTGAATCACTGGGGTTGGCCTCCGAAATAAATGCCTTCCAGCTAATTCACTATAGAATCAGAACTGGAAAAAAAAAATAAAATAAAATAAAAAAAGAAAAAAAAGAAAAAAAAGAATCAGAACTGGGAAGGTGTTTAAGGTAGAATTCAGTTTAGAGAGAATTTGTGATTTTACAGACTTTATAGACTTGTGGGACAGTGACACCTGATAGGAACTTGTGTTGAACTGCACCAGATCAGTCAAGGCTGATAATCCAGTGTCCTGAGCCCTGTGACCTGAGTGAGGGGTCTTTCCAGTTTGATACATGGCATTGCCGGGTGATGGCAAAGAAGCAAATGGCACAGAAGAATCAGGCCTCTAGGCAAGAATTTTGCAAGGTATTCAGAAGACACATATGTAAATATGGCTGTAGACTAGGCCCTGAGTAGAAAATTATCTTGGTCTAAAGCTGTCAGAAGCAGTCACGGGTGAAGGTCTGCCTTCGCATGCAGTTTCTCTCCCCTTTGCATTGGCTCCTGCCCCTAGAGGCACTAAGGAGGGCTCCCACTAGAACTAGCTCTCATGCACTCTCACCACCTCCTCTGTGCCCTCCAGGCATAGGCAAGCCACTCACCCCAATTGGCTTGACTCCTCCCCACCTGATATATGCACACATTCCAATTACAACCCAGGACAATTTTTTTGTGTACTCTTTTCACCCCGATCACCCCTCTGCTTCTTTCCCACCTGAATGAGACACTTTTCTTGATCACCACCCTGGCTCCTTCCCATCTGATGAGCTTGCATGGCCAGATTGCCATCCTGGTACAAGCACATATCAGTTAGATCCTTTGTAAGAGGAGCTACTCTTTCCCATTTTTGCATTAGAACCATGTGAGCCCTTCAGAACTTATGACATACAGGCTCTAAATTGTAAGTAAGCATCTTTGGAAGGGTACTTTTATTAGGATACTTAAAATCTCTCCAGGAAGTTTCAATCTGAACTCTGGACGTGACTCACAGTTCATAAGGCCCCTGCTTGTCTGGAGCACAGTGAGGCTGGACAGAATGAGGAGGCCTTGCACTTAGTCGTAGCTCATGCTAAAGCTCATGTTTCTCTATGGGAGCATATCTCAATCCAGGTTGTAGGTGAGAATCACTCAAGCAACTTGGCACAAGTTCAAATGCCTGGGACTCAGACCAAAATAATGAAGTCTGAATCACTGGGGTTGGCCTCCGAAATAAATGCCTTCCAGCTAATTCACTATAGAATCAGAACTGGAAAAAAAAAATAAAATAAAATAAAAAAAGAAAAAAAAGAAAAAAAAGAATCAGAACTGGGAAGGTGTTTAAGGTAGAATTCAGTTTAGAGAGAATTTGTGATTTTACAGACTTTATAGACTTGTGGGACAGTGACACCTGATAGGAACTTGTGTTGAACTGCACCAGATCAGTCAAGGCTGATAATCCAGTGTCCTGAGCCCTGTGACCTGAGTGAGGGGTCTTTCCAGTTTGATACATGGCATTGCCGGGTGATGGCAAAGAAGCAAATGGCACAGAAGAATCAGGCCTCTAGGCAAGAATTTTGCAAGGTATTCAGAAGACACATATGTAAATATGGCTGTAGACTAGGCCCTGAGTAGAAAATTATCTTGGTCTAAAGCTGTCAGAAGCAGTCACGGGTGAAGGTCTGCCTTCGCATGTCATAGACATGAGTTGTTTGCATATAGAAGACATGAACATCACATCCCCCAGTAGAAGTAGTGACTGTTGTCCATGTAAATGACCTTTAAAGTCTGGACTTTTGAACACTAACATGAATAAAATGTCTGTTAGTGCCATATAGATAAAAGTTAGAATGCCAAGAATTTCAGCTTGATCAGAAGTTGTCAATGTGGAAGAAAACATATTCAGGACTTGTTTCAGCGTTTCTGCTTTACAGATAGCCTGGGTACAGTTACCATTGACCCAAATGGAGGAGCCCTGAAAAGAGATTGATGTAGGGATGCTGCTGTGTGTGTCCTCTCAGTGGAGGGTCCTTCCACACTTGGAAGTGAAGGTACCTGAAGCTTATACTTGCCTGCAATAAAATGAGAAGCTCTGCCATGAAGAGGAATAGTCAGTGTGTTTTTAGGTTTTGCACAGGGACAGTGTGGTCAGAATATTGCCTTAGTTGGTGCCTTAAGCCAGCAGTCCCCAACATTTTGGGCACTACAACTCTTTTTCTGGAAGCCAATTTTTCCCTGGACGATAGTGTATGGGAGGCGGGGGTAGGGAGTGGGGAATAGATTATTCAAACACATTACATTTACTGTGCACTTTAGTTCTATTATTAGTATATCAGCTCTACCTCAGATTGTCAGGCATTACATTTAGAAGTTTGGGACACATCTCTTAGGGAATTAGCATAAAGATGAGTTGCAGAAGCCTAAAGTTAAAAGCACAATGTCAATTTAAGGGTTTCCCTAATCATACAAAATCTAGAAATGAAGCAAAAAATCTGTCTGATACAGTGACTGGCACCATCTTAAATCAGCTTAAGTTTAATCTGCATTGGCTCCAGCGAGGGCCATCTTTAATTGTGTTACCAAAATATAGGTGTATCTGAATCAATGGGTAGATCTGTGGATAATTCTTAGATTTTAAGATTCAAAATTAATTCTGAATAAGGTCCAGTCAATCCTAAGGAAATCAACCCTGAATATTCATTGGGAAAGGGCTATTGCTGAAGCTGAAGCTTCAATGCTGTGACCATCTAATGAGAAAAGCTAACTCATTGGAAAAGACCCTGATGTTGGAAAACACTGAAATCAAGAGGAGAAGGAGATAGCAGATGATGAGATGGTTATATAGCTTCCCTAACTCAATGAACATGAATCTAAGCAAGCTCCAGGAGACAATGTTGGACAGAGGACCCTGGCATGCTGCGATCCATCAGGTCACAGAGTCAGAAGTGACTTCGCAACTGAATAACAACAAGATCTATAGTAACCTAGACTATATCTAGGAGTCTGAGGGCAAAAAAGGCTATGCATTGTGTTTCCAAAATTCTTGGTTATAATCTAAGCACCTTTCTCCTCACCATCTTCAGTTGTCCCATTTATAACCCCCCCTCATACTCACCCTTTGTGTCCTTTCTTCAGAATAAACAAATCTCTTTGAAAAATGGTCTCTTGTAAAGAGAAAAGCTCTATTCTCCTCGTCTTCTCCCCTTTCTAAACCCCTCTTTCATACTAAGTACTTCATGAAGTATCCCACATGCATCTTTACAATATGTGACCACCCTCACATGTTAAACCTGAACTATTTCTCTAACTCTCCAATGAAACCACTGTGAAACTTTTAGGTTTCTATTTTAGCCAATTTTTCTGGACGATAGTGTATGGGAGGCGGGGGTAGGGAGTGGGGAATAGATTATTCAAACACATTACATTTACTGTGCACTTTAGTTCTATTATTAGTATATCAGCTCTACCTCAGATTGTCAGGCATTACATTTAGAAGTTTGGGACACATCTCTTAGGGAATTAGCATAAAGATGAGTTGCAGAAGCCTAAAGTTAAAAGCACAATGTCAATTTAAGGGTTTCCCTAATCATACAAAATCTAGAAATGAAGCAAAAAATCTGTCTGATACAGTGACTGGCACCATCTTAAATCAGCTTAAGTTTAATCTGCATTGGCTCCAGCGAGGGCCATCTTTAATTGTGTTACCAAAATATAGGTGTATCTGAATCAATGGGTAGATCTGTGGATAATTCTTAGATTTTAAGATTCAAAATTAATTCTGAATAAGGTCCAGTCAATCCTAAGGGAAATCAACCCTGAATATTCATTGGAAGGACTATTGCTGAAGCTGAAGCTTCAATGCTGTGACCATCTAATGAGAAAAGCTAACTCATTGGAAAAGACCCTGATGTTGGAAAACACTGAAATCAAGAGGAGAAGGAGATAGCAGATGATGAGATGGTTATATAGCTTCCCTAACTCAATGAACATGAATCTAAGCAAGCTCCAGGAGACAATGTTGGACAGAGGACCCTGGCATGCTGCGATCCATCAGGTCACAGAGTCAGAAGTGACTTGCAACTGAATAACAACAAGATCTATAGTAACCTAGACTATATCTAGGAGTCTGAGGGCAAAAAAGGCTATGCATTGTGTTTCCAAAATTCTTGGTTATAATCTAAGCACCTTTCTCCTCACCATCTTCAGTTGTCCCATTTATAACCCCCCCTCATACTCACCCTTTGTGTCCTTTCTTCAGAATAAACAAATCTCTTTGAAAAATGGTCTCTTGTAAAGAGAAAAGCTCTATTCTCCTCGTCTTCTCCCCTTTCTAAACCCCTCTTTCATACTAAGTACTTCATGAAGTATCCCACATGCATCTTTACAATATGTGACCACCCTCACATGTTAAACCTGAACTATTTCTCTAACTCTCCAATGAAACCACCTTCTACTTGATACACATAGCCCTCATGTCAAACCCAACTCCCTGACACCTTAAATCTAATTCATGTTGAGTACTGTCTTGCATTTGTAGGAATGTTACAACTTCTCAATTTGCCTTTGAGGGGCCTAGAGATCCTTGGAATCAATGCCGGAGTTAATCCAATATTAATCTCTAGTTAATCATATCATATTTATCCAATCAAACTGCATTCTATGCGATTCATTAAAGAGATTTTTAAAATTGGAATGAAAACACTTAATTAGTTTATCTTTAAATAATCAAAAAGGGAGTATACTGGGTGGGTTTGGCTCAATCACGTCCAAGGTATATAATAGCTTCTGGACTTCCCAAGGGCTTCAGAGACTGCCAGAACCAGAGAGGAGCAGACATATTTCAGGGATCACCTAATCCTGTGATATCCAGCAAGACAGAGCACGTGCCAACTCTCTTCAGTTCCTGGATCAGGCCCTGTGGCTTCAGAGAAAACTCAGAATACAGATGGAGGTGAGTTGAAGGATACCTGATTCCTGTGTATTTGTGAGTATATGACAGGGCTATTTGTCTTTCAGTTTGTGCCATAAGAATATCTACAGCCATTAAAAAGCATGTCCACAGTCTTCTCTGTTCTTTGCAAATATTCACTCATTTAATTCTCATAGTGAGCCTGATGGAAGGTGTCCTGACTAATCATCTCACAGAGAAGGCACTGAGGTACTGGTTGGCAGCTACACTGAAAAGGGATCCACAGTTTTAACTTCAGACTATATCTAGGAGTCTGGGGCAAAAAGGCTATGCATTGTGTTTCCAAAATTCTTGGTTATAATCTAAGCACCTTTCTCCTCACCATCTTCAGTTGTCCCATTTATAACCCCTCATACTCACCCTTTGTGTCCTTTCTTCAGAATAAACAAATCTCTTTGAAAATGGTCTCTTGTAAAGAGAAAAGCTCTATTCTCCTCGTCTTCTCCCCTTTCTAAACCCCTCTTTCATACTAAGTACTTCATGAAGTATCCCACATGCATCTTTACAATATGTGACCACCCTCACATGTTAAACCTGAACTATTTCTCTAACTCTCCAATGAAACCACCTTCTACTTGATACACATAGCCCTCATGTCAAACCCAACTCCCTGACACCTTAAATCTAATTCATGTTGAGTACTGTCTTGCATTTGTAGGAATGTTACAACTTCTCAATTTGCCTTTGAGGGGCCTAGAGATCCTTGGAATCAATGCCGGAGTTAATCCAATATTAATCTCTAGTTAATCATATCATATTTATCCAATCAAACTGCATTCTATGCGATTCATTAAAGAGATTTTTAAAATTGGAATGAAAACACTTAATTAGTTTATCTTTAAATAATCAAAAAGGGAGTATACTGGGTGGGTTTGGCTCAATCACGTCCAAGGTATATAATAGCTTCTGGACTTCCCAAGGGCTTCAGAGACTGCCAGAACCAGAGAGGAGCAGACATATTTCAGGGATCACCTAATCCTGTGATATCCAGCAAGACAGAGCACGTGCCAACTCTCTTCAGTTCCTGGATCAGGCCCTGTGGCTTCAGAGAAAACTCAGAATACAGATGGAGGTGAGTTGAAGGATACCTGATTCCTGTGTATTTGTGAGTATATGACAGGGCTATTTGTCTTTCAGTTTGTGCCATAAGAATATCTACAGCCATTAAAAAGCATGTCCACAGTCTTCTCTGTTCTTTGCAAATATTCACTCATTTAATTCTCATAGTGAGCCTGATGGAAGGTGTCCTGACTAATCATCTCACAGAGAAGGCACTGAGGTACTGGTTGGCAGCTACACTGAAAAGGGATCCACAGTTTTAACTTCAGAGCCAGGCATGAGTCCCCTACTGTGGCTCCTGTGTCCATGGCCTTCAGAGCTCTTTAGAGCTGCTTGATGGATTTCTCTCACAAATTTCAGGTTTTAATGAGATTATGTATCTATTCTTATATTTCATCTTAGGTAGAGCATGTATCATCTTTAGAAATTTCATTGGCTGGTTATATCTTCCTATTATCTCATGTTACTACTTCCTCTCCATGCATGATCACAGGGAATCAATTTCTAGTGGTTTCTATAAATCTTTCTTTACTAATTCTGCCATCTGTGTCATTTGTGAGTCTGTGGATTAATTTTCTTCTAGGGGTGACTTGTACCTCTTTTGTTGCATGCTGGGTAATTCTAAGTGGGAGATATACACTGTGCATTAGGGGGTGCTGGATGTTCTGTGTTCCTTTAAGTAGCTTAATGTTGGCACCTGTTCTGGTGCATAGAAGGTACTTTCAAACCAGTTTGAGACTTTTGAGGATTGGTTTGTGTTTTTTGTTAGCTGGGACCAGAACAGACTTCAGCATGGACAATTTAACCCCACTACTGAGCCAATACCATTTCCTAACAGTATATGCATGGAAATCTTTGGATTAGGGTTTTTTTTTCTTTTTTTTTTTTTCACTCTGGCTGCTGGGGACAAAGATTTTGCTTGGCCTGTGTCCCAGTTTTCTAGTCTGTACATTTCCAGTGATTCTTACTCAGTCCAGGCACTTTCTGCCACTGCTGAAGCATGCTCTCTAGCTCTTGTAGACCCCCTTCACTTGTCATTTTTCTTTGAGACTGTTTTCCTGTGTTCCTGTTGTATGACTTAAAACCACCAGCTCAATAGTTCCTTAGCTTTTGTCTACAAGAGTGAAAAAAGAACACTCTGCTGTGTTTTGAAATAACTCATTGATCAATACTTTGTAGCTTATGTTCTCTGTTACTATAGAATGTTTTCTAGATCTGTTCTTAAAATTCAACATTGTTTGATGGTTTTAGCCAATGCTGTGATTGGCTCATCATTTAGGTAATCACAGGTAAGTTGTTAAGAGATTACCCTACTTGTCAATATTCATATTTATTCATCTTTCATTTTATTTTTTATTAGACAGTGAAAATTCAGACTGAAATTACTACACAACCCCAGTATATAAAAAAGATAAAAGAAACCCAAAGAACAGAAATGCCCTCAGGTATGATGTTCTCAGCCATGTTTAAGTAGAGAATACTTTCTAACTCACCTCCTTCATCTTCCCAGTATTGCAGGGCCCTCGGATGACAGGGCTTCCCAGAATCCTGGGACTCTCTATTCCTGCCACCAGAACTGTTGCCTGGAGGCAGGGAAAGATCTCTTTGAGGGGTGGGAAGTGAGTCTCTCATCAGCAGACCTCTCTCAGGCAGGAAAGGAACCACCAAAGCTCTGTCAGTATTCTCTGGAATTAATTTATGGAATTGCAATCACATCAGGCTGGCAAATCCTTCCTGACCTTTTCCAATGACTGTATGACTTGGACATTAGGACTCAAAGCACGATGATGAATCCTTTTCATTGCCTTCTTCTATATAGTTAAGATCATGGTTGGATCTACTGGTAGAGGGTGGGTCTCTGAAAATCCCTCAAGTGTGCGTGTGAATTATGTCAAGACACATTTGCATTATTCACATTCCTTTGTCCTTTATAGGCCAGGGTGTTAAACCTTGGAGTGAGCATGAGATTAAGAGTTTCCTAGAAGAATGGGAACATCTTGAAGATGAGGAGTTAATGAACAATTATCACATAGCATCAAAAATAATTGCCAACAATCTCAAGCGAAGGGGCATAACTAAGGGCAACAGAAAATGTCTCCAGATGCTCATGTGCATGCATGACTTATATTGGACCATTCATGAAGCCAACCAGAGACCAAGGCATGAACCCTTGCCATTTCCTTATGGAGAGGTGCTTCACAGGATCTTTGGACATAAGCTGGAGAACAAAGAGTTCTCAGGTTTGTTCCTTATATTCATTTTTGGGATTCTTTCATTATGCCATCAGCTGGCCTAGACACTGCTCTATCTCCAGAACATGGCATCATGATGTGACTGTTTCTTGCCCCCGGCTCCCCTCCTGAAAACAGCACAGAGGACTTGATGTTATGAGTGTCTGCCTGCCTCTCTTTCTTATTTCTCCTCTGTTGCCAAAGAAATGAGGGACTTTGCTTAAGGCCTGGTTGAGAATAGACATGCTTCCCTGGGCCAGGCTAAGTGATAACACAAAGACTCAAGAGGAGGGTAAGTGATATCCTCATGTCTCTGTACATCTCTCTCTCTCTCTCATGTGAAGAAGTGGCTGACCTTCCACCTGAGTACCAGACTCCTGCCTGTGCCATCTCTGATCACATTGAAGAACTGCTGTGGACTCCTCCACGTATAATCTACATAGAAGAGCCTCAGGTACCCAGATGGGAGCCCTGGAACATGAACCTTCCACAGTCAAGTCCATGCCTATTTCCTGCATTTCTCATACCATACCCTGGCTCTCAGACACAGTGGTCAAGTTTTTCTGAGGCTGAAGCACATGGATAACTTACATTTGGAATTTGGATGCCAATTTTATTTGAAGAACAGACAATGGAGTAATATAATTCTACAAGCTCATGACTTCTTCCTAGCCCAATGTAATGAGGAAAAATTTTGTGAGAATAAATGACTGTGACTCTCGTCTCTGTGTGCCTTGTGCTGGATTTTTGAATGAGATCTAGGATCATAAAAAGTCCAAGGGGTCAGAGAAGTGCTTGCTTTGCAAGTGAAATGGAACCTGTTACCCTCTCTCTTTTCTCTCTCCATTGTTCTTCCTGCATGGAAGATCTTTTAACATTGAAGACAACTTAGACATTCAGACATAATTATGCTCAACTGTGTGATCACAGAATTTATTTAATATTTCTGTGCCTAAAGGTCTTCCCATTATAATATAACCTTGTGTTTCTTATGTCAGAAGATAGTTTTAGAATATAAATACACATAGCAAACTCTCTTGATATCCCTTTTTTTATATAAAGAGAATTTTAATTTTGATCATTGCATTTTCACATGTGATTGTGACAAATAATATAGAAATGTCTCAGAGAGAACCTTGTATGCTTCATTCAGGTTCCCCTCATGGTAACATCTTAGAAAACCAAAGTACAGTAATATAACTGGTACATAGACTGGATACAGGCAAATGACTGAATCACCACAAAATTCCTCATTTTGCCCTTTTTTGGTGACACATCACCCATCCACACTCACTCCTCCCTTAACTCTCTCAGCCACTAAGATATGCTCCATTTCTATATATATCTATATATCTTATACCTATACCTATTCAGTGGCTAAAATTTTGTTTGGGTTTTCCCATACTATCATGTGGAAAAACTCAAAGGAAATTGGACCAACTCAATATATCTCTACATAATTTCAAGAAATTATATAAATGAAATTATAGAGTATGTAAACTTTGGGGGAATGGCTTTTTTCTCTCAAAATAATCTCCAAGATTCACTGAGATTTGTATTGCTGATTAGTTTCCATTGGATGGATGGATTGTGCCACAGTTCAACAACTGACACTTCGGAGGTCATGTTGATTGTTTCTTGTTTGAAGCTATTGTAAGAAAGCATGAAAGAAAAACTGTCATCAACATGCAGATGCATGTGTTTGTAACCACCAGTCTGTGTGGACTAAATGGAATGCAGCATCCATGAATATGGTAACTGTACACTTAATTTTTTTAAACAAACCCCCCATTTAGTTTTCACATAGTTGTATAATTTTATGTTCCCACCAGCAGCCTATGAGTGTTTCACTTTGTTCCTTCTTCATCATTTTGTATTGTCAGAATATATATTCCGGCAGTTTGGCATTCTTTAATAACTGGCTGGCCTCTGCCCATAGGCTTCTCTGTGTATCATCCTAAAGTGGTGATATCTGATTGTGGTCTCAATTTGCAGTCCCTCTTGGCTAATGACATTGAACATCATTTCATGTGCTTATTTGCTATCTGCACCTCTTTAAAGACACTGATAGGTCTCTTCCTATTTTTGGTCCATTTCCTGATTGAATTGTTTTTACTCTTATGCATTGAAAGTTATTTATTCTAGTCTTCTATGCGATGAGTCTTGTGCAAATATATTCTGGTTTGTGACTTTCGTTTTCTTGCCTCTATGAAAGCTCATATAGTGAGGATATAATCAAGTTTTAAATTTTGATTAGGTCTAGCGTATCAATTTTCTCATGAGTGATGCTTTTGATGACAAACTGCCTGACAATCCAGTCCATGCAGGGTATATGGATTTGATCCCTGGGACAGGAATATACCGTGAAATGGGAAATAGCAATCCACTCTACTATACTTTCCTGGAAAATTCCATGGACAGAGGAGCATGGTAGACTCCAGTCCATGGAATCCCAAAGAGTTGGACACTATGGAGCACACATGTAACCTCAAAGAACATTCATCCTCACCCAGGGATTTTCTCCTATAGTTTTAAAAAAATTTTAGAGTTTTGCATTTTGCACTTAAGTCCATGATACCTTTGAGTTAAATTTTAATTAAGGTATGAAGTGTAGGTCGAGGTTTATTTTGTGTGTTTAGCTATAGATGTGAGTTCCTCCAGCACAATTTTTAAAGAAACTGTCATTTCTCCTCCACTTTTGTCAGAAGTTAGGTGGGTATATTTATGCAAGTCTATCAAAGGGTTCTCTACATCATTCCATTGATCTTCATGTCTGCCACTGTTACAACACCACACAGTCTTGATTAAATACCTGCATAATGAGGAAACTCTGTAAATTTATTCTTTTCACTTTATTTTTAATATTAATTTATTCTTAATTGATTGATGACTGTTTTACAATATTGGTTTGATTTTTGTCATACATCAATATGAATTAACCATAGGTGTTCATGTGTCCCCTCCTATTGAATCTCCCTCTTCCCACCCATTCCCATACCTCTAGGTTATTACAGAGTCCCAGTTTGGATTTCCCGAGTCATACAGCAAATTCCCACTGGCTGTCTATTTACATATGCTAGTGTATATGCATCCATGCTACTGTTTCCATTTATCTCACCCTCTCCCTCTTCTCCCCCACCCTTGTCCATAAGTCTGTTCTCTATGTGTGCATCTCCATCGTTGCTCTGTGACCAGATTCTTCAGTACAATCCTTCTAGATTCTGTGTATATGCAATATTTGTTTTTTTCTTCTTTCTGATTTACTTCATGCTGTACAACAGACTCTAAGTTCATCCACTTCATCAGAACTGACTCAACTGCATTCTTTTTATGGCTGAGTAATATTCCATTATATATATATGTATAGATATAGATATAGATATGCGTATATATGTACCACTTCTTCTTTATCCGTTCATCCGTTGATTGATATCTAGGTTGCTTCCAAGTCTTGGCTACTGTAAATAATGCTACAATGAACATTGAGGTACATGTGTGTCTTTTAGTTTTGGTTTCTTCAAGGTATGTGCCTTCACTTTTATCTTTGATATTCTAATAGTAAACCAACTTTGCCTCCCTGAATATATACTGTTCATTCATCTTACAATTATTTTTGCATATTGTTGACTTTAATTTAGCAATACTTTGCTATTCTTTTTTTTTTTTTTCTGTTTAGTCATTAAGCCTGATTCTGTGACCCGATTAACTGCAGCAGGCCAATTCTGCTTAGTGTTCAATGAAGATTCTAACTGCACTTTGAGATAGATCTACCACCAAGGGGATGTGATATTTTTTTCTGTCATAGATAGATTGCCTTGTCATAGAAAAAATTGCAATTATTTCCCTTATCACCTTAACCCTTTCTGATAATAAATATTTTGATTTAGAGTACTAAGTGATCAAACATATGATCCCTGGATGCCCGCATGGTTTTGTTTTTTTTTTTGCCCTGAATCCATCAGTGCCTTTGAGGCTATGTCTTGACAGCCTGGTTCATTGTTTCCCCTCAGTGGGTTATGTAAGGAGGATGCCAGGCAGAGACTGACAGTGAGTGAAAATATCTTATAGAACTTCTGCTAATTACATATGCATTGTTCAAGTCCACTATTTTATCTAGATCTAAATATGATCATTGCTATTCAGTGGCTAAGAAATGTCCAGCTGTTTGGAACATCATGGACTGCAGCATGCCTGATTTTGTTGGCCTTCAGTATTACCCAGAGTTTCCTCAAGCTCATGGCCACTGAGTTAGTGACACTCTAACCATCTAATCCTTTGCCACCTACTTATACTCTTGCCTTTAATTTTTTCCAGCATCTAGGCTTTTTTCCCTTGAGTTGGCTCTTCATATCTGGTGGCCAAAGCATTAGAGCTCCAGCTTCAGCAGGCTTCAGTCCTTCCAATTCATATAGGGTTGATTTCCCTTAAGACTGATCTCTTTGTAGTCCAAGGGACAGACTCTCAGAGTCTTCTCCAACACCATAATTTTAAAGCATCAATTCTTCAGCTCTCAGCCTTCTTTATAGTCCAACTCTCACATAAATTATAGTTTCAATGTAAGTGTTATTTCTCTTATCATAGAACTTTAGAATTGAGTAAAGTATTTAAATGTAGTAAATAAGCATATGCTGACAAAGAGATGTTTTCTAGATTATACATTTGATCAATCATATCAACTTGCTGTAAAAATCATTGTCAGTGCTTTTGACAGTAGACTTAAAGCTATCAGTGATATGTATCATGAGTGCTTTGATAGCTAGGAAAAGAATGACAATGAATATAAAAATATTACTTTTCATAAAGCAGAAAGTGTTGCCTAGATCTTAGGGGAGTATAATAAACAAATAATTCAAAGAATTAGTCTTTCTCATACCTCATAACTATTTTTCCTTTTGAAAGAAGTTTTGTAGACATGTTTCAGCTTTTCCAGAGCTGCTGATGAAAGTGAAGCAAATAGTGTGAACAATAATACAAACACATCATTGTATGGTATGTAGAAAATATAAGGTAATTCTATTATCTAATACTGCCTTGGCAAAATAATTAGGGATTTCTGCTCTAGTACAATGCTTTTTGTGGTTTCTTCAGCCATTTGCCAAAGTGGTTGGTAGATGTCTAAGCATATCATTTTTCATGTAAACCCTTGTGGTAGAAACAAAGATTTCCCAAAGATTTTCCCACTAGGTTTCTGATGCATGCATACATATTTACATATGATACAAACCATATCCTGAGATAGCATATGTCTCTTGCATACTTCTTGCATATGAAGAGATAGCTTGTATCTCTTGACTTTGTAATGGGGAGAGAAAGGCAGTCCATTTGTCTCTTTGCATATAAAAACAGGAATAACATAAAATTCCAATAAGCATACACCTTTCACTCGTCAGCTATTAGGAGATTTCTGTGCCCAACCTGGAAAGTGTGAGTCAGTTCCAAAATTGGATGTGAAGACAAAAACTGGCAGAACACAAGTGATTCCTCCTAGAGTGCTTTCATGGGAGCTTTGTTAATTGAAAATTATGTTAACACAATATTAAAACATAGGTCATTGGTTTTTCAGGCTTTTTAAAAGTCTCATATTTGATGTGGGAGAGCTGACACAAATCAGTTATATTTTTATCTTTGAAACATTTGTTAATCAAATGAAGGACAGAGTGAGGGGATCCAGGGTAAATTGTGCCACTTCTAAGAATGGAGGGTAGAGTCATACAAGAGATATTACATTAATATATTGGAGAGATGAACAAAAGATATGACCTTTGCTTTCCCTGGCATACCTGAGCAGTAAAGAACATTTCCACTCTGAAAACAGGAGGACAGTGATGACACTTTAAGCAGGACTTTCACTTGAGCTGATAGATTTTTATTGGGTGTAGTGGTGGGATCTTTTTAGGAAGGTGATGAAGCCATAATATTAACTAAAACTGGTTCATAAAAATTATCTTTCTCCAATCTCTTTCAGGAGAACTTTGAGATACAGTGAGTAGAGAATAAATCTCATCTGAGTTTTAATGACTGTTTAGGATGTAAACTGAGTATGTTCAGAGTGAAAGGATGTTCGTAAGAAAGTCTTTGATATTTCTAATATCTAGTACTGAGACATAACTTTGACCCACCCATCGTATAATGAACTTTATAATTTCTTTGATCTCTGTTAACATCTCCAAGTCTTTATTGCTGATTTCCAGGTAACCAATATTAAATTGATTCCCTAGAATTCATCTTAAATGAACATGAACTTATCATTTACATTCAGCGTAGTGGGAGCACTTCAGAATCCCTGATGAAGCATCAGCTAATTCTCTGAACTATAGTTTCCCTACATTGAAGAAAAGAATATTTTTTAGGTCTAGTATACAAAGAAAGGGCTTCCCAGGTAACTCAGCTGGTAAAACATCTGCCTACAATGCAGAAGACCTTGGGTTTGATTCAAGGATCAGGAAGATCAGCTGGAGAAGAGATAAGCTACCCACTCCAGTATTTTTTTTTTTAAATTAAAAAGAAATTTGGCCTGTTTTATTTATTTTTAATTTTCATCCATCTTTATTCTTTGGCCTATGTGGACCTCCTGTTGCAGTGCCCTCTCTCATTGTAGAGCACTGGCTCTGGGTGCTTGCACTCCAGAGTGCTGGCTCATAATTGGGCACAGCCATCCAGTCCCTCTGCGCCACATGGGATCTTCCTGGGCCAGGGATCGAACTGGTGCCCCTTGTGCAGCAAGGGACACTCTTTACCCACTAGACCACCAGGGAAGCCCCCAATCCAGTATTCTTGCCTGAAGAATCCCCATGGACAGAGGACCCTGGTGGACTGATAGAGTCCATAGGATCACAGAGGGGACGTGACTGAGTGACTAAGCCCCACATCGCATACATATGAAAAGAAAATGAAGTTTTCTGACTTTTAATTTGATCTTATCATTCACACAAAATGTTTTAGACATATTAAGCAATAAATGATGCAAAATAGTAGAACTGTCATGCTGAATGACTTCAGTTAGTTTTCATTTAAATGATTATATCCCAGAATCATTTTAATTGACATGATATCAGTAAATATTAGAAGTTCTTAAATTAAATGGGGGAAAATGCACAATGAATAAAAAAGAGACTGCAAAATATATTTACATACATACACATATACATAGACATATGTAAACATGAACAAACTTATAGAAATAGATACATAGATAATTGCAAGAAAATTTTGTATAGCCATGAGTAGTTTTTCTCCTCTGGGTTAATTTTAGTCCTTGAATTTAATGATCAAATAACATTTTAGTTATTATATGCCAATTAATAAATTGATATCCAGCATCTTGTACTCCTGGAAGAACTTTCTCTACATTTTCATAGAATAGATTCTGTGAAATACTCGTCTTAGGGCCCCCATCACCTCTTTGTTTCTCATGCTATAGATAACAGGGTTAAGCATTGGGGTAAGGATAGTATAGAAGACTGCAAGAACCTTGTCCTCTGTTGGAGTACGCAGAAATTTTGGACGTAGATAAGTGTAAGCAAATGGTGCAGAGTAGAAAGTCACCACAGTGAGATGGGTGCTGCATGTTGAATAGGCCTTTTCTTTCCTCTGCTGATTAAATCAGGAAGATCAGCTGAAATAAGCTACCCACTCCAGTATTTTTTTTAAATTAAAAGAAATTTGGCCTGTTTTATTTATTTTATTTATTCATCCATCTTTATTCTTTGGCCTATGTGGACCTCCTGTTGCAGTGCCCTCTCTCATTGTAGAGCACTGGCTCTGGGTGCTTGCACTCCAGAGTGCTGGCTCATAATTGGGCACAGCCATCCAGTCCCTCTGCGCCACATGGGATCTTCCTGGGCCAGGGATCGAACTGGTGCCCCTTGTGCAGCAAGGGACACTCTTTACCCACTAGACCACCAGGGAAGCCCCCAATCCAGTATTCTTGCCTGAAGAATCCCCATGGACAGAGGACCCTGGTGGACTGATAGAGTCCATAGGATCACAGAGGGGACGTGACTGAGTGACTAAGCACACACATCGCATACATATGAAAAGAAAATGAAGTTTTCTGACTTTTAATTTGATCTTATCATTCACACAAAATGTTTTAGACATATTAAGCAATAAATGATGCAAAATAGTAGAACTGTCATGCTGAATGACTTCAGTTAGTTTTCATTTAAATGATTATATCCCAGAATCATTTTAATTGACATGATATCAGTAAATATTAGAAGTTCTTAAATTAAATGGGGGAAAATGCACAATGAATAAAAAAGAGACTGAAAAAAATATATTTACATACATACACATATACATAGACATATGTAAACATGAACAAACTTATAGAAATAGATACATAGATAATTGCAAGAAAATTTTGTATAGCCATGAGTAGTTTTTCTCCTCTGGGTTAATTTTAGTCCTTGAATTTAATGATCAAATAACATTTTAGTTATTATATGCCAATTAATAAATTGATATCCAGCATCTTGTACTCCTGGAAGAACTTTCTCTACATTTTCATAGAATAGATTCTGTGAAATACTCGTCTTAGGGCCCCCATCACCTCTTTGTTTCTCATGCTATAGATAACAGGGTTAAGCATTGGGGTAAGGATAGTATAGAAGACTGCAAGAACCTTGTCCTCTGTTGGAGTACGCAGAAATTTTGGACGTAGATAAGTGTAAGCAAATGGTGCAGAGTAGAAAGTCACCACAGTGAGATGGGTGCTGCATGTTGAATAGGCCTTTTTCTTTCCCTCTGCTGAGTGCATTCGATAGACAGCAAAGAGAACACGGCCATAGGAAAATGCAATACAAGTGAAAGGCAACAGAAGAAAGATGGTGGTACTCACAAACACTGTGTACTCATAGACCCAGGTGTCCATGCAAGCCAGAGTCAACATGGCTGGGACATCACAGAAGAAATGATTGATGGTCCTGGATTGACAATAAGGGATATGGAGGGCATATGTGGTGTGGGCACAGGAGTTGATGGAGCCCAAGAGCCAAGATCCTATTATCATTGACACACACACTCTTCTGCTGATTCTGATGGGATAGTGAAGAGGAAAGCAAATGGCTACATATCTATCATAAGCCATAGAGGCCAAGAGCAATCCTTCTGCACCTGCTAAAGTCAAGAAAAAGAAGCTCTGAATCCCACATCCAATGAAGGAGATAGACTTGTTTCTGAACAGAAAATCATAGGCCATTTTTGGTACAATGTTGGAAATGTAGGTTATGTCCATGAGAGAGAGCTGACTGAGTAGGAAATACATGGGTATGTGAAGATGCGTGTCCAGAAAGATGAGAAGGATCATGGAGAGGTTACCAAATAGAGCCACCAGAAAAATGAGAATAATCAGAATAAAAAGAAGCAGGCCAATTCTTGAAGATGGGAACAACCCTAATAAGATGAAATCAGTTGATGTTTGATTATAAATTTCCATGTGGTATTCTTTTTCCTAAAGACAGATGGAAGAGCAAGAAAGTCAGGTAAGCTATTTTGACATTAATTAGATTGTGCATTATTTAAAATTTTACAACCCTTAAATGAATAACTAAATGTACTTATTTTGGAAAAACAAAACTTATTTTTTCTTATCCAGAAATTAAAATTTGAAAATAAAAGCATTTTTGGCCAATGTGTTTTGCAGGAAATCTTTAAGGTTGTGAAAAGTGTGTATTTTGAAATTGTTAAGATGCTTTACTACCCTACACAAACTCAAGTATATCAGAATCAGATGCGGTACTCCGAATATATTCTTAGGAAATCATGTAAATGTATACATCATCTAATTACACCATGACTAAATGTTTATTACCATTAATAAATGATTTGTTTTTCATGTTCAAACCCTAAGACATAAGTCTAAATTTGTAGCAGCCTACCACTTATGTCAGAAAACTATTTTTCTTTCTTGAGTCTTTTTTGAACAGAAATATTAAATCAAGCTTCTTTTAACTCAGTAATGTCATTTGAGTCATTGATTGTGAAATCAAAATAAATATTGTCAAGTATCATTACACAAAATTATGATCTTTCTTTTATGAAGTAAGTCAAAAAGAGAAAGACAAGTATAGTGTACTAACACATATACATGAAATCTAGTAAGATGGTGATGATAATACATGCAGTGAAGTGATAGAAAAGCAGACAGAAAACTGATGTATGGACATTGTGGGGAACAAACAGTGGGTGAGAGGCTTAGAGGGAGTAATGTGGAAACCTATACTATCATATGTGGAAAAGACAGCTATTGTCCCTGAGCTGTGGGAACAGGGGATCCTGCAGGGATATACATATGACTATTCTGGGAGTATACATATCTGTAAACAACAAAAGACTGTAAAAATAAAAAGTAAAATATATAAAAAAAAAGTAAAAGAAAACCACATTGCTTTACTGCATTTTGTTAGAGACATTTAATTTTAACTTTTATTATTTTTTGAAGCTCTTTCCAATTCAAATTAGAGTAGTAAAAATTAAGGACTTATATTTGTAATATCTTCTTGTTAAAATATAGCAGTAATTAACTAAAAATATGTTATAAATTAACAGAAAGTAGGTTAACACAGAGCACAATAAGAATAAAATAGTTTAGGCCCTCTTGAAAGAAGAAATTTGGAAATAAATAAGGTCGGTCCTTTAAATGACTGAAAAAAAAAAAAAAAAAGACATCCTAGAGTTCTCCTTTGCTGTAGGAGGAGGAATTCTTAACACATATTGTAAGGGAACAAGCCATACAAAGCTTTTGTTATTTTATTTTCATTGATTATTACAGTGCCAAAATTGTTAAAATTTAAAGAAAGTCTGCAACAGGAAAGAAGATGGACATGTTAAATTACCATTAAGTAAATGTTTTATATTTCATGTTCATCTAATTACACCATGACTAAATGTTTATTGCCATTAATAAATGATTTGTTTTTCATGTTCAAACCCTAAGACATAAGTCTAAATTTGTAGCAGCCTACCACTTATGTCAGAAAACTATTTTTCTTTCTTGAGTCTTTTTTGAACAGAAATATTAAATCAAGCTTCTTTTAACTCAGTAATGTCATTTGAGTCATTGATTGTGAAATCAAAATAAATATTGTCAAGTATCATTACACAAAATTATGATCTTTCTTTTATGAAGTAAGTCAAAAAGAGAAAGACAAGTATAGTGTACTAACACATATACATGAAATCTAGTAAGATGGTGATGATAATACATGCAGTGAAGTGATAGAAAAGCAGACAGAAAACTGATGTATGGACATTGTGGGGAACAAACAGTGGGTGAGAGGCTTAGAGGGAGTAATGTGGAAACCTATACTATCATATGTGGAAAAGACAGCTATTGTCCCTGAGCTGTGGGAACAGGGGATCCTGCAGGGATATACATATGACTATTCTGGGAGTATACATATCTGTAAACAACAAAAGACTGTAAAAATAAAAAGTAAAATATATAAAAAAAAAGTAAAAGAAAACCACATTGCTTTACTGCATTTTGTTAGAGACATTTAATTTTAACTTTTATTATTTTTTGAAGCTCTTTCCAATTCAAATTAGAGTAGTAAAAATTAAGGACTTATATTTGTAATATCTTCTTGTTAAAATATAGCAGTAATTAACTAAAAATATGTTATAAATTAACAGAAAGTAGGTTAACACAGAGCACAATAAGAATAAAATAGTTTAGGCCCTCTTGAAAGAAGAAATTTGGAAATAAATAAGGTCGGTCCTTTAAATGACTGAAAAAAAAAAAAAAAAAGACATCCTAGAGTTCTCCTTTGCTGTAGGAGGAGGAATTCTTAACACATATTGTAAGGGAACAAGCCATACAAAGCTTTTGTTATTTTATTTTCATTGATTATTACAGTGCCAAAATTGTTAAAATTTAAAGAAAGTCTGCAACAGGAAAGAAGATGGACATGTTCACATACACGTACAAACACTAATACTCATTCAAACACAGAAAAATTATACAATGAGATAAGATGATTTTAAAAATGTAGAAAATAGGGCTTCCCTGGTAGCTCAGTGGTAAAGAGTTTGCCTGCCAATGCAGGAGACAGGGATTCTATCCCTGATCCAGGAAGATTCCCACATGCTGCAGAGCAACTAAGCCGGTGAGCCACAACTATTGAGCCGGTACTCTCCAGCCTTGGAATCATAACTGTGGGGCACATGTGCCACAGCTATTGAAGCCTGTGTGCCCTAGAGCCCAAGTTCCACAACAAGTCACTGCAACAAGAAACCTTCTCATCTCAACTAGAGAGTATCCCCCACTCCCTGCAACTAGAGAAGATCTTGCAACATCATTGAAAACCTAGAATAGCCAAAAATAAATACATAAAATATTTAAAATGTAGAAAATACATTTTTAAATAGTAGAAATTATATACTCAAAGAAGTATAATACAGTTTTATTCTACATTATAAATATCATTAGACATATAAGAAAAGTGTTAGGTAACAAAATCTCTTGCAAATTAAAGTAATAATAATAACTGATAAAGAAGACTTAGTGAAACTTCCAAAGACAAAATGAAAAATATCTAGAAGAATATAATCATAGTTTTCCACTTTCAAGATGTGAAAGAATTAGGGAATTAATATAAGGGAAGAAATACTTGCCTTTTACCACTCCTGGAAATTCATATAGAAAAAATAAGACAATAGTATGAGGGAAACACACTTTTCAGATCTGACACAAATGAACCACAGTATTCAAAAACCATGAAGAGAACTCAGAAAAGAAATATTGAGCAATACTTTTTGAAAGGTATTTTCTTGAAAATTCTAAATGTTCTTGAAAATATATTTTGAAAATTCTCAATATTGCCTTTAATTATATGGTCTTAAAAAATGCCTTGACTGAGAAACATCAATAATGAGGAGAATCACTGTATAAAAACACTAGCTAGGAACTTCCTTGGTGGTCCAGTAGCTAAGCTTTCACACTTTCAATGCAGGGGTTCCTAATTTGACCACTGGTCAGGGAACTAGATCCCACATGCTCCAACTGAGAGTTCTCATCCCCCAGCTAAAAATATCATTGCCACAGCTGAACATCTTAAATACAATAGCAAAAGATCCTGCATGCTAAAACAAAGATCAAAAATCTCAAGTACAACAACAAAGACCCAGTGTGGCCAAATAAATATAAAGGCTAAAATGTCATCAGGTTTTATAATGATCTATGTTTTTTTATTTTAGCAATATGTACAAGATGATGGAAAAATGCTGTCAGCATAGCCACAACTATGTCAAAAGAATGGAAAAAAAGAAAATGCAGTGAATGTGGTTGTATGCAGGACAGGATGCTCTCCATCCACAGTGGCTAAACTATCAAGGGGTACTATGATATTTCTTATTAGAAAGCAAACATATTAGGGAAAAATATATTGGTAGTAGGATATTGGGCTTCCCTGGTGGCTCAGATGGTAAAGAATCTGCCTGCGGTGCAGGCGACCTGTGTTCAATCTCTGCATCAGGAAAATCCCCTGGAGAAGGGAATGGCAATCCTTGAACAAATAATTTTTGACAAGTGTCTCAAACCATTGATTGGAATATTTTTGCAACAAATGCAGATAGGAAACTCGACATCCACATACATATAATAAAATTGGATCATTACTTTACAGCATGCACAGAAATTAACTGAAGTGGATGAAAAAACAAATATAAAACTAAAACTATGCATTCTTAGAATAAAAGGAGACACATTTCATGATATTGGATTTTGTGGTGTATTCTTGAATATAAAACTAAAAGCATGTGCAATACCAACAACAATACAGTTTTTCTGGAATTTGTCAAAATTAAATATTTCTCTATGTTGATCAAGTATATCAATAGAAAGAATAAGCATCCCAGAGAATGGAAAATATTTGGAAAATGTTGATTTATACCAGATAATGAATCAATGTAGGTTATATATTGTAAAACACTACAACTAAACAATAAAAACAGAACAAATAATTTTAAAATGTTAGATCTATGTGTAAATATTTCTTCAAAGAATATAAACAGCCCACCAGTAAATAGAGGAAAAGGAAGTCAACATCAGTGATTATTTGGGAAGTCCATGTAAACTCCATGTAAACTCTATATAAAAGTCCATGCAAACTCAGGAGAAACAATGATTTGATTCTAGTTCTTTTTCACCTGGACAGCCAATTTAATCCTTCTTTTCTACACTTTTTTGTAGTATTCATTTAGCAATATGCATTGGGACTTAGACAGTCAAGGTCAAATCATTAATAGTTAAGCATGGCCATAAGCCAAGTATAAGTAAAGAGTTGTGATAACTTCTAGAGACAATTTCACAGGTGTGTTATTGGTCAATTCAGTGGGGAAAGAAACAAGTTATTTACTCAGATTCCTCCGATATTATTATGTCTCTAAATTCTGTGGATCATATATATTACTTATTTTATTTTACTTTATTTATTTATTTGTTCCTACCATGTGGTTCATGGGATCTTCCCTGACCAGGGATTGAACTCCAAGCTACAAGAGTGGAAATGCAAGTCCTAACAACTGGATAGATAGGGAATGCCTGAGGATCATATATTTTATATACTGTTGTTCAGTAAGTGCAAGGTAATAATTTGCATATATTCATTTATTATCTGATGGGATGATAATGACAACAAAAATCTAATACATCAAAAGGAATGTGATCAAAGAAAAGCAGAAATTCTTAAAATATCACACATATTGGAATTATATTTATTGTAGATATTACATAATCACAAATTGTTCTTGTTCTGTTGGTAAAAGCCATTAAATTATAAAACAACTTTCATGTATCAAACTAAAAAAACTGATATTACATACTTATTGCAATGATATTTAGAAAACATTCAATGAAATATTTTATTAAAAATTAAAACTTAAATATTTTTATATTTTCCTAGTTATCAGTAAATATAATTTTCACTTGAGAAGGGGTAATATTGATACAATTCAAATTAAAAAAAACATTTTAAAATGCTTGATTATTGAATTGCAATGTGTCTCACTGAAGACTTCTTTATACTTAACTTTTTGAGTTCATTGGACTTCACAGATCTGTATTCTCTCTCTAGTTGTCTCTCTCTCTATATATAGTAAGATGCATGTATCTGTAAGAATTTAAGTTATAAATAGATGAATTTGTGTATATGCTACCAAGAATCTTTTTCTTTAGTTTTTAAGGCATAATCATCCTCTGAGAAGCACAGTGATCGTATCTGTGTTAACCACAAGATGGTAGACATGTCAGAAAAGATTTTTGCTGAATTAGAGAATTACTGAGCTTAGCAAAAGGTATGAAAGAGATCTTTCAAATGCCCTTATATTTCCCAAGAGCACTGTGAAAGGTGGTATGAATTGTATTTATCTCCAAGAGTCACCAGTGAACATGGTGTGGGGCTATGCATTTGAGTATTTTAAATGAAGTGGCAACAATAATAATGATATGCTTATGCATGTATTTTTTATTTTCAATTTCTATACTGAGTCTAACTGATTTTATAAAATCACACTCGTCTAATAATCATGGGGCTTTCTGGTTGGCACAGTGGTAAAGCATTTTCCAGACAATACAGCAGATGCAAGAAACACAGGTTCCACCCCTGGGCAGGGAAAATCCCCTGGAGTAGGAAGTGACAACCCACTCCAATATTCTTGGGGAAATCCCATGGATAGAGAAGTTCAGTGGGTTATAATCCATAGGGTCACAAAAAATGACTAAATGACTGAGTATATATATAGCATATATGTTAATAATCATACTTACCTATTTTGAAAATTATACTTCACACATAGTCCTTTCACACAGGATCATGTAAAGAGATAACTAAGGTGCTAAAGAACCCCTATTTAAACAGAAAATCTAGATAAATTTGATCATTTTTCTGTATCTACTCTCTCAACTGACATGTTGTAAAAAGCACAAGTTCTGATATCTATGCTGATTAGTTATGGTTCTGTCTGATTTTCAGCTATGAATAGTTGATTACAAACTTTAAACTTTGGCTCAATCAAAGAAGCAAGACATGTGTACTTCCAAAAAGGAAAAGGCATAATAAACAAAATAAATAAGTTTTCCAGGGAAGCCCATTATATTTTTCTAGACTGTGAGTGGTGCCTAGGAGGAGCAACCATGTAGTGTTTACATGAAACATCCTCAGGCACATTATGGAAATTGCTTGTGGTTGTATAGTCTCCAAACCTGATTTACCAGCATTTCTGGTGATCCTGCTAGCTTATTATTATTTTTAATGTAATAATTTCCCATTAAATTCAAGCAAATTTGTTGAGAAATACATGTAGTTTTAAGGCATAATCATCCTCTGAGAAGCACAGTGATCGTATCTGTGTTAACCACAAGATGGTAGACATGTCAGAAAAGATTTTTGCTGAATTAGAGAATTACTGAGCTTAGCAAAAGGTATGAAAGAGATCTTTCAAATGCCCTTATATTTCCCAAGAGCACTGTGAAAGGTGGTATGAATTGTATTTATCTCCAAGAGTCACCAGTGAACATGGTGTGGGGCTATGCATTTGAGTATTTTAAATGAAGTGGCAACAATAATAATGATATGCTTATGCATGTATTTTTTATTTTCAATTTCTATACTGAGTCTAACTGATTTTATAAAATCACACTCGTCTAATAATCATGGGGCTTTCTGGTTGGCACAGTGGTAAAGCATTTTCCAGACAATACAGCAGATGCAAGAAACACAGGTTCCACCCCTGGGCAGGGAAAATCCCCTGGAGTAGGAAGTGACAACCCACTCCAATATTCTTGGGGAAATCCCATGGATAGAGAAGTTCAGTGGGTTATAATCCATAGGGTCACAAAAAATGACTAAATGACTGAGTATATATATAGCATATATGTTAATAATCATACTTACCTATTTTGAAAATTATACTTCACACATAGTCCTTTCACACAGGATCATGTAAAGAGATAACTAAGGTGCTAAAGAACCCCTATTTAAACAGAAAATCTAGATAAATTTGATCATTTTTCTGTATCTACTCTCTCAACTGACATGTTGTAAAAAGCACAAGTTCTGATATCTATGCTGATTAGTTATGGTTCTGTCTGATTTTCAGCTATGAATAGTTGATTACAAACTTTAAACTTTGGCTCAATCAAAGAAGCAAGACATGTGTACTTCCAAAAAGGAAAAGGCATAATAAACAAAATAAATAAGTTTTCCAGGGAAGCCCATTATATTTTTCTAGACTGTGAGTGGTGCCTAGGAGGAGCAACCATGTAGTGTTTACATGAAACATCCTCAGGCACATTATGGAAATTGCTTGTGGTTGTATAGTCTCCAAACCTGATTTACCAGCATTTCTGGTGATTCTGCTAGCTTATTATTATTTTTAATGTAATAATTTCCCATTAAATTCAAGCAAATTTGTTGAGAAATACATGTATTTCAATTAAGAACTGTACCTAATCATATTCCAAATCCCATTCAATTCATTTATAAGGCCTTGGATATGTAAGTCAGACATGAATAAATGCTCAGTAAGCTTTTGGTCATGGATATTAAGCAGTAAGTCGCTCAGTCGTGTCTGATTCTTTCTGACCCATAGACACCCCATGGAATTTTCCAGGCAAGAATACTAGAGTTGGTAGCTTTTTGCTTCTCCAAGGGATGTTCCTAATTCAGGGATCAAACTCAGGTCACCCACACTGCAGGCAGATTCTTTACCATCTAGCCACAAGGGAGACCAAAGAACACTGGAGTAAGTAACATATCTCTTCTTCAGGGGAACTTCCCAACATAGGCAACAAATCGGGGTCTCCTGCATTCCAGGCAAATTCTTTACCAGCTGAACTCCAAGAGAATCCCAAAGTGAAAGTCGCTTAGTTGTGTCAGTAACTTTGTGACTCCAGTGAACTGTAGCCTGCCAGACTCCTCTGTCCAGAGAACTCTCCAGGCAATTATATTGGAGGGGGTAGCCCTTTCCTTTTCTGGGAATCTTCCCAACCAAGGAATGGAACCAAGATCTTCCATACTGCAGGCAGATTTTTTTTTTTTTTTTCTAACCATCTGAGTCACCAGAGAAGTTCAAGGCTGTAAATGTCTTATTTTTCCTCAAATTGAGTTAAATCTTGTAAATGAGGTACATTTTCAACAACAAACTATGCTTTTAAAAATATTATCCATTATCATCCAGTTTTTTGTTCGAGAAAAAAAACTTCTATACTGAGATCACTTCATTTCAGTTGCTCAGTGGTGTATGTAGAATGGACTGTAGAATGTCAGAATTCTCTGTCCTTCCTCGTCTCCCAGAGCTTGGTCAAAGTCATGTACATTGACTCAGTGATGCCATACAACCATCTCATCCTCTGTTGTCCCCTTCTTCTTTGCCGTCCATATTTCCCAGCTTCAGGGGCTTTTCCAATGAGTCATTTCTTCTCATCAAGTGGCAAAAGTACTGGAGTTTCAGCTTCAGCATTAGTCCTTCTAATAAATATTCAGGGTTCATTTCCTTTAAGATTGACTGGTTTGATCTCCTTGCTGTCCAAGGGACTCTCAAGAGTCTTCTCCTTCACCACAACTTGAAGGCACCAATTCTTCGGCAATCAGTCTTCTTTGTGGTTCAACTCTCGTATCCATATATGATCACTGGGAAAACCATAGCTTTGACTATACAGACCTTTGTCGGCAAAGTGAAGTCTCTGTTTTTGAATATGATGTCTAGGTTTGTCATAGTTTTTCTTTCAGGGCACAAGCATTTTTAAATTTCATGGCTGCAGTCACTGTCTGCAGTGAATTTGGGACCCAAGAAGATAAACTCCATCAGTGACTGTTTCCATTTTCCCCCCAACTATTTGCCATGAAATGATCAAACCAGTTACCATGATCTTAGTATTCTGAATGTTGGGTTTTAAACCAGCTTTCTCACTCTTCTCTTTCACTTTCATCAACAGGCTGTTTAGTTTCTCTTCATTTTCTGCCATAACGGTGATTATCAGCTGCCTACCTAAAGTTATTGATATTTTTCCTGCAATCTTTTTTTTGGGTGGGAGTGAGGAGCGGGTTGGGGAGGAAGGGGGCTGGCGGGCCACTTCCATTGGTCTTTCATTTATCCATTTTCATCCATCTTTGTTCTTTGGCCCGTGTGGGCCTCCCATCTCATTGGCGTCTGTCGTTGCAGAGCACCATCTCTGGGTGCATGCGCTCCAGAGCTCTGGCTCGGTAATTGGACACATCGGTCCGGCCACTCCGCGGCATGTGGGATCTTCCCAGGCCAGGGATCGAACTGGCGCCCCTTGCACGGCAAGTCGGTGTCCTTACCCACTGGACCACCAGGGAAGCCCTTTTCCTGCAAACTTGACTCTAACTTGTACTTTATCCAGGCCAGCATTTTGCATGATGTCCTCTGCATAAATGTTAAATAAGCAGGGAGACAATATACAGCCTTGAAGAACTCCTTTCCCAATTTGGAACCAGTCTGTTGTTCCATGTCCAGTTCTAAATGTTGCTTCTTGTCCTATGTACAGGTTTCACAAGAAGTTGGTAAAGTGATCTGGTATGCCCAAATCATTAAGAATTGTCCAGTTTGTTGTGATTTAGTCAAAGGCCTGAAGAGGATATACAGATGACAAATAGGCACATGAAATGATGTTCAAAGTCATTAGCCGAGAAGAGCTGCAAATTGAGACCACCGTGAGATAGCACCACTCCTGGATGCTACACAAAGAAGCCTGTGGGCAGAAGCCAGACCATCATTCTAAGCTCTGCTCAGAGAACATTACGATGGGTTGGGCTGCTGACGTCACTTAATAAGGAGCTGTCAGAACTGCTAAAATTTAAATTGTGACAACACAAAACACAAAAGTGAAGAAACAATGAATCACTCAGACCTTTTTTGTGGAAACATATGAAACAGCTATCTGAAAACTGAATGGGCAATCTTTTTAAACAAAAATAAACATGCAATGATCAGAAACAATAAATAAGTTCTGTGGTCACACTCAAGAAATTAAGGTGTGACTGAGCACAGTTAATGATCCTCCTTGTAAGCAGCGTGATCGAGGGAAAAGAGAAAAAGAGTAACAGGTCTCAAGTCACCTGGAAAGAAAATACTACCCCTGCCCAGCCCCTAGGACATTTTGGTCCCAACCAAAAAAATCCAGCACAAGGCAGAGAGTCATAGTCATTTATTTTTACTTTTTTTTGTCTCATTACATTGGTCTAGGAAGAAAGAAGTCATGAATGTATAGAATTGTGCTACTCCATTGTCTATCTTTCAAGTTGCGATCCAACTTCCAACTGTAGGTTCTCCATCTTATTGTTAGAAAACTGACACTTGCTGGAGGCCAGGGCGTGGCAGGAGACCACTGTGGTTGAGGGCCATCCGCGGCATGTGGGATCTTCCCAGGCCAGATCGAACTGGCGCCTTGCACGCAATCGGTGTCCTTCCCATGGACCACCAGAAGCCCTTTTCCTGCAAACTTGACTCTAACTTGTACTTTATCCAGGCCAGCATTTTGCATGATGTCCTCTGCATAAATGTTAAATAAGCAGGGAGACAATATACAGCCTTGAAGAACTCCTTTCCCAATTTGGAACCAGTCTGTTGTTCCATGTCCAGTTCTAAATGTTGCTTCTTGTCCTATGTACAGGTTTCACAAGAAGTTGGTAAAGTGATCTGGTATGCCCAAATCATTAAGAATTGTCCAGTTTGTTGTGATTTAGTCAAAGGCCTGAAGAGGATATACAGATGACAAATAGGCACATGAAATGATGTTCAAAGTCATTAGCCGAGAAGAGCTGCAAATTGAGACCACCGTGAGATAGCACCACTCCTGGATGCTACACAAAGAAGCCTGTGGGCAGAAGCCAGACCATCATTCTAAGCTCTGCTCAGAGAACATTACGATGGGTTGGGCTGCTGACGTCACTTAATAAGGAGCTGTCAGAACTGCTAAAATTTAAATTGTGACAACACAAAACACAAAAGTGAAGAAACAATGAATCACTCAGACCTTTTTTGTGGAAACATATGAAACAGCTATCTGAAAACTGAATGGGCAATCTTTTTAAACAAAAATAAACATGCAATGATCAGAAACAATAAATAAGTTCTGTGGTCACACTCAAGAAATTAAGGTGTGACTGAGCACAGTTAATGATCCTCCTTGTAAGCAGCGTGATCGAGGGAAAAGAGAAAAAGAGTAACAGGTCTCAAGTCACCTGGAAAGAAAATACTACCCCTGCCCAGCCCCTAGGACATTTTGGTCCCAACCAAAAAAATCCAGCACAAGGCAGAGAGTCATAGTCATTTATTTTTACTTTTTTTTGTCTCATTACATTGGTCTAGGAAGAAAGAAGTCATGAATGTATAGAATTGTGCTACTCCATTGTCTATCTTTCAAGTTGCGATCCAACTTCCAACTGTAGGTTCTCCATCTTATTGTTAGAAAAAACTGACACTTGCTGGAGGCCAGGGCGTGGCAGGAGACCACTGTGGTTGAGGGCCAGGGACAAATACAAGAAACAAATATGGACTCCGCTGTGGAAAATTCACGTTCCAGTGCTCACATCTGGGTACCTGAGGATCCTCTCTGTTGATCATATGTGGAGGAGTCCACAATGGCTCTACACAGTGATCAGGGATGGCGTAGGTGGGAGGCTGGTACACTGATTGTGGGAGGGCAGCCACTTCTGCAGAGAAAGGGAATCACAAGGGAAATGTGAGGACATCACCCACCCTCCTCTTGAATAGTTGCCTATCACTCATGGGGCCATGTCTATTCTAAACTGGGCCATGAGAAAAGTCTCTTTTTGGTTTGGGGACAAAGAGGAGAAATAAGAGAGGGACAGGTGAATGCTCAGAGCAAGAAGTCTTCTGTGCTGTGTGCAGGAAGGAATCTGTGAGCAGAGAGAGACCAGTCATTTCATGTCGCCTGACTGTGAAAACATTTGCAATATCTGGGCCAGGTGATACCACTTACTAAAGAACATGAAGATGAATATCAGAGACAAACCTGAGAAGTTCTTGTTCTCCAACCTATGTCCGAAGATCCTGTGAAGCACCTTTCCATAAGGACATGGCAAGGGTTGACATCTTGGTTTCTGGTTGACTTCATGGATGGTCCAATACAAGTCTTGCAGACTGAAGAGCATCTGGAGACATTTTCTTTTGCCCTTAATTATGCCCCTCTGTTTGAGATGCCTGGCAATTATTTTTGATGCTACGTGAAAATTCTTCTTTAACTCTTCATCTTTGAGGAGGTCCCATTCTGTGGTCACACTCAAGAAATTAAGGTGTGACTGAGCACAGTTAATGATCCTCCTTGTAAGCAGCGTGATCGAGGGAAAAGAGAAAAAGAGTAACAGGTCTCAAGTCACCTGGAAAGAAAATACTACCCCTGCCCAGCCCCTAGGACATTTTGGTCCCAACCAAAAAAATCCAGCACAAGGCAGAGAGTCATAGTCATTTATTTTTACTTTTTTTTGTCTCATTACATTGGTCTAGGAAGAAAGAAGTCATGAATGTATAGAATTGTGCTACTCCATTGTCTATCTTTCAAGTTGCGATCCAACTTCCAACTGTAGGTTCTCCATCTTATTGTTAGAAAAAACTGACACTTGCTGGAGGCCAGGGCGTGGCAGGAGACCACTGTGGTTGAGGGCCAGGGACAAATACAAGAAACAAATATGGACTCCGCTGTGGAAAATTCACGTTCCAGTGCTCACATCTGGGTACCTGAGGATCCTCTCTGTTGATCATATGTGGAGGAGTCCACAATGGCTCTACACAGTGATCAGGGATGGCGTAGGTGGGAGGCTGGTACACTGATTGTGGGAGGGCAGCCACTTCTGCAGAGAAAGGGAATCACAAGGGAAATGTGAGGACATCACCCACCCTCCTCTTGAATAGTTGCCTATCACTCATGGGGCCATGTCTATTCTAAACTGGGCCATGAGAAAAGTCTCTTTTTGGTTTGGGGACAAAGAGGAGAAATAAGAGAGGGACAGGTGAATGCTCAGAGCAAGAAGTCTTCTGTGCTGTGTGCAGGAAGGAATCTGTGAGCAGAGAGAGACCAGTCATTTCATGTCGCCTGACTGTGAAAACATTTGCAATATCTGGGCCAGGTGATACCACTTACTAAAGAACATGAAGATGAATATCAGAGACAAACCTGAGAAGTTCTTGTTCTCCAACCTATGTCCGAAGATCCTGTGAAGCACCTTTCCATAAGGACATGGCAAGGGTTGACATCTTGGTTTCTGGTTGACTTCATGGATGGTCCAATACAAGTCTTGCAGACTGAAGAGCATCTGGAGACATTTTCTTTTGCCCTTAATTATGCCCCTCTGTTTGAGATGCCTGGCAATTATTTTTGATGCTACGTGAAAATTCTTCTTTAACTCTTCATCTTTGAGGAGGTCCCATTCTTCTACGAAGCTCCTAATCTCATCCTCACTCCAAGTTTTAACACCCTGGACTGTAAAGGAGACAGGGTTCTAAATATGCTTTGGAATGACTCATATGCACACTGGAAAGTTTTTTTTTTAACAAGGCCTCCATCTGCACTGATAGGTCCACTACAACAGTTCAGGAAGCATCTGAGACCCTGAGGCTATTCCAGTTGCATAAATTAATTTCAGAGAATCAGGGCTTTCATGGTTCATTTACAGCCTGGGAGGGAGCTGCAAATCAGGGGCTGACTTCCCATCCCTCAGTGGGGCTTTTCACTGCCTCCAGTCATCAGGGCAGGGGACAAGAAAGGAGGTCTCCCAGACTCTGGGAAGCACTTTCATTCCTGGGGCTTGCAATATTAATGGGAAAGTGAAAGAGATGAGATAGTTTGTTTCTAATTAAATATGACTGAGACATCATACCTGAGGGCATTTCTGCTCCCCGGGCTCCTTTTACTTTCGCTACATTCTGGAGGTGGCTAGTAATTTCATTCTTATTTGTCACTTTCTAATAGAAAATAAAACAAGAGATGAATATTGACATAATAGGTAATCTCATAACCAATTTTCTATGATTTCTTAATTAGCCGATCATGGCACTTAATAAAATCCAACAATCTTAAATCTTAAGAACAGATCTAGAAAACATTTTACAATAACAGAAGGTGTCAGTTGGAAACAATTAACCACTGAGTTCTTTCAAAACCAAAGTGCTCTCTTTTGCTTAACCCTTACATTAACAAGAAAAAAGCCCCAGGAACTATTGAACAAAGGATTTTCAGTCAAGGGACAACAGGAACATAGAGCAGTGATTCGAAAGAAAAAAAAGAGTGAAGGGAGTCTCCAAGGGCAATACAGAGTGCCTCAGGGTATCTAGACCTTAGAGTAAAGCAATGGTAAAACAGTACCTGGGTGCCCAGGTTGAGATCAGGGATTAGTGAATGCCATTGGATATCATGTATCAAAATGAGGATGGGGGGGGGCTAGGCACCCTCTGTTTGAGATGCCTGAGACATTTTCTTTTGCCCTTAATTATGCCTCTGTTTGAGATGCCTGGAAATTTTCGTGAAAATTCTTCTTTAACTCTTCATCTTTGAGGAGGTCCCATTCTTCTACGAAGCTCCTAATCTCATCCTCACTCCAAGTTTTAACACCCTGGACTGTAAAGGAGACAGGGTTCTAAATATGCTTTGGAATGACTCATATGCACACTGGAAAGTTTTTTTTTAACAAGGCCTCCATCTGCACTGATAGGTCCACTACAACAGTTCAGGAAGCATCTGAGACCCTGAGGCTATTCCAGTTGCATAAATTAATTTCAGAGAATCAGGGCTTTCATGGTTCATTTACAGCCTGGGAGGGAGCTGCAAATCAGGGGCTGACTTCCCATCCCTCAGTGGGGCTTTTCACTGCCTCCAGTCATCAGGGCAGGGGACAAGAAAGGAGGTCTCCCAGACTCTGGGAAGCACTTTCATTCCTGGGGCTTGCAATATTAATGGGAAAGTGAAAGAGATGAGATAGTTTGTTTCTAATTAAATATGACTGAGACATCATACCTGAGGGCATTTCTGCTCCCTGGGCTCCTTTTACTTTCGCTACATTCTGGAGGTGGCTAGTAATTTCATTCTTATTTGTCACTTTCTAATAGAAAATAAAACAAGAGATGAATATTGACATAATAGGTAATCTCATAACCAATTTTCTATGATTTCTTAATTAGCCGATCATGGCACTTAATAAAATCCAACAATCTTAAATCTTAAGAACAGATCTAGAAAACATTTTACAATAACAGAAGGTGTCAGTTGGAAACAATTAACCACTGAGTTCTTTCAAAACCAAAGTGCTCTCTTTTGCTTAACCCTTACATTAACAAGAAAAAAGCCCCAGGAACTATTGAACAAAGGATTTTCAGTCAAGGGACAACAGGAACATAGAGCAGTGATTCGAAAGAAAAAAAAGAGTGAAGGGAGTCTCCAAGGGCAATACAGAGTGCCTCAGGGTATCTAGACCTTAGAGTAAAGCAATGGGTAAAAACAGTACCTGGGTGCCCAGGTTGAGATCAGGGATTAGTGAATGCCATTGGATATCATGTATCAAAATGATAAGGATAGGACAAGGGAGAGGAACAGGAGAGAGGCATAGAGACAGGGAGATAAAGGGGACTCTGAAGATTTACAAGGAGGTTTGCTGTCCAAAGATACAAGAGCCCTGTGTGGATGCGAAGCTCCTGGACTAGGTAAGAACCACACTGTAGAGAAGTAGGCTGGGAAATTGCTGGGATCACTCAAGCTAAGCAGAATCCTTGTCCCCAGAGACAAGAATGAAAACAATAATCTAATCCAAGTATTTTCATATATAGACTGCCCAAAAATTGTATTTCATCACTAGTGGTGTCAAATTTGCCAGACCAAAGTCTGTTCTTATCTTAGCTAACCAAGATTCCAGCAATCCTCAAGTCTCACTCTATTTTGAAATAGATTCTCTGAACCAAAACAGAGCTCAACATTAGTTAACCAAGCACAGAATACACAGCACCCTAAAATGAGCAATGCAGATCTCCCACTTAGAATTATCTGGCATGCAACAAAACAGAAATACAATTGCCCTCAAGCAGAAAATTGATTCATAGACTCAGAAATGAGGGCTTCTCTGGTGGTCCAGTGGATAAGGACACTGCCTTGCAGTGCAAGGGGCGCCAGTTCGATCCCTGGCCTGGGAAGATCCCAGGTGCCTCGGAGCGGCTGGACCGATGTGTCCAATTACCGAGCCGGCGCTCTGGAGCGCATGCGCCCAGAGCCTGTGCTCAGCGACAACAGAGGTCACTGCGATGGGAGGCCCACACGGGCCAAAGAACAAAGATGGATGAAAATGAATAAATGAAAGACCAATAGAAGTGGCCCGCCTGCTCCCCTCCCTCCCCAACCCGCCCCTCTCCGCCCACCGAAAAAAAGAAATGATGAGCATGGCAGAATTCATAGAGAAAAATTTACAGCAGTCACTAGAAGTAGACTCCCTGTGATTAGCATGGAGAGGAAGCAGCAGCATAAGGAGATAATAGGAAGAAATAAGCAGCCTATGGGACTTCTAAAGATGAGAAATGATCTAAGATGAAATATCAGAATAGATACATAAATTCTATAAAACCAGAAATTTATGTGAGAGAGCCTAATTTAGCAGCTCAGAGCAGCTCTGAAGGTCATGGACCCAGGACCTACACTACTGGGGACAGCTGCCAAGTGGTGGCTCAGTGCCTTCTCTGTGAGTTGAGTACAGTCATAACACCTTCCATCAGGTGATGAGAATTAAATTCCATGAGAATTAAATGAGTAAATATTTGCAAAGAAAAAAGAAGGCTGTGGGCATATCTCTTAAGACTGTAAAAGTATTTATAAATAAGTAAATAAAACGAAAGACAAATAACCCAGCCAGACACCCACAAACACACAGGCATCAGGGTTTCTTCAATGTACCTGCATTGATCCTCTGAGATTTCTCTGTGGCCACAGGGCCTGATCCAGGAGCTGAAGAGAGCTGGCACTTACTCTACCTTGCTGGAATTCACGCGATCAAGTGGTCTCCTGAAATGTGTCGGCCCCTCTCTGACTCTGGAAGTCTCTGAACTCCTTGGGAAGTCCAGCAGCTATTATATACCTTGGATGAGATTGAGTTAGACCCACCCAAAGTACTCCCTTTTGAAGATATTCTAATTTAGTTTTATTTATTCCAGTGTAGTTTGATTGGATCTCTGGGATGGGATTAACTAGAAATTAATAATTGATTGATTACAAGTATCTCTAGGCCCCTTAAAGGCAAAGTGAGAAGTTATAACATTCCTATGAATGAAGGACCCTACCCTCCCTGAGTTACAGTTAAGAGGAATTGGGAATTGGAATTGGGAATTGGGTTTAAAATGAAGACTATGTGTGTCAAGAGGGTAGTTTCAAAGAAGAGTTAGGAGGAGAGCCCAGGTTTCAGCTAGTGGGAGTGGTTACAGATTATAGAGATGCATGTGGGATACTTCCTAAAGTATTTAGTTTGAAAGAAGGCTTTAGGGAAGGGGTGAGAGGGGGATAATAGAGCTTTCCTTTTTACAAGAGACCATTGTTCAAAGAAAGTTCTATATATATTAAAGGAAGGGCACAGGAGGGGAGTATGTTGGTAGCTGTTCAGGTATGTCTGTCTCTTTTGTGACCCCATGAACTGGAGCTTGCTAGGTTCTTCTGTCCATGGGATTTCCCAAGCAAGAACATTGGAGTGGGTTGCCATTTCCTTCTCCAGAGGATCTTCGTGGCCCAAGGTTTGAAACTACATCTCAGGCATTGGCTGATTCTTTACCAGTGAGCCACCTGGAAAACCCCAAGACTATTATGCATGTTAAGTCATTTCAGTTATGTCCTTTTTGGGACATTATGTGCTGTAGCCTGCCAGTTTCCTCTGTCCATGGGATTCTCCAGGTAAGAATACTGGAAAGGATTGCCATTCTCTCTTCCAGGGGATCTTCCTAACTCAGGGAAAGAACCCGCATCTCTTAGATCTTTTGCATTGGCAAATAATGTAATTTACCTCTATTAAACATTTAGCATTTGGAGTTCCTTTTTGTCTTTGTTTTTTGCTATTATAGAGTTGACAGAAAAGTCTGAGTTGTTATTCAATCACTAAGTCGTGTCTAACTTTTTGTGACCCCCTTGCACTGAAGCATGCCAGGCTCTTATGTCCTCCATTATCTTCCGGCATTTACTCTAATTCATGTCCTTTGAGTCAGTGATGCTATCTAACCTTCTCACCCTCCACCACCTTCTTCTCCTTTTCTCCTTCTCCTTCTCCTTTGCAGGTTAAAAAATTCACACAGCCAACATTTTTGAGTTAAAAGGGGATCTAGAAGGACTAGAAAGAGACGTGGGTGTGATAAAGGTTTCAGTGGGTGTGTAGTGATTCCAGTGGCCTGGGTGGAAACAGTTGTTGCAGAGAAGAGATTAGAAAAGAGATGGAAACCATGGGTGTGACTGGGATCAACCAGGAGCTTTCCGCTGAGACTAAGACTGGAATGTGAAGACTTGTATCTCTATAACAAGGAGTCATTGCTTCATTCTTTAGCAACAAAAGTATTTTAGGGGGAACCCTGAGTGTCAGGAAATACATTAGAAGCAGAGAATATAGTGTGTTGGGAGCAAGCTTCTCACTATTATCCAGACCCTGAGGGAGAGGTGAGACGGTAAGGGAGGAAGTGGAGGACAGGAGGTAACTGACACATTTCCAGGGAACAAACATCATTTTTAAGAATCAAACTTGGTTTCAGTAGTCAACTTGCAATAAAGTTAATCTAATGTTATCAGGATGTTTTGAAAGAAAGGGCAGTGTTCATTGACTATTGCTCAGAAGACAGAAACTCCACAGTGGATTTCAGGGAAAGTTTTTTTTTTTTTTTTTTTTTGGCCACTTCTGTTGATCTTTCATTTATTTATCTTTGTTCTTTGGTCTGTGTGGGCCTCGCATTGCAGCAGCCTCTCTCGTCGCTGAGCACCGGCTCTGGGCACATGCGCTCCAGAGCTCCAGTTCAGTAATTGAACACATCGGTCTAGCCGCTCTGCGGCACGTGGGATCTTCCCAGGCCAGGGATCCAACCGGTGCCTCTTGCACTGCAAGGCTGTCCTTACCCACAGGACCACCAGGGGAATCAGGAAAAGTTTTTTTTTTTTTTTTTTTTAACTTTTCTGAAATCTGTTTTTATTGAAGTGAACAGATCATTAGCTTGCTACCCTAAATGTAATGAGGGAGGGCTGTACGTTTGCCTCTCTCCAAGGGCGTAGAAGCCAACAGAGTACTGTTTACCTTTCCAATGGCTACACAGCAGGGAGAACCCTCTGAATGAGTAAATGTTATTTTAACAGAAGATAGACTGCAAATTTCAGTGCTTTTAGTGAACTGGTATTTTCATTAAACTTTTCTTGAGAAGCAAGAAACACTATTTTTTTTCCCCTCAAATCTTGGAATTGGGTATATAGGTTGGCAGCAGACAGAATTAATACATGTCATACAATTTCTCAAATGCAGACGATTCCCTAGCAGGACCTCTTTTCCTATAGACATGCAAACCTCCTGCCAGGAGACCAAGTCTGTCTGTAATACTGCACTATTACAGTGGGCCAGCCAGAAGGGTGTCAAGCCATGTGCAAAAAGACTGAGGTGAGAGGCGAGAAAGCAAAGGAAATCACTTTAATTTACACTGAAGGAGAACTTCACATAAAAGGAATACGCTGCCTGGAGCTTGGGGAGACTTTCCCTGCACCTGTGGAAGCCTTCCTGCAGCGGGTAACACGGTGCAGTGACTGCTGAAATCAGAGCTGGACTGCTCCGACTCTACCCACAGTCCTGTGTATCGGGAGCTCCGGGAGGGTTTTCTCTGGTTTTCCAGAAGCCTCTCTGAAAAAATTTCTGACTCCGTATGCTTCATATCCCAAAGAAAGAAAGTAATAAATATGCAACATGCAGGCGTGTCTTCTGTGGCACCAAGGACCACTCAGGCTACCGCAAGTATGGATGGTGAGTGTGTCCACGCTGAGGGACATGGTCATGGCAGGCATCAGCTGAACTGCTTCAAGTCCAAGCTGTACTTTTACAGCTTGTTGATCATCTTCTTGGTGATACTCTTCGGCCACGTGCCCGTCAGTTTGTAGATCTCCTTGGTGTTGGGATAGTAGCATGTAAGTGCCTGGAACTGGCAGCTGGCCTACCGCAGAACAAGATGATGCAATAGTTTGCATCAGACTTCTCCAGTTCCTCTACTGTGCTGACTTTTTGTGAGGTTCCTTCACTTTTCCAGCCAGACAGCAATGGAATATAGTGTTTGTGAAGAACTGGTTTGTTGGATTTGCGGTTGTGCTCCTTAAACGGCTCGGGACCTGTGTACTTGGCCATGGAGGCTAAGGAAGACGTAGCTGATGCTGTTCCCCAATCCCTGCTGGTGCTCCTGCTGGGGTTGCAGCTTAGAAATTGCAAGGCTTTCACAGAGTCCATAGACTGGGAAGGCGTGTTGCCCAAATGCAGGCTCTTGGGCTCCGTGGTCGCTGCTGATGCCTAGGACAGGTCGGAGCCCAACCGGCCTGTCTCAGGTCATCCGTAGGGTAGGAGCTCTTGGTTCCCATGACATCACTTCTCAGCTGAGACTGGTGGATGGACTTGGGTCCGGGCTTCTTGGACCTGGACTTGAGCTTGTCCAGCCTCTGCTACTCCAGGATCTCTGCAGTTACTCCTGTCGATCAGCTCCTGCTGCACCTTTTCCTCCTAGAGGATCAGGTCTTCCTCCTCCTCCTTATGGATCTGGTCTTTCTCTGGGTTACAGCATGCCTCTTATTTCTTGAGCTTGAGCTTTGTCTCCAGCTGCTGCCTCCACAGGCGGGCCTCCTGGGTCTTGCTGTCTAGCTTTAGGAGGAATTTCATTGGTTTCTTGGGGAGCTGCTCTGTCCACCTTTCTCAGGGACAACAGCAACAGCAGCTTCAGGGGAACCTTGCTAATATAGTCTTAGCATCAGATCTCCTTATAGGGGCTTATTGGACAGAAGAGTTTGCTCCGTATGCTTCATATCCCAAAGAAAGAAAGTAATAAATATGCAACATGCAGGCGTGTCTTCTGTGGCACCAAGGACCACTCAGGCTACCGCAAGTATGGATGGTGAGTGTGTCCACGCTGAGGGACATGGTCATGGCAGGCATCAGCTGAACTGCTTCAAGTCCAAGCTGTACTTTTACAGCTTGTTGATCATCTTCTTGGTGATACTCTTCGGCCACGTGCCCGTCAGTTTGTAGATCTCCTTGGTGTTGGGATAGTAGCATGTAAGTGCCTGGAACTGGCAGCTGGCCTACCGCAGAACAAGATGATGCAATAGTTTGCATCAGACTTCTCCAGTTCCTCTACTGTGCTGACTTTTTGTGAGGTTCCTTCACTTTTCCAGCCAGACAGCAATGGAATATAGTGTTTGTGAAGAACTGGTTTGTTGGATTTGCGGTTGTGCTCCTTAAACGGCTCGGGACCTGTGTACTTGGCCATGGAGGCTAAGGAAGACGTAGCTGATGCTGTTCCCCAATCCCTGCTGGTGCTCCTGCTGGGGTTGCAGCTTAGAAATTGCAAGGCTTTCACAGAGTCCATAGACTGGGAAGGCGTGTTGCCCAAATGCAGGCTCTTGGGCTCCGTGGTCGCTGCTGATGCCTAGGACAGGTCGGAGCCCAACCGGGCCTGTCTCAGGTCATCCGTAGGGTAGGAGCTCTTGGTTCCCATGACATCACTTCTCAGCTGAGACTGGTGGATGGACTTGGGTCCGGGCTTCTTGGACCTGGACTTGAGCTTGTCCAGCCTCTGCTACTCCAGGATCTCTGCAGTTACTCCTGTCGATCAGCTCCTGCTGCACCTTTTCCTCCTAGAGGATCAGGTCTTCCTCCTCCTCCTCCTTATGGATCTGGTCTTTCTCTGGGTTACAGCATGCCTCTTATTTCTTGAGCTTGAGCTTTGTCTCCAGCTGCTGCCTCCACAGGCGGGCCTCCTGGGTCTTGCTGTCTAGCTTTAGGAGGAATTTCATTGGTTTCTTGGGGAGCTGCTCTGTCCACCTTTCTCAGGGACAACAGCAACAGCAGCTTCAGGGGAACCTTGCTAATATAGTCCTTGATAGTCACATCAGATCTCCTTATAGGGGCTTATTGGACAGAAGAGTTTGCTCTGGTGGAAGGGTTCTGGTCAAGGAATGACGGTGGTACCATCTCCAGAAAATGTGTCTATGCTCAGCCCTGTTCGTGACTGATGTGTGGGTAGATTGCCCATATAGTGATTTCTGGCTGTGCCCTTCTGTTTGCAATTTGATACACAACTAGTGCTTCTGAACCAATCCTAACACCAGCCACAAAGATTCACTTCTACCCAAGGTCAAGTTAATGGAGATACTCTAGTGATTCGTCAGCCAGCTGAACTCTCATCAAACCTGTCTTCTCAATAGTAATATTCTGCAAGGATCTGCAGTACTAGTTATTTTGCCTTAATTTGGTCATTGTTAGAAAATTGAATTAATAAGGCTACAGTGTGTAAATGACAATAAATGTTGTTCAAGGGGAGGAATTGTGAAATTTAGACCTATGTAGAAGTAAAATAATGTTTATCTTTCCTCCTTTTTACTCCTTGGTAACCATAAGTGTGTTTTCTACATCCATAATTCTGTTTGATAGATAAATTCATTTGTAGCCTTTAATTTATGGATACACAGGCTTATGAGACCCAATATGCATCTTATCAAATGTATATTCAGGTTATCTGAAAAGTGAGTGCTAAAGTATGAAACATCAGCTGCAACTTCACAAAAAGACAGTTGAAGTTTAGAAAGATCCAATGTGTGTGCATGCGTGTTCAGAGATCTTAATGAGGGTTGTAGGTTGGGAGATAGCCTCTCAGATAATTCTTAGGAACTACACTAAATAGGTAAGGTTGGAGCTGGAATATATAAGAGTTTTATGTTTCTACTGGGAGATATACGTGGTGAAGTGCTAAAAGATTAATGCTCTTCACAAAAGGACACCTCAGATTACTGATTTGAGTGATTTTCTATATATAAAAAGATGCAAAAATTAGATCATTTGAATTTTTGACTAATCTGCATAACCTTGGAAATATTCTTTAATTCCTCTGGGCCCCAATTAGTTTATGATGGTTATATAATAACTGTAACATACTAATAAATTCAAAATGCTTGAAATCTTGTGTGACATTTAAAAATGCTGAATAAGTTTTAGCTTCAAAAATAAATATTTTTAAATCTAGAACATTGAAAGTTTTTTGAGCCATTCATATAAACAGTCAGTTTACTTGGTGATCTTTTAATTGACTCATAAAGTGAAAATAAGCAGAATCACTTAGATGAAGGAAGTCCATCCTTTCAATCTGCCTCCCTGTAATAGCCAGTCTTTGGAAGAATCAGGTTTATCTATTGACACCCAAACTCCCAGGAGACTCTCAATGCAGAAGAAAGGGCTCCACATTCACTTCTACCCAAGGTCAAGTTAATGGAGATACTCTAGTGATTCGTCAGCCAGCTGAACTCTCATCAAACCTGTCTTCTCAATAGTAATATTCTGCAAGGATCTGCAGTACTAGTTATTTTGCCTTAATTTGGTCATTGTTAGAAAATTGAATTAATAAGGCTACAGTGTGTAAATGACAATAAATGTTGTTCAAGGGGAGGAATTGTGAAATTTAGACCTATGTAGAAGTAAAATAATGTTTATCTTTCCTCCTTTTTACTCCTTGGTAACCATAAGTGTGTTTTCTACATCCATAATTCTGTTTGATAGATAAATTCATTTGTAGCCTTTAATTTATGGATACACAGGCTTATGAGACCCAATATGCATCTTATCAAATGTATATTCAGGTTATCTGAAAAGTGAGTGCTAAAGTATGAAACATCAGCTGCAACTTCACAAAAAGACAGTTGAAGTTTAGAAAGATCCAATGTGTGTGCATGCGTGTTCAGAGATCTTAATGAGGGTTGTAGGTTGGGAGATAGCCTCTCAGATAATTCTTAGGAACTACACTAAATAGGTAAGGTTGGAGCTGGAATATATAAGAGTTTTATGTTTCTACTGGGAGATATACGTGGTGAAGTGCTAAAAGATTAATGCTCTTCACAAAAGGACACCTCAGATTACTGATTTGAGTGATTTTCTATATATAAAAAGATGCAAAAATTAGATCATTTGAATTTTTGACTAATCTGCATAACCTTGGAAATATTCTTTAATTCCTCTGGGCCCCAATTAGTTTATGATGGTTATATAATAACTGTAACATACTAATAAATTCAAAATGCTTGAAATCTTGTGTGACATTTAAAAATGCTGAATAAGTTTTAGCTTCAAAAATAAATATTTTTAAATCTAGAACATTGAAAGTTTTTTGAGCCATTCATATAAACAGTCAGTTTACTTGGTGATCTTTTAATTGACTCATAAAGTGAAAATAAGCAGAATCACTTAGATGAAGGAAGTCCATCCTTTCAATCTGCCTCCCTGTAATAGCCAGTCTTTGGAAGAATCAGGTTTATCTATTGACACCCAAACTCCCAGGAGACTCTCAATGCAGAAGAAAGGGAAGTCCACCAAGTGGCCTGTCCTGGAGCTTCTACCTAGTGTAAACGTCCTCCCTATTTCATTTGCTCCTCCCAAATCTCTCCTGCATTTCCTTATAAACCCTCAGCTACATCACAGCCTATGCCTAGACTGAAGTATCACTCCATGTCTCTCAGTCACTCTGGAAAGGATAATATTGAAGCAGACTGCTGAACTGTGTGAGCAAAACCAGCACTATCCAGGAGGGCGCTGATTGTAGCTTCTGAGGCACCAGCAAGGCTAATTGCTAGATGTGAAAAGACTCAGCCAGAATTTCCTTTTTTAGATACTGTGAAGCTGGGGAAGAGGAAGAGGGTAAGATGTGGGCCATGAGGAGACTTCTGAGACCAGGATAAGAAAGAATGATAGGCTATGTTCAGTGATCAGAAAGTACAAATAAACTTAGACAGTAAAGTTATGGCTGAAATATAGTATCCGGATGGTGGTGTTTCTTTCTGAGTAAGAGCGTAATGTGAGGAAGAAGGATCTAAAGAGAGCAAGGAAGTCTCCACAGAAGAAAGATCTAACATAAAAACTTAGAGAGTGAAAAGCCACAACGCCCTTTGAAACGGTGGGGAAGACTGTTTTGTGGAAGAAAGAATATGGGTGTGGGCAAAAGTGCAAGAAAAACTACGTTATATAAATATAAATACTTCAGTTTTATGGAAAACGGAAGCTAAAGATGGAAAATTTTAATTATTTTTTCTCTTTATTTTCTATTCCTTTCTTTCTGTCTATCATGAAATGTGAACCAACAGATTGTTTACATTCTTAAAACGGTGCTCCAGGAAGAATAACTTAACCTAGGGCAAAATATGTTAATGTGGGTATTGTTAGAGGCAGAAAATTATTTCAATTTTCAATACAATATTATATTAATTTCTACTTTTAATCTCATAATATCAATGTTGAGCATTTTGAGTAAAACACACTAGTGTTATATTATAATTATCTCCAAAAATTTATGAATCATTAGGAATGCTAAGGTAACAATCACCACAGAGAAGTCTTGGGCATTTTCCCTTCCCAAATCCATTTTCTGAACAGTTTGGTGAGTTATTTTACATGAACACCTTCACATTGTAATGATCAAAGTAAACTGCATGATGGCCCCCAGCTTGGTGCTCTGATTGCCTGGGCTGTGTTTACTGAATAACTCTTCCAGGAAGACTGCAGAACCAAGCAGCATCACATGCAGGTTCCAACTAGCAATGTGAAGGAACAAGATAAGTGTGTGCCTCTAGTCCAAACGCTCTTCTGTTGTCGAAGATTTTACTTAATTGACCACACTTCATTGGTTTTAAGGAGAGTTAAAAAGTTTGTAATATTGTGCCAGTGGTACTGAACCCATACAGGTCTATTTAATTAAAAGAGAAGAATAGAATGGATGCCTTAGCACCACCATGGCCACCTGAGGGTTGCAGCCCATGATAAGGAATAGCTTGTGAGAGGATTTCCATAAAACTATGTTCAGTAAAAAAATTCAGAAAGGGTACAAATAAACTTAGACAGTAAAGTTATGGCTGAAATATAGTATCCGGATGGTGGTGTTTCTTTCTGAGTAAGAGCGTAATGTGAGGAAGAAGGATCTAAAGAGAGCAAGGAAGTCTCCACAGAAGAAAGATCTAACATAAAAACTTAGAGAGTGAAAAGCCACAACGCCCTTTGAAACGGTGGGGAAGACTGTTTTGTGGAAGAAAGAATATGGGTGTCCGCCAAAGTGCAAGAAAAACTACGTTATATAAATATAAATACTTCAGTTTTATGGAAAACGGAAGCTAAAGATGGAAAATTTTAATTATTTTTTCTCTTTATTTTCTATTCCTTTCTTTCTGTCTATCATGAAATGTGAACCAACAGATTGTTTACATTCTTAAAACGGTGCTCCAGGAAGAATAACTTAACCTAGGGCAAAATATGTTAATGTGGGTATTGTTAGAGGCAGAAAATTATTTCAATTTTCAATACAATATTATATTAATTTCTACTTTTAATCTCATAATATCAATGTTGAGCATTTTGAGTAAAACACACTAGTGTTATATTATAATTATCTCCAAAAATTTATGAATCATTAGGAATGCTAAGGTAACAATCACCACAGAGAAGTCTTGGGCATTTTCCCTTCCCAAATCCATTTTCTGAACAGTTTGGTGAGTTATTTTACATGAACACCTTCACATTGTAATGATCAAAGTAAACTGCATGATGGCCCCCAGCTTGGTGCTCTGATTGCCTGGGCTGTGTTTACTGAATAACTCTTCCAGGAAGACTGCAGAACCAAGCAGCATCACATGCAGGTTCCAACTAGCAATGTGAAGGAACAAGATAAGTGTGTGCCTCTAGTCCAAACGCTCTTCTGTTGTCGAAGATTTTACTTAATTGACCACACTTCATTGGTTTTAAGGAGAGTTAAAAAGTTTGTAATATTGTGCCAGTGGTACTGAACCCATACAGGTCTATTTAATTAAAAGAGAAGAATAGAATGGATGCCTTAGCACCACCATGGCCACCTGAGGGTTGCAGCCCATGATAAGGAATAGCTTGTGAGAGGATTTCCATAAAACAGGTAGGAGATGGTGATGTGCACATGAAAGGCAGCAGGCATAAAGAGAAGTCAGGATAATTTTCTGATTTCTGGCTGGGGTGGTGATACGTGGTGGCACCAGGTGCTGTTTCAGGTGACTTACTTGGGAGTTTCAGTGTTGCTGGAGAGGCAACAATAAGAGGCAGAAGTAAGATCAGCCTGGGTTAATTCTCTGAGGGCCCTGAAAAGCCTGAAGGGCAAGAAGAGTGTAATAACAACACTACTGACTGTTATTAACAAAATGGAAAACAGCTCAGCTGCTTTGATTTCCGAATAAACAACATTGTTTTACTTTCTCCCATATTCCTGTGTGTGTATGAATGGGTGTGGAAGGCAACCCACACATTCTCATTCAATATGTTGAATTGGAATCATTTCCAGCGTCTCCTAGATAAATTTTGGTAGGTTGTGAGTGCAAATGCACTTCTGATTCACCTCCTTGCAATTTAGTCATATTTACACAGTTATATTCCCCTATAACCTGGAGATTTTTCTCTCTCTGTTTGCTTAGAATGTAGTTGCTAAATGCATGTTTAAAATATAAAGAAATAATACACTAATTATAGAAATACAAACATGCTAATGATAGAAATATTAATTAATATGCTTATTATATAAATAATAATGATAGAAAGAGTAATCCTTTTTTCTGAGTATTTACTATATGCCAGAGTTTATTCCTTCCCAAATCCATTTTCTGAACAGTTGGTGATAACTGCATTTGATGGCCCAGCTTGGTGCTCTGATTGCCTGGGCTGTGTTTACTGAATAACTCTTCCAGGAAGACTGCAGAACCAAGCAGCATCACATGCAGGTTCCAACTAGCAATGTGAAGGAACAAGATAAGTGTGTGCCTCTAGTCCAAACGCTCTTCTGTTGTCGAAGATTTTACTTAATTGACCACACTTCATTGGTTTTAAGGAGAGTTAAAAAGTTTGTAATATTGTGCCAGTGGTACTGAACCCATACAGGTCTATTTAATTAAAAGAGAAGAATAGAATGGATGCCTTAGCACCACCATGGCCACCTGAGGGTTGCAGCCCATGATAAGGAATAGCTTGTGAGAGGATTTCCATAAAACAGGTAGGAGATGGTGATGTGCACATGAAAGGCAGCAGGCATAAAGAGAAGTCAGGATAATTTTCTGATTTCTGGCTGGGGTGGTGATACGTGGTGGCACCAGGTGCTGTTTCAGGTGACTTACTTGGGAGTTTCAGTGTTGCTGGAGAGGCAACAATAAGAGGCAGAAGTAAGATCAGCCTGGGTTAATTCTCTGAGGGCCCTGAAAAGCCTGAAGGGCAAGAAGAGTGTAATAACAACACTACTGACTGTTATTAACAAAATGGAAAACAGCTCAGCTGCTTTGATTTCCGAATAAACAACATTGTTTTACTTTCTCCCATATTCCTGTGTGTGTATGAATGGGTGTGGAAGGAAACCCCACACATTCTCATTCAATATGTTGAATTGGAATCATTTCCAGCGTCTCCTAGATAAATTTTGGTAGGTTGTGAGTGCAAATGCACTTCTGATTCACCTCCTTGCAATTTAGTCATATTTACACAGTTATATTCCCCTATAACCTGGAGATTTTTCTCTCTGTTTGCTTAGAATGTAGTTGCTAAATGCATGTTTAAAATATAAAGAAATAATACACTAATTATAGAAATACAAACATGCTAATGATAGAAATATTAATTAATATGCTTATTATATAAATAATAATGATAGAAAGAGTAATCCTTTTTTCTGAGTATTTACTATATGCCAGATTTTATTCTATGTCTGTGCATAAATGCATGTGTATGTGTATGTATTTATACTGTTTAATGCATATCATTGGCTCTTCAAAATAATTCTATGACATGCTGCTGTTATTATTCTTATTTAAAAGAAATTAATTTCAGATATAATGAATTTCAAATATAATTTAATGTCTAATGGTTGCTTTATACTATGAGGAGACATAAAATTAAATATTTAATGATACATAGTTCAATTGTATTATCTCTTTTATCTTTTCACAACATTGCAAAATTTTTAAATTATATCGCTACTTTGTTCATATAATTACTTGAATCAAGAGCATTTGCACCATCAGTTTAGGTAGTATCTATCATACATTCATTGTACCCATCTGGCATATCAGCTTATTAAAAATGAGTAATGGTTTTGTTCCATTCATGTTTAAGGGATTTCAATGTCTCTTTACTGCCTCTCCCATGAAATTTCATTGTAATTAGTTGAATTATCAGAAATAATGAGATATTTTGAATCAATTGCATATCAACCAAGTCTGATATTCAATATTTTAGGATAGCGCTTATAAATATTATGTCAAGTGAATCACTGATATTATAAGTTTATAAGAAAGTGTTACAAATAAAATACTATTGTGATATAGTATAAAATATAAATATTTTCCACAGAATTAATATTGTTAAGAATTTTCATATCAAATACTTTTCAAAAGAAATCATTTTTAGAAATGCTATCATGTTTTTATCTTTTCTTTGTCTTACAATCAAAACTTTAAAGACCAATTACAGGATCATAGAACCAATTACCTTATAAATATGTAGTCTTACCTATACTATATTAAGTGTATTTTTGCATATATTGTATATATTTAATATATTAATATATTAAGATTAGTGAATCGCTTCTACTTAAGTCTAAATATAGGGGAATATTCTGTAAGCTGAATTTATATAAGAAGAGATTTAATAAAAACTGCTAAAGTATTATGAGTCTAGTCAAAATTATGAACACTTTCTGCACTTTGAAAATCTTGATAAACAAAAAATGATGGAAATGATTTGAGTGTAGCACATTCACTGAATAAAGAATACAAAGTATTTCTATTTCCATAAGGAAAGACTGTGACATGCTTCTTGTATAATTAAAAATAATATCTAAAAATTATATCATTTTCTATTTAACTTCTAAGAATTTAGAAGGTATAGGGATATAAATTACATGTTGCACCTCTTTTCTGGCATTTAGCATTAGTAAACCAGGAAGCTTTCATCCTAAATGGAGTGGAAAAATTTCCTTTGAGTAAGAGTTGTGCCTGCATGAAAGTCTTTGTGGTATGTAATGTGTATTTACTCCATTTTCAACCTTGAGTATGAGGGCTCTTGAATCTTGTTGGGATTCAATAACAGTTTTCATTCAAGGTCTTGGGTGTCATAGATATTTTTTCCCATCATTTCAGTTTCATGGGAGAATATTCAGATGCCTGACTGATGAGTTAAGCTAAGTCTTACAGCTTATAGGTGGTTATAGATGGTCGTAAACATTTTAGGTGCCTCATTTTAGGCACTTTGTATTTCCCCTACCACATAAAACTTTAAGAGGTTCGGGAAATACGTTGGGAGTAAGATGATAAATATGTTAGCGGATGGAATGCCATTCAAAAAATATCTGAATGTCAAAAACATAAAATGTAGTTGATGCCTCATAAGTTTATAAGAAAGTGTTACAAATAAAATACTATTGTGATATAGTATAAAATATAAATATTTTCCACAGAATTAATATTGTTAAGAATTTTCATATCAAATACTTTTCAAAAGAAATCATTTTTAGAAATGCTATCATGTTTTTATCTTTTCTTTGTCTTACAATCAAAACTTTAAAGACCAATTACAGGATCATAGAACCAATTACCTTATAAATATGTAGTCTTACCTATACTATATTAAGTGTATTTTTGCATATATTGTATATATTTAATATATTAATATATTAAGATTAGTGAATCGCTTCTACTTAAGTCTAAATATAGGGGAATATTCTGTAAGCTGAATTTATATAAGAAGAGATTTAATAAAAACTGCTAAAGTATTATGAGTCTAGTCAAAATTATGAACACTTTCTGCACTTTGAAAATCTTGATAAACAAAAAATGATGGAAATGATTTGAGTGTAGCACATTCACTGAATAAAGAATACAAAGTATTTCTATTTCCATAAGGAAAGACTGTGACATGCTTCTTGTATAATTAAAAATAATATCTAAAAATTATATCATTTTCTATTTAACTTCTAAGAATTTAGAAGGTATAGGGATATAAATTACATGTTGCACCTCTTTTCTGGCATTTAGCATTAGTAAACCAGGAAGCTTTCATCCTAAATGGAGTGGAAAAATTTCCTTTGAGTAAGAGTTGTGCCTGCATGAAAGTCTTTGTGGTATGTAATGTGTATTTACTCCATTTTCAACCTTGAGTATGAGGGCTCTTGAATCTTGTTGGGATTCAATAACAGTTTTCATTCAAGGTCTTGGGTGTCATAGATATTTTTTCCCATCATTTCAGTTTCATGGGAGAATATTCAGATGCCTGACTGATGAGTTAAGCTAAGTCTTACAGCTTATAGGTGGTTATAGATGGTCGTAAACATTTTAGGTGCCTCATTTTAGGCACTTTGTATTTCCCCTACCACATAAAACTTTAAGAGGTTCGGGAAATACGTTGGGAGTAAGATGATAAATATGTTAGCGGATGGAATGCATTCAATATCTGAATTCAAAATAATGAAGGTACTTGTGCAAATGAAACTGTCAAAAAACATAAAATGTAGTTGATGCCTCATTTACGACCTTTCAAATCAGAGATCATAGAAACATAAGTCAGTAACTTCCTTAACCAGCATCTGGTAACATACAATAGGCCAGGGACTCTACTAACTAAATGGGAATTTGGATGAGTAGACATGGTCTGTTCTTCTTAACACTAAAAAGAAGTGTTGTTTTGATTCAGGAGGACTATATTTAAGTAGGCTATTAGTGGAAAACGCAAAACCAGAGGGACAAAATTAATCTTGATAGTGGGAAAAAGTCAGCAACTTTGAACATGAATATTAAATGTTCATTGTCAGTAATATTCACTGAATTTAAAGACTAATTTATGATCAGTCAATTCATAGGAAACACCACTGCCTTCAATCTGAATCTATGTCTAGATCAATTCTACTGAGCTGTAGGTCAAACCAGTAGAAACAGCAAAACCCATGTACACACGAATACATATGAAAATCCCATTCATATACTAATCCTTAAAACTTTTTAAATTAGAGAAAACCAGTGCTAACACATCAGAAAATTAAATACACAATTAAGGAGTTTGTTGATTTCATCATGAATAAAATAATTAACTTGTTTCACAAATAAACGCCCATTGTGCAAAGCATGTCCACTTAGAAAGCTGGCTAAGAGTCCATTGGCTTTACCTGAAAAATATAACAAAAAAAGAAAATGTCTATTTTAATAAATCATAAAATATATAGAAGGTTGGGACTTATGCTAATTTTTCTTTTCACTCTGCCACTGATTTATTTGTTTGTTTGCTTATTTGTTTATTTTAGGTAAGGCAAGAATTTTATCATGAGACATGAGAATCACACTTCCAGCAGTGACTTCATTCTTTTGGGACTCTTCTCTTCTTCCCAAACAAGTGTGGTATGCTTCTCCTTCATATTCATCATTTTTCTTATGACTATAACAGAAAATACAACCATGATTATCCTTATCCACAGAGAATCCCGACTCCATACGCCAATGTATTTCCTGCTCAGTCACCTCTCTTTTATGGATATCTTGCATACGAGCAACATTGTTCCCAAAATGATCACTGACTTTCTGTCTGGCAGCAGAACTATTTCATTTGCGGGTTGTGGCTTCCAGATATTTCTATCCCTCACCCTCTTGGGTGGCGAGTGCCTCCTCCTGGCAGCAATGTCCTATGACCGCTATGTAGCCATCTGTCACCCACTGCGCTACCCTGTTCTTATGAATGACTCTGTCAGCCTGCTCCTGGCTGGAGGATCCTGGCTTATTGGAATAATGAACTCCACAATTCACACGGCTTACACGCTTCACTTTCCCTTCTGTGGCTCAAGAGCCATTGATCACTTTTTCTGTGAAGTTCCTGCCATGTTGGTGTTGTCCTGTGTGGACACAACACACTATGAACGAGGAGTTTATGTAAGTGGCATAATTTTCTTGCTTGTCCCTTTCTCTCTGATCTTTGCATCTTATGTCCAAATTCTCCTTACTGTCCTACGAATGAAATCATCAGAGGCAAGGAAAAAGTCCTTTTCTACCTGTTTCTTCCACATGATTGTGGTCATAATGTACTATGGGCCATTCATTTTCACATACATGAGACCTAAAAAGTACCACACTCCAGGTCAGGATAAGCTGCTGGCAATATTCTATACCATCCTCACACCGTCTTTCAACCCAATTATCTACAGCATTAGAAATAAAGATGTTTTAGAAGCAATGAAAAATATGCTCAGAAGTAATTTTCGCCATAAAATGCTATAGGGAAAATACTGAAAAGATATATTGTTGTCTATTTCCATATTAAATATTCAGACGGTATCTGTTATTCAAACATCTAGAAAAATTTAAAGTTTTTATTACTTTGAGTATGCAAGGATGTATATTTTTGAAACCCTGATAATGATAAATTTTCACAGACATTTGTTCCATAATGTGTATATCTAAAACTGTATCTGTCTCTCTATCTTTCCATTTATAATCATCAAAGCACCAATTATGCAAAGTCAAAGATTAGTAAAGGCTAATTTTATTCTCCCTCTAAAATTGTACAAATTTATAAAAATTCTCTTTTATGACACAACCAGATTACATATGAATACTTGTGTCTATACATAATGCATGTGAAAGAGAAATCCACATAATTTCTGTGTTTATATGAAACTATAACATGATATTTCAAGCCTTCATACCTTGTAGTATGCTATCAAAATTTATAAAAATTCATAAGTGAAAAGGGTGAACGTGTACAAAATGTGCAAACTTGAAGTCATTGATAAGTGAGTCCTGGGGATTTAATGAAGGGCATGGTGATTACAGTTAAAAATGCTATATTGTGTACTTGAAAGGCACTAAGACAGTAAACTTTTAAAAGATCTCATCAGAAGAAAAAATTGAACAATTTTCCAAAGCACACAGCCTAGTAAGACTAAACAGTGAATAGAAAATTCGACTAGACCTATAAATAGTAAGGAGCTTAAATTAGTAAGTAAGATTTCCCAGCAAAGAAAATCTGTAAACCAGATAATGTCACAGGTTAATTTTAGCTATCATATATAGCAGAATTAATAACAGTCGTTTTCCATGTCTTCCCCCAAACCAGACGAGGAGGTGTCACTCCCTATCTCATTCTGTAAGACCAGAATCACAGCAATACCAAATCCAGGAAGAGATTATACAGGAAATGACATTGATATGGATAAGAGTCGTTAGGGAACATTCTCAGCTAAGCAGCACACAGTTCATCAGTACATCAAAAAGATTACACACAATCACCTGATTGAATTTAATCTTAAAATACCAGAAATGTTGACCATATGAAAATAAACATACATGATGCAGCATCTTATTTGAAAGAGGGAGAAAACACACATGACAATCTAAATTAATGCAGGATAAAGGGGTTTGACAAGATTTAGCACCCTTCATTGATAAAGTAACAAACTAGGACCACACACACAAAAAATCCTCAACATATAAAAGGTTGACATGAAAAATGCATAGTTAAGCTGGTACTTAATTGTGAAAAACTGAAAGCTTTTCCCATAAGTACAGAAAGAAGTCATGGATGCTCCACATGATAATTAAATTGTCATAATGTGTATATCTAAAACTGTATCTGTTCTCTATCTTTCCATTTATAATCATCAAAGCACCAATTATGCAAAGTCAAAGATTAGTAAAGGCTAATTTTATTCTCCCTCTAAAATTGTACAAATTTATAAAAATTCTCTTTTATGACACAACCAGATTACATATGAATACTTGTGTCTATACATAATGCATGTGAAAGAGAAATCCACATAATTTCTGTGTTTATATGAAACTATAACATGATATTTCAAGCCTTCATACCTTGTAGTATGCTATCAAAATTTATAAAAATTCATAAGTGAAAAGGGTGAACGTGTACAAAATGTGCAAACTTGAAGTCATTGATAAGTGAGTCCTGGGGATTTAATGAAGGGCATGGTGATTACAGTTAAAAATGCTATATTGTGTACTTGAAAGGCACTAAGACAGTAAACTTTTAAAAGATCTCATCAGAAGAAAAAATTGAACAATTTTCCAAAGCACACAGCCTAGTAAGACTAAACAGTGAATAGAAAATTCGACTAGACCTATAAATAGTAAGGAGCTTAAATTAGTAAGTAAGATTTCCCAGCAAAGAAAATCTGTAAACCAGATAATGTCACAGGTTAATTTTAGCTATCATATATAGCAGAATTAATAACAGTCGTTTTCCATGTCTTCCCCCAAACCAGACGAGGAGGTGTCACTCCCTATCTCATTCTGTAAGACCAGAATCACAGCAATACCAAATCCAGGAAGAGATTATACAGGAAATGACATTGATATGGATAAGAGTCGTTAGGGAACATTCTCAGCTAAGCAGCACACAGTTCATCAGTACATCAAAAAGATTACACACAATCACCTGATTGAATTTAATCTTAAAATACCAGAAATGTTGACCATATGAAAATAAACATACATGATGCAGCATCTTATTTGAAAGAGGGAGAAAACACACATGACAATCTAAATTAATGCAGGATAAAGGGGTTTGACAAGATTTAGCACCCTTCATTGATAAAGTAACAAACTAGGACCACACACACAAAAAATCCTCAACATATAAAAGGTTGACATGAAAAATGCATAGTTAAGCTGGTACTTAATTGTGAAAAACTGAAAGCTTTTCCCATAAGTACAGAAAGAAGTCATGGATGCTCACTTCCACCATGTTCTATTCAACACAGTGTTGAGAGTTCCAGCTAGAGCAATTCGGTTAATGAATCAAAAGGTATCCAAATTAAAATAAGTAAACCATCTGTTTATTGACAGCATTATCTTATAGTAAATATTCCTAAAGTTCACACACATACACACATGTGCATTGAGAGCTAATAATTAGGGTCAGCAAAGACGTAGGATACAAAATGAGCAATGAAAGTTAGTTGCTTTCTTTACCCTAACAATGAACATGCTAAAAGAAATTTTAGAAAATAATTCCATCTACCATAGCACAACAAAAATTTTGGAAAATCCCAAACAAGAATATGAAACACTTATAGAGTGAGATCTATCAAACATTGCTGAAATAAAGGAGATAGAAATAACTATCTTTATACTACTGGTTCATGGGTTGGGATAATAATATTCTTAAGGTAATAAAAATATCCAAAAGAATTGACAGTCAATGCATTTCTCATCAAAATCCTACTTTTCTTTTCTGCAAAACATGGAAGTATTTTCTAAAATCAATGTTGAATTTCAGTGGAATTGAATTTTCAAACAGCAGAACAATTTTTTTAAAGTGGGAAAATTCATTCTTTCTGATTTCAAAACCAACTATGTATATAAATTTAGATGATTAATGTAGTGTGATACTTATAAAGAAACCAATAGATAAATTACATAGAAGCCAGAAGCCAGAAAGTAGTCCTCACATAGATGATCATATGATTTTCAGGAAAGTTCTGTGTACTATTCAGTAAGGAAAGGACAATATTTTCAATGAATCATGATAATAAAACTGAATTATGGTATGTAAACAATAATGTGGAACCATTACCTAGTCAATATTCAAAAATTAATTCAAAATTGATTAAAAGCTTAAAATAAACACTAAACCTCTAAAACACTTGGAACAAATAGAGAAGAAAACTTCATTACATTAATTGCAAAATTGATAAAATGCATAGTTAAGCTGGTACTTAATTGTGAAAAACTGAAAGCTTTTCCCATAAGTACAGAAAGAAGTCATGGATGCTCACTTCCACCATGTTCTATTCAACACAGTGTTGAGAGTTCCAGCTAGAGCAATTCGGTTAATGAATCAAAAGGTATCCAAATTAAAATAAGTAAACCATCTGTTTATTGACAGCATTATCTTATAGTAAATATTCCTAAAGTTCACACACATACACACATGTGCATTGAGAGCTAATAATTAGGGTCAGCAAAGACGTAGGATACAAAATGAGCAATGAAAGTTAGTTGCTTTCTTTACCCTAACAATGAACATGCTAAAAGAAATTTTAGAAAATAATTCCATCTACCATAGCACAACAAAAATTTTGGAAAATCCCAAACAAGAATATGAAACACTTATAGAGTGAGATCTATCAAACATTGCTGAAATAAAGGAGATAGAAATAACTATCTTTATACTACTGGTTCATGGGTTGGGATAATAATATTCTTAAGGTAATAAAAATATCCAAAAGAATTGACAGTCAATGCATTTCTCATCAAAATCCTACTTTTCTTTTCTGCAAAACATGGAAGTATTTTCTAAAATCAATGTTGAATTTCAGTGGAATTGAATTTTCAAACAGCAGAACAATTTTTTTAAAGTGGGAAAATTCATTCTTTCTGATTTCAAAACCAACTATGTATATAAATTTAGATGATTAATGTAGTGTGATACTTATAAAGAAACCAATAGATAAATTACATAGAAGCCAGAAGCCAGAAAGTAGTCCTCACATAGATGATCATATGATTTTCAGGAAAGTTCTGTGTACTATTCAGTAAGGAAAGGACAATATTTTCAATGAATCATGATAATAAAACTGAATTATGGTATGTAAACAATAATGTGGAACCATTACCTAGTCAATATTCAAAAATTAATTCAAAATTGATTAAAAGCTTAAAATAAACACTAAACCTCTAAAACACTTGGAACAAATAGAGAAGAAAAACTTCATTACATTGAACTTAGCAAATTTTTTGTGCATGTGACACTATATGTACAGAATGCAAAAGAAAAAATTGTCAATTATATAAATCAAAAAAAAAAAAACTTTGTGCATCAAAGAACTTTCTTAGTAGATTAAATGGGGAAAATAATATAATTAGAAAAAATATATTTTATTAAGGATTAATATCCAGAATGCATAAATAGTTCCTAAAGTTCAACAACAAAGACAGCAAAAGCAACAAACCCAAATTAAAGCATGAGTAAAGGACTTCCCTGATGGCGCAGTGGGTAGAGAGTCCGCCTTGCACTGCAAGGGGTGCAGGTTCGATCCCTGGCACGGGACAATCACACATGCCAGTGGAGCGGCTGGACCAGTGTGTCCAATTATGAGCCAGCACTCTGGAGCACAGGCACCTAGAGCCGCTCCTCTGCTACAGAAGAGGTCACTGCAGTGGTAGGCCCACACGGGCCAAAGAACAAAGATGGATGAAAATAAATAAAAATGAAAGACTAATAAAAAGTGGCCAAAAAATGAGCAAAGAATGTATCTTTTTCTAAAGATGTATAGAAATGTCTGATAAACACATGTCAAGATGGCTAGCATCAACAGTCATTAGGGAAATCCATATCAAAACCACAATGAAGTAAACCTTCAAAATTGGAGAGTTATTATTGGATGAAAGGAAATAACAACAACAACAACAAAGAAATAGCAATTGTTGGCAAGATGTGGAGAAACTGAAATTTGTCCATTTCTGATTGGAATGTAAAATGGCAGGCAGGTATGAAAAACAATATGTGAAGCTTCCCCAGTGGTCCAGTGAATAAGGATAGCACCTTGCAGTACAAGGGGTGCTGGTTCGATCCCTGGCCTGGGAAGATCCCACATGCCACAGAGCGGCTGGACCGATGTGTCCAATTACCAAGCTGGAGCTCTGGGGTGCATGTGCCCAAAGCCGCTCTGCAACAGCAAAGGTCACTGTGATGGGAGGCGCACAGGCCAAAGAACAAAGATGGATGAAAATAAATAAAAATGAAAGACTAATAAAAAGTGGCCAAAAAATGAGCAAAGAATGTATCTTTTTCTAAAGATGTATAGAAATGTCTGATAAACACATGTCAAGATGGCTAGCATCAACAGTCATTAGGGAAATCCATATCAAAACCACAATGAAGTAAACCTTCAAAATTGGAGAGTTATTATTGGATGAAAGGAAATAACAACAACAACAACAAAGAAATAGCAATTGTTGGCAAGATGTGGAGAAACTGAAATTTGTCCATTTCTGATTGGAATGTAAAATGGCAGGCAGGTATGAAAAACAATATGTGAAGCTTCCCCAGTGGTCCAGTGAATAAGGATAGCACCTTGCAGTACAAGGGGTGCTGGTTCGATCCCTGGCCTGGGAAGATCCCACATGCCACAGAGCGGCTGGACCGATGTGTCCAATTACCAAGCTGGAGCTCTGGGGTGCATGTGCCCAAAGCCGCTCTGCAACAGCAAAGGTCACTGTGATGGGAGGCGCACACAGGCCAAAGAACAAAGATGGATGAAAATAGATAAATGAAAGACCAGTAGAAGAGGCCCGTCTGCCCGACTCCCTCCCCAATCGCCCCCCCCAAAAAGAAAAACAATATATGATTCGTTTAAAATTTCATAACCTTAAAATCCAAGTTATGCTCTATGTATATACAAAAATAATTGAAGGGCTTCCGTGGTGGTCCAGTGGGTAATGACTCTGCCTTGCAGTGCAAGGGACGCCAGTTTGATCTCTTCTCTTGGAAGATCCCACGTGCTGCGGAGTGGCTGGACCAGTATGTCCAACTACCAACCTGGAGCTCCGGAGTACTTGTGCCCAGAGCCGGTGCTCTGCAGGGAGAGAGGCCACTGCAATGGGAGGCCCACACAGGCCAAAGAACAAAGATAAATAGATGAAACATCATTAGAAATGGCCAAAAGAAAAAAAAAAGAACTAAAAAAAAATTGAAGTCAGAATGTTGATCTTTGCATTACATCATGTTCAAAAAAACAGCTCTTCATGCAGGGGCTATATATATATAAAGTGCAGTAAAATTTGAACTTGACAGTAGACAAAATTTTGATACATGCTACAAAATAGATGACCTAGAACACTTTTTGGAATAAATCAGGCACCAAGGGAAGAATATTGTATGATTCCTCATTTATGAGGCATCTAGAATAAAGAAATCTTTTGTCCTCCCTGTTGCTGCCACTACAATTGAAGTATCACCTATCTATCTGCCAATGAGCTACAGCCAAGCCTCCCAACCTTGCAGTGGCTCCATGCTTCCTGACCTGCAGCATCCCTACATGCCCCTCTGTCTCCTTTCTTCTTCTGAGGTGTGAGTGTGTGGGACCAATGAGGTGATCTGCAAGTGGCCTGGGAGGAGCGGGTGGATTGGTAGTTGGCAGTGAGCAGTTAGCAAGCACCTTTGAACAACCATTGCCAGGAAGATGTTGGTACCTACCTAAAATAGATAGCCATACCCAGGGACAAAGAGAAGCTGCCATGAGACAATGCAATCATGATAAAGTCAAACCCCACATGCACTCTGTGGGCACCCCACAAACTGAAGAACAATAATGTCAAAGAAGTTCTCATACTACTGTGAAGGTTATGTGCCCCATGTCAGACTACCCAGCCTGAGGATCCAGCAGAGGGACCAGGAATCCCTATGGAATCTGACTTTAAAAGCCAGCAGAATTGGATTGCAGTAAATCTAGTACACTGACTGAGAGGTTTTTGCTCCATTCATTTGGACAGTCAGGTTATTGGGTGATCCTTTAATTGACTCATGAAATGAAAACAAGCAGACTCACTTCGATGAAGGAAGCTCATCCTTTCAATCTGCCTCCCTGTAATAGCCAGTCTTTGGAAGAATCAGGTTTATCTATTGACACCCAAAGTCCCAGGAGACTCTCAGTGCAGAAGAGAGTGAAGTCCACCAAGTGGCCTGTCCTGGAGCTTCTACCTAGCGTAAGTGACAGGCCATACACTGAAACATTAACAGACAGTGTACATGTAAGCCTTTAAGGGTAGAAATAAAATAAGCAAAGAAAGGAGGGAATGATGGGCAAGGGGTCAGAGAAGACAGTTCTTCTCTCCTTCATCAAAAGTTTATCCCATACCAACTCTTTTTCTGAACCCAGAGGAAAAACTTCTCTGTCTCAGTGACCCCACCTCCCTCCACAGAAAAGATTTCATCATCTTTCCTTTGTTTCCTTCATTGTCCCGTGGAGATATGGCATTCCAGACTGCCTTATCAAAGGTTAGCCATTTTTCTTCTCAGAAATCACACACTATAAGGCTTCAAGGTGGTACATGTCCCCCCTTTTTCACTTGCTCCTCCCAAATCTCTCCTGCATTTCCTTATAAACCCTCAGCTACATCACAGCCTATGCCTAGACTGAAGTATCACTCCATGTCTCTCAGTCACTCTGGAAGGGATAATATTGAAGCAGACTGCTGAACTGTGTGCGCAAAGACCAGCACTATCCAGGAGGGCGCTGATTGTAGCTTCTGAGGCACCAGCGAGGCTAACTGTTAGCTGTGAAAAGATTCAGCCAGAATTTCCTCTTCTGGATACTGTGAAGCTGGGGAAGAGGAAGAGGTAAGATGTGGGCCATGAGGAGACTTCTGAGACCAGGATAAGAAAGAATGATAGGTTATGTTCAGTGATCAAAAAGTACAAATAAACTTAGACAGTAAAGTTATGGCTGAAATATAGTATCCGGATGGTGGTGTTTCTTTCTGAGTAAGAGCGTAATGTGAGGAAGAAGGATCTAAAGAGAGCAAGGAAGTCTCCACAGAAGAAAGATCTAACGTAAAAGCTTAGAGAGTGAAAAGCCACAACGCCCTTTGAAATGGTGGGGAAGACTGTTTTGTGGAAGAAAGAATATGGATGTGGGCAGAAGCACAAGAAAAACTATGTGGTATAAATACTTCAGTTTTATGGAAAATGAAAGCTAAAGATGGGAAATATTTATTTTTTCTCTTTATTTCTCTGTTCCTTTTTTCCTTTCTTTCTATCATGAAATGTGAACCAACAGATTGTTTACATTCTTAAAACGGTGCTCCTGGAAGAATACCTTAAAAGCCGAGGGAAAATATGTTAGGGCAAAATAACCTAGGGTAAAATCTGTGGCTATAGCTGGAGGCAGAAAAGTATTTCAGTTTTTATTACAATGTTATCATAATTTCAATTTTATCTCAAAATACCAATGCTGAGCATTTTGAATAAATGTACTAGTATTATCCTATATTTATCTCCAAAAATTAATGAATCATTAGGAATGTTAAGGCAACAATCAGTTTCCTTCATTGTCCCGTGGAGATATGGCATTCCAGACTGCCTTATCAAAGGTTAGCCATTTTTCTTCTCAGAAATCACACACTATAAGGCTTCAAGGTGGTACATGTCCCCCCTTTTTCACTTGCTCCTCCCAAATCTCTCCTGCATTTCCTTATAAACCCTCAGCTACATCACAGCCTATGCCTAGACTGAAGTATCACTCCATGTCTCTCAGTCACTCTGGAAGGGATAATATTGAAGCAGACTGCTGAACTGTGTGCGCAAAGACCAGCACTATCCAGGAGGGCGCTGATTGTAGCTTCTGAGGCACCAGCGAGGCTAACTGTTAGCTGTGAAAAGATTCAGCCAGAATTTCCTCTTCTGGATACTGTGAAGCTGGGGAAGAGGAAGAGGTAAGATGTGGGCCATGAGGAGACTTCTGAGACCAGGATAAGAAAGAATGATAGGTTATGTTCAGTGATCAAAAAGTACAAATAAACTTAGACAGTAAAGTTATGGCTGAAATATAGTATCCGGATGGTGGTGTTTCTTTCTGAGTAAGAGCGTAATGTGAGGAAGAAGGATCTAAAGAGAGCAAGGAAGTCTCCACAGAAGAAAGATCTAACGTAAAAGCTTAGAGAGTGAAAAGCCACAACGCCCTTTGAAATGGTGGGGAAGACTGTTTTGTGGAAGAAAGAATATGGATGTGGGCAGAAGCACAAGAAAAACTATGTGGTATAAATACTTCAGTTTTATGGAAAATGAAAGCTAAAGATGGGAAATATTTATTTTTTCTCTTTATTTCTCTGTTCCTTTTTTCCTTTCTTTCTATCATGAAATGTGAACCAACAGATTGTTTACATTCTTAAAACGGTGCTCCTGGAAGAATACCTTAAAAGCCGAGGGAAAATATGTTAGGGCAAAATAACCTAGGGTAAAATCTGTGGCTATAGCTGGAGGCAGAAAAGTATTTCAGTTTTTATTACAATGTTATCATAATTTCAATTTTTATCTCAAAATACCAATGCTGAGCATTTTGAATAAATGTACTAGTATTATCCTATATTTATCTCCAAAAATTAATGAATCATTAGGAATGTTAAGGCAACAATCACCACAGAGAAGTCTTCTGCATTTTCTCTTCCCAAATCCATTTCCTGAACAGTTTGGTGAGTTATTTTACATGAACACCTTCATATTGTAATGATCAATAGTAAACTGCATAATGGCCCAACAGCTTTGTTTTCTTGATTGTCTGGGCTTTTTTCCCTGAACAACTCTTCCAGGAAGACTGCAGAAGCATCATTATGTGCAAGTTCTAGCTAAAAGGATGAAGGAACAAGAAAAGAGTCTGCCTCTAATCCAAACACTCTTCTGTTGTCGAAGATTTAACTTAATTGGCCACACTTCATTGGTTTCAAGGAGAGTTAAAAAGTTTGCAATATTGTGCTAGTGGTACTGAACCCATACAGGTCTATTTAATTAAAAGAGAAGAATAGAATGGATGCCTTAGCACCACCATGGCCACCTGAGGGTTGCAGCCCATGATAAGGAATAGCCTGTGAGAGGATTTCCATAAAACAGGTAGGAGATGGTGATGTGCACATGAAAGGCGACCGGCATAAAGAGAGGTCAGGATAATTTTCTGATTTCTGGCTGGGGTGGTGGTACGTGGTGGCACCAGGTGCTGTTTCAGGTGACTTACTTGGGAGTTTCAGTGTTGCTGGAGAGACAACAATAAGAGGCAGAAGTAAGATCAGCCTGGGTTAATTCTTTGAGGGCCCTGAAAAGTCTGAAGGGCAAGAAGAGTGTAATAACAACACTACTGACTGTTATTAACAAAATGGAAAACAGCTCAGCTGCTTTGATTTCCGAATAAACAACATTGTTTCACTTTCTCCCATATTCCTGTGTGTGTATGAATGGGTGTGGAAGCCAACCCACACATTCTCATTCAATATGTTGAACTGGAATCATTCCCAGAGAGCCAATTTTTGCAGGTTGTGAGTGCAAATGCACTTCTGATTCACCTCCTTGCAATTTAGTCATATTTACACAGTTATATTCCTATAACCTGGAGATTTTTCTCTCTGTTTGCTTAGAATGTAGTTGCTAAATGCATGTTTAAAATATAAAGAAATAATACACTAATTATAGAAATACCAATGCTGAGCATTTTGAATAAATGTACTAGTATTATCCTATATTTATCTCCAAAAATTAATGAATCATTAGGAATGTTAAGGCAACAATCACCACAGAGAAGTCTTCTGCATTTTCTCTTCCCAAATCCATTTCCTGAACAGTTTGGTGAGTTATTTTACATGAACACCTTCATATTGTAATGATCAATAGTAAACTGCATAATGGCCCAACAGCTTTGTTTTCTTGATTGTCTGGGCTTTTTTCCCTGAACAACTCTTCCAGGAAGACTGCAGAAGCATCATTATGTGCAAGTTCTAGCTAAAAGGATGAAGGAACAAGAAAAGAGTCTGCCTCTAATCCAAACACTCTTCTGTTGTCGAAGATTTAACTTAATTGGCCACACTTCATTGGTTTCAAGGAGAGTTAAAAAGTTTGCAATATTGTGCTAGTGGTACTGAACCCATACAGGTCTATTTAATTAAAAGAGAAGAATAGAATGGATGCCTTAGCACCACCATGGCCACCTGAGGGTTGCAGCCCATGATAAGGAATAGCCTGTGAGAGGATTTCCATAAAACAGGTAGGAGATGGTGATGTGCACATGAAAGGCGACCGGCATAAAGAGAGGTCAGGATAATTTTCTGATTTCTGGCTGGGGTGGTGGTACGTGGTGGCACCAGGTGCTGTTTCAGGTGACTTACTTGGGAGTTTCAGTGTTGCTGGAGAGACAACAATAAGAGGCAGAAGTAAGATCAGCCTGGGTTAATTCTTTGAGGGCCCTGAAAAGTCTGAAGGGCAAGAAGAGTGTAATAACAACACTACTGACTGTTATTAACAAAATGGAAAACAGCTCAGCTGCTTTGATTTCCGAATAAACAACATTGTTTCACTTTCTCCCATATTCCTGTGTGTGTATGAATGGGTGTGGAAGCCAACCCACACATTCTCATTCAATATGTTGAACTGGAATCATTCCCAGAGAGCCAATTTTTGCAGGTTGTGAGTGCAAATGCACTTCTGATTCACCTCCTTGCAATTTAGTCATATTTACACAGTTATATTCCCCTATAACCTGGAGATTTTTCTCTCTCTGTTTGCTTAGAATGTAGTTGCTAAATGCATGTTTAAAATATAAAGAAATAATACACTAATTATAGAAATACAAACATGCTAATGATAGAAATATTAATTAATATGCTTATTACATAAATAATAATGATAGAAAGAGTAATCCTTTTTTCTGAGTATTTACTATATGCCAGGTTTAATTCTATGTGTGTGCATATGTGCATATGTATGTGTGTATCTTATTTATATTGTTTAACGTGACTCATTTAATCTTCAAAATAACTCTATGACCTGGTACCAGTAACATTCTTATTAAAAGAAATTGATTTCAGATATAATTTAAGGTCTGATTCATGCTTTTTACTATGAGGAGACATAAAATTAAATATTTAAAGATATATATCTGAATTACATTTTCTCTTTTATGTTTTCACAGCATTAGGAGGAAATTTTTAGATTATATTGTGAATTGGTTAATATAATTACTTGAGTCAAGAACATATGTACCATCAGGTTAGGTAATATCCATCCTACATTTACTGTACCCATCTGCCATATCAACTAACTAAAAATGAGCAATGATTTATTTCCATTTCTGTTTAAGGAAATTCAATGTTTCTTTGCTGCTTCTCCCATGAAATTCTGCTGTAGTTAGTTGAATTAGTAGTAATAATGAAATATTTTGAATCAATTGAACATCAACCAAATCTGATATTCAATATTTTATGACAGAGTTTATAAATATTATGTCAAGTGGGTCATTGATATTATATGTTTTTAGGAAGTCGCAAAAATAAAAATATTATTATCATATAGTGCCAAATACAAATACTTTCCACAGAATTAACATTGCCAAGGGTCTTCACATCAAACATTTTTCAAAATAGATCTTTTCTAGAAATGTTATCATTCTTTTATCTTTTCTTTGACTTATGGTCATACTAAGGAGGATGCAAATGATAATCTTATAAATGGGTAGTCTTAACTGTACTATATTAAGTGTATTTATACATATATTCTATATATTTAATATATTCTATATATTTAATATATTAAGAGTAGTAATGGCTTCTACTTAAATCCAAATTTAGAGAAATAGTCTATATGCCATTTATAGAAGAAAAGATTTAATAAAAACTGAGAAAAGTATGAGTCAAGTTAAAATTATGGATACATTCTGTTTTTTGAAAATCTGTATAAATAAAAAATGATGAAAATGATTTCAGTTTAGTACATTGACTCAATAAAGAATACAAAGTATTCCTATTTCCTATATAGAAAGACTGAGACATGCTTCTTATATAATTAAAAATCATATATAAAATTATATCATTTTCTATTTAGCTTTCAAGCATTTAGAAGATACAGGGATGTAAACTGCATGTTGCAGCTCTTTCCTGGCACTTAGTGTTAGTGAGCCAGGAAAATTTCATCCTAAATGGAGTGGAGAAGACTTCGCATTGAGTAAGAGTTGCGCACATGTGCAAGAGTCTCTGTGGTGTATTATGTGTGTTTACTCCATTTTTAACTTTGAGTACGTGGTCTCACCACTAGAGCATTCCTGTTTGGATTCAAGAACAGCTTTCATTCAAGATCTTGGATGTCACAGATATTTTTCCCATATTTTCAGTTTCATGGGAGAATATTCAGATGCCTGACTGATGAGTTAAGCTAAGTCTTACATCTTATAGGTGGTTATAGATGGTTGCAAACATTTTAGGTGCCTCATTTTAGGCACATCACATAGAAGTAAGATGATAAATCATTAGAGAATATATAATGGAGTGCATCCAATATCTGCGATCAAAATAATAAGCATGCTTGTGCAGAGAAAACAAACTGTCTAAAAACATAAATGTAGCTGATGACTCACTGAAGATCTTTCATACCAGAGATCATAGAAACATAAGTCAATCATTTCCTTAACTAGAATCTGGGAATGTACAATAGTCCAGGGACACTACTAACTAAATGGGAATGTGGATGAATAGACACTGTCTATTCTTCTTAACACTAAAATGAAGTATTGTTTTGATTCAGGATGACTGTATTTAAGCAGGTTCTTAATGGAAAAAGCAAAACCAGAGGGACAAAATTAATCTTGATAGTGGGAAAAAGTCAGCAACTTTGAATATAGATATATTAAATTCTTGTTGTCAGTAATATTCACTGAATTTAGAGACTAATTTATAATCAGTCAATTCATAGGAAGCACCACTGCCTTCAATCTGAATCTATGTCTAGATCAATTCTACTGAGCTGTAGGTCAAACCAGTAGAAACAGCAAGAACTGTGTATAGATGAGCACATCTGCAAATTCCATTCACATGCTAACCCTTAAAACGTTTTAAATTAGAGAAAACCAGTGTTAACATTTCAGAGAATTAAATACACAATTAAGGAGTTTGTTGATTTCAATAAAGCCAGGAAAATTTCATCAAAATTTTCTATTTAGCTTTCAAGCATTTAGAAGATACAGGGATGGCATGTTGCAGCTCTTTCCTGGCACTTAGTGTTAGTGAGCCAGGAAAATTTCATCCTAAATGGAGTGGAGAAGACTTCGCATTGAGTAAGAGTTGCGCACATGTGCAAGAGTCTCTGTGGTGTATTATGTGTGTTTACTCCATTTTTAACTTTGAGTACGTGGTCTCACCACTAGAGCATTCCTGTTTGGATTCAAGAACAGCTTTCATTCAAGATCTTGGATGTCACAGATATTTTTCCCATATTTTCAGTTTCATGGGAGAATATTCAGATGCCTGACTGATGAGTTAAGCTAAGTCTTACATCTTATAGGTGGTTATAGATGGTTGCAAACATTTTAGGTGCCTCATTTTAGGCACATCACATAGAAGTAAGATGATAAATCATTAGAGAATATATAATGGAGTGCATCCAATATCTGCGATCAAAATAATAAGCATGCTTGTGCAGAGAAAACAAACTGTCTAAAAACATAAATGTAGCTGATGACTCACTGAAGATCTTTCATACCAGAGATCATAGAAACATAAGTCAATCATTTCCTTAACTAGAATCTGGGAATGTACAATAGTCCAGGGACACTACTAACTAAATGGGAATGTGGATGAATAGACACTGTCTATTCTTCTTAACACTAAAATGAAGTATTGTTTTGATTCAGGATGACTGTATTTAAGCAGGTTCTTAATGGAAAAAGCAAAACCAGAGGGACAAAATTAATCTTGATAGTGGGAAAAAGTCAGCAACTTTGAATATAGATATATTAAATTCTTGTTGTCAGTAATATTCACTGAATTTAGAGACTAATTTATAATCAGTCAATTCATAGGAAGCACCACTGCCTTCAATCTGAATCTATGTCTAGATCAATTCTACTGAGCTGTAGGTCAAACCAGTAGAAACAGCAAGAACTGTGTATAGATGAGCACATCTGCAAATTCCATTCACATGCTAACCCTTAAAACGTTTTAAATTAGAGAAAACCAGTGTTAACATTTCAGAGAATTAAATACACAATTAAGGAGTTTGTTGATTTCATCATGAATAAAATAATTAACTTGTTTCACAAATAAACGCCCATTGTGCAAAGCATGCCCACTTAGAAAGCTGGCTAAGAGTCCATTGGCTTTACCTGAAAAATATAACAAAAAGAAAATGTCTATTTTAATAAATCATAAAATATATAGAAGGTTGGGACTTATGCTAATTTTTCTTTTCACTCTGCCACTGATTTATTTGTTTGTTTGCTTATTTGTTTATTTTAGGTAAGGCAAGAATTTTATCATGAGACATGAGAATCACACTTCCAGCAGTGACTTCATTCTTTTGGGACTCTTCTCTTCTTCCCAAACAAGTGTGGTATGCTTCTCCTTCATATTCATCATTTTTCTTATGACTATAACAGAAAATACAACCATGATTATCCTTATCCACAGAGAATCCCGACTCCATACGCCAATGTATTTCCTGCTCAGTCACCTCTCTTTTATGGATATCTTGCATACGAGCAACATTGTTCCCAAAATGATCACTGACTTTCTGTCTGGCAGCAGAACTATTTCATTTGCGGGTTGTGGCTTCCAGATATTTCTATCCCTCACCCTCTTGGGTGGCGAGTGCCTCCTCCTGGCAGCAATGTCCTATGACCGCTATGTAGCCATCTGTCACCCACTGCGCTACCCTGTTCTTATGAATGACTCTGTCAGCCTGCTCCTGGCTGGAGGATCCTGGCTTATTGGGATAATCAACTCCACAATTCACACGGCTTACATGCTTCACTTTCCCTTCTGTGGCTCAAGAGCCATTGATCACTTTTTCTGTGAAGTTCCTGCCATGTTGGTGTTGTCCTGTGTGGACACAACACACTATGAACGAGGAGTTTATGTAAGTGGCATAATTTTCTTGCTTGTCCCTTTCTCTCTGATCTTTGCATCTTATGTCCAAATTCTCCTTACTGTCCTACGAATGAAATCATCAGAGGCAAGGAAAAGTCCTTTTCTACCTGTTTCTTCCACATGATTGTGGTCATAATGTACTATGGGCCATTCATTTTCACATGCTAACCCTTAAAACGTTTTAAATTAGAGAAAACCAGTGTTAACATTTCAGAGAATTAAATACACAATTAAGGAGTTTGTTGATTTCATCATGAATAAAATAATTAACTTGTTTCACAAATAAACGCCCATTGTGCAAAGCATGCCCACTTAGAAAGCTGGCTAAGAGTCCATTGGCTTTACCTGAAAAATATAACAAAAAAAGAAAATGTCTATTTTAATAAATCATAAAATATATAGAAGGTTGGGACTTATGCTAATTTTTCTTTTCACTCTGCCACTGATTTATTTGTTTGTTTGCTTATTTGTTTATTTTAGGTAAGGCAAGAATTTTATCATGAGACATGAGAATCACACTTCCAGCAGTGACTTCATTCTTTTGGGACTCTTCTCTTCTTCCCAAACAAGTGTGGTATGCTTCTCCTTCATATTCATCATTTTTCTTATGACTATAACAGAAAATACAACCATGATTATCCTTATCCACAGAGAATCCCGACTCCATACGCCAATGTATTTCCTGCTCAGTCACCTCTCTTTTATGGATATCTTGCATACGAGCAACATTGTTCCCAAAATGATCACTGACTTTCTGTCTGGCAGCAGAACTATTTCATTTGCGGGTTGTGGCTTCCAGATATTTCTATCCCTCACCCTCTTGGGTGGCGAGTGCCTCCTCCTGGCAGCAATGTCCTATGACCGCTATGTAGCCATCTGTCACCCACTGCGCTACCCTGTTCTTATGAATGACTCTGTCAGCCTGCTCCTGGCTGGAGGATCCTGGCTTATTGGGATAATCAACTCCACAATTCACACGGCTTACATGCTTCACTTTCCCTTCTGTGGCTCAAGAGCCATTGATCACTTTTTCTGTGAAGTTCCTGCCATGTTGGTGTTGTCCTGTGTGGACACAACACACTATGAACGAGGAGTTTATGTAAGTGGCATAATTTTCTTGCTTGTCCCTTTCTCTCTGATCTTTGCATCTTATGTCCAAATTCTCCTTACTGTCCTACGAATGAAATCATCAGAGGCAAGGAAAAAGTCCTTTTCTACCTGTTTCTTCCACATGATTGTGGTCATAATGTACTATGGGCCATTCATTTTCACATACATGAGACCTAAAAAGTACCACACTCCAGGTCAGGATAAGCTGCTGGCAATATTCTATACCATCCTCACACCATCTTTCAACCCAATCGTCTATAGTATTAGAAATAAAGATGTTTTAGAAGCAATGAAAAATATGCTCAGAAGTAATTTTTGCCATAAAATGCTATAGGGAAAATGCTTAAAGTATATATTATTGTCTATTTCCATATCAAACATTTAGAGGATATCTGTTACTCAAACCTATAGAAAAGTTTAAAGTTTCCCAACCAAAAAAATGTAAATCTGATGCCAACAGTTAATTTTAATGATCATATACAGCAGAATTTATAACAGTCAGTTTTCGTATCTTGCCCAAAACCAGACTAGGAGGTGTCACTTCCTTTCTCATTCTATAAGGTCAGAATTACATTAATACCAAATCCAGAGAAAGATTATATAAGATCATACAAGAAAAGACATTGATATGGATAAGGGCCTTCAGGCAACATTCTCAACTAAGCAGCAAACAATTCATCAGTATATCAAAAAGATTACCCACAACCACCTGATTGAATTTGACCATAAAATGCCAGAAGTATTGGCCATATGAAAATAAACATATACAATGCAGCATCTTACATGTATGAGAGGGAGAAAACACACATGATACTCTCAATTAATGCAGAAAAAAAAGGTTTGACAAGTTTTAGCACCCTTCAAGAAAATGGTCTCAATTATATAAGCTCCTTGTTCATAGTGTGTTGTGTCTACACAAGGCAGCACCAACATGGCAGGAAGTTCACAGAAAAAGTGATCAATGGCTCTTGAGCCACATAAGGGAAAGTGAAGCATGCAAGCCGTGTGAACTATGGAGTTGATTATCCCAGTATACCAGGGCCCTCCAGCCATGAGCAGGCTGACAGAGTCATTCATAAGAACAGGGTAGTGCAGTGGGTGACAGATGGAATTCACACATAGATGATCATATGATTTTCCACAAGGCTCCTAGGACTATTCAGTAAAGAAAGGACAATATTTTCAATGAATAATTATAATAAAACTGAATTATGGTATGCAAAAAATAATGTGGAACCATTACCTATCCAACATTCAAAAATTAACTAATAATTTGTTAAAAGCTTAAAAATAAACACTAAACCTATAACACTTGGAAGAAACAGAGAAGAGAAATTTCATTACATTAAATCTAGCAAAACTTTTGTGGATGTGACACTAAATACACAGACAACAAAAGGGTAAAAGTATTGCTAATTAAATATGTCAAAAAGAAAAAAACCTTTGTTGATCAAATTCGTTCTTTAAATAAAGAAAATAATATAATTAGAAAAAATGTATTTTATGAAAGGTAAATATCCAGACTGTGTAAATTACTCCAAAAGTTCAACAAGGATAGCAAAAGTGACAAAACCAAATTAAAACAGGTGTAAAAAATATATATTTTTCTAAGAATGTACAGAAATGTCTGATAAACACTTGCCAAGATGGCTAACATCAGTAGTCATTAGGGAAATCCATATCAAAACCACGGTGCAATAACCCTTCAAAATTGGGGAGTTATTATTGGAAGAAATGGAAAGAACAGCAACAAAAGAAATATCACTTGTTGATAAGATGTGAAAAAATTGAAATCTTTGTCCATTTCTGACTGAAATGTAAAATGGCAAGCAGGGAACTCGAAGACTTATTGAAATAAATCAGGCATCAAGGGAAAATATTGTATGATTACACATTTGTGAGGCACCTAGAGTAAATAAATTTGTTGTCTTCCCTGTCTCTGCCACTACAATTGCAGTACCACCTCTCCATCTGCCATTGAGCTACAGCCAAGCCTCCTGACCTTGCAGTGGCCCTTGCTTCCTGATCTGCAGCCTCCTCATGTGGTCCTCACTGTCCTCTCTCTCTCTCTCTGAGGTGTGAGTGTGTGGGACCAATGAGTCAATCTCTGACTGGCCTAGGAGGAGCAGGTGGATTGATAGTCAGCAGTGAGAAGTTAGCAAGTGCCTTTACAATGGTCCTGACCTGTGTGCAAGATTCTGGACCATCTTTCGCCTTTTACTATCCTGTTTTGTAAATTTAAAAATAATAAACAAGATTGGTTCAATAGAGTAGAGTAGAAGGACAAGTGATAGCTAGACTATAATGAAGGCAGAATATCAAAGAATTGATGCTTTCAAACTGTGGTGCAGGAGAATATTCCTGAGAATCCCGTGGACAGCAAGGAGATCAAACCAATCTATGTTAAGGCAAATCAAGCCTGAATACTCATCGGAAGGACTGATGCTGAAGCTGTAGTATTTTAGTCATCTGATGGAAATAGACGACTCGTCGGAAAAGTCCCTGATGCTGGGATACATTGAGGGCAGAAGGAAAAGAGGGCATCAGAGGATGAGATGGCTAGATGGCATCACTGTCTAGAAAAATATAAAGAAAAATATTTTTGATAAATATCCAGACTGTGTAAATTACTCCAAAAGTTCAACAAGGATAGCAAAAGTGACAAAACCAAATTAAAACAGGTGTAAAAAATATATATTTTTCTAAGAATGTACAGAAATGTCTGATAAACACTTGCCAAGATGGCTAACATCAGTAGTCATTAGGGAAATCCATATCAAAACCACGGTGCAATAACCCTTCAAAATTGGGGAGTTATTATTGGAAGAAATGGAAAGAACAGCAACAAAAGAAATATCACTTGTTGATAAGATGTGAAAAAATTGAAATCTTTGTCCATTTCTGACTGAAATGTAAAATGGCAAGCAGGGAACTCGAAGACTTATTGAAATAAATCAGGCATCAAGGGAAAATATTGTATGATTACACATTTGTGAGGCACCTAGAGTAAATAAATTTGTTGTCTTCCCTGTCTCTGCCACTACAATTGCAGTACCACCTCTCCATCTGCCATTGAGCTACAGCCAAGCCTCCTGACCTTGCAGTGGCCCTTGCTTCCTGATCTGCAGCCTCCTCATGTGGTCCTCACTGTCCTCTCTCTCTCTCTCTGAGGTGTGAGTGTGTGGGACCAATGAGTCAATCTCTGACTGGCCTAGGAGGAGCAGGTGGATTGATAGTCAGCAGTGAGAAGTTAGCAAGTGCCTTTACAATGGTCCTGACCTGTGTGCAAGATTCTGGACCATCTTTCGCCTTTTACTATCCTGTTTTGTAAATTTAAAAATAATAAACAAGATTGGTTCAATAGAGTAGAGTAGAAGGACAAGTGATAGCTAGACTATAATGAAGGCAGAATATCAAAGAATTGATGCTTTCAAACTGTGGTGCAGGAGAATATTCCTGAGAATCCCGTGGACAGCAAGGAGATCAAACCAATCTATGTTAAGGCAAATCAAGCCTGAATACTCATCGGAAGGACTGATGCTGAAGCTGTAGTATTTTAGTCATCTGATGGAAATAGACGACTCGTCGGAAAAGTCCCTGATGCTGGGATACATTGAGGGCAGAAGGAAAAGAGGGCATCAGAGGATGAGATGGCTAGATGGCATCACTGTCTGCAATGGACACAAACTTGGGCAGACTCTGGGAGATGGTGAGGACAAGGAGGCTTGGCATGCTACAGTTCATGAGGTCATAAAGGGTTGGACGTGACTGGGCAACTGAACAACAACAATCCTGCAATAAAGCAAACATGGCAATAAAGAGAATCATATGATTTGGTTTTGATTTCCTAGTACATATAAAATTATGTTACACTCTACTGTATTTAAGTAAGTGTGCAGCAGTATTGCTTCTAAAAACTGTACCTAGTTTAATTTAAAAATACTTTACTGTTGAAATATTCTAATCATCATCTGAACCTTTAGAGAGTCATAATCTTTTAGCAGGTGGACAGTATGAAATACTGCAAGAATTACCAACATGTGATACATACACAAAGTAAGGAAGATATTGGAAAAATGGTACTAATAGACTTGCTCAATACAGGGTTGCCACAAGTCTTCAAATTGAAGTGCAGTCAAGTGAACACAGTAGAAAGAGGTACTCTAGAAATCTATGCACTTGCTGAACAACAACATATAAAATATATGATTCCATAAAACTTAAGATATATAACATTGGAAGAATTTGAAAAGACATATTTGTTTCATTTCACACTAAATTAACTCAACACATCTGTAAAAGTATCTAAGGGTGTTATCAAAACTTCTTCCCCACACTTGGCATATGACCAATCTGAGCTATTAGTGACTTAACCCCAATTAGTGAAGTCTCAGTGGACTTTCCAAGGTGAACACGCCACAAAATAAGTGTTATACTTGATTTCTAGTTAGAGCAGTCCAGGAATCGTGTTTTCTGTTGAGTCTTCATGAAATTTATCTAAAACATCAAGTGCAGGGATGAGAGACGAATATATGTATTTCTAAAAATTTTCAAAGTCTGCTTAGAAAAATAACTTCAATCATATGATGCCTGTAGGACCACCATCAGTTGTCCAATTCAGTGAAGATAATAAAAGGTAAAAGTTCTAATTGTGTTCTTATTTTTATTATTGCGTAAGAGTTGAGACTCTTCTACAAGTTAAGAGAATTTTGATTAGAATTAATTAAGCACTATTTTTTATAAAGAACTGGCATAAAGTTAATCCATCCATACATAAGGCATCTCAATAACCAGAAAATTGGGGAAAATAACCTTAATTGAAGTGAGTTTAAAAGACCATGTATCTCTGTCTGTGAAATTGAATGTAAATAGATTGTTTAAACACTATATCCATTCTAAACATCCAAAGATGCTTAGGAACATCTTTCTAAACATAAAAAATAAACAATTAAAAATCCTTAAAAGAATCGGTGATTCTGAAGCAGTTGTGAAGCACAGTGAAATTAATATTATAGTCTAGAGTTGATGTTATTCATAAACTTTCTTTTTCAGATTTCAATTAATGAAAATATGGAGATCTTCAAATAATTTACTGTAAAACAAAACAGATATTAAAATTTTATATAAATGCAAATGAAAACTTAAATGGGAGTATGATTTATAAACAAGTTTTTTTTAGAAAAATTATTCAATTTGATAGATACTATCTAGAGGGAAAAGGAAGATGCATTATATACAGAGTCTGTGACAAATGTTCAGAAATAAGATAATTTTGGCTAAATGGAGAATTATTTAATATGGTATATGCAGCATAAATTCTGTCCTCAAAAATATTTTAAGTGAAAATTGCTGCATATTTTACAATAGATAGCATTTCATACATATGCTGTTTGGATAGAAAGGAAGTAAGGGTCTTTGTAAAGTGGAGTTATCATATTGAGGTGATATTTGATCAGTTCACATGAGATTTGGTGAACAAAGCTAACCTATGAATTGGTCTCAGTGTTTCCAAGGTGAACACGCCACAAAATAAGTGTTATACTTGAGTCTTCTTTTTTTTGAAATTTATCTAAAACATCAAGTGCAGGGATGAGAGACGAATATATGTATTTCTAAAAATTTTCAAAGTCTGCTTAGAAAAATAACTTCAATCATATGATGCCTGTAGGACCACCATCAGTTGTCCAATTCAGTGAAGATAATAAAAGGTAAAAGTTCTAATTGTGTTCTTATTTTTATTATTGCGTAAGAGTTGAGACTCTTCTACAAGTTAAGAGAATTTTGATTAGAATTAATTAAGCACTATTTTTTATAAAGAACTGGCATAAAGTTAATCCATCCATACATAAGGCATCTCAATAACCAGAAAATTGGGGAAAATAACCTTAATTGAAGTGAGTTTAAAAGACCATGTATCTCTGTCTGTGAAATTGAATGTAAATAGATTGTTTAAACACTATATCCATTCTAAACATCCAAAGATGCTTAGGAACATCTTTCTAAACATAAAAAATAAACAATTAAAAATCCTTAAAAGAATCGGTGATTCTGAAGCAGTTGTGAAGCACAGTGAAATTAATATTATAGTCTAGAGTTGATGTTATTCATAAACTTTCTTTTTCAGATTTCAATTAATGAAAATATGGAGATCTTCAAATAATTTACTGTAAAACAAAACAGATATTAAAATTTTATATAAATGCAAATGAAAACTTAAATGGGAGTATGATTTATAAACAAGTTTTTTTTAGAAAAATTATTCAATTTGATAGATACTATCTAGAGGGAAAAGGAAGATGCATTATATACAGAGTCTGTGACAAATGTTCAGAAATAAGATAATTTTGGCTAAATGGAGAATTATTTAATATGGTATATGCAGCATAAATTCTGTCCTCAAAAATATTTTAAGTGAAAATTGCTGCATATTTTACAATAGATAGCATTTCATACATATGCTGTTTGGATAGAAAGGGAAGTAAGGGTCTTTGTAAAGTGGAGTTATCATATTGAGGTGATATTTGATCAGTTCACATGAGATTTGGTGAACAAAGCTAACCTATAAGAATCTAGATTCTCATGATGATCATACAGGGTAGAATTTTCTAATTTTACCAGGATTTGTGTGTGTGTATATGTGTGTTTCCTATGAGCACAGTAGTTACATGGCTTCAGGGTAAATGTATAGTTGTTTATGCACTTTTAACTCATATGAACTTGCTGTTTTCAATTAGAGTATTTCTTATCTCAATCTTACACAAAAATATGAAATGAAACTTATAATAAAGGTAAAATTAACATCATCAAATTTGAGACATTTTTGAGGCAATAATGCATTTTCTAAATTTCAAATCATCTTGTGGAAATTATCCAAGTATTCTTAAAAATATTAATACTAGATATTAATATTATAGTTGCCCAGATTTTATCCAAACACAAAAGGTACTAAGTGTACTTCATCCTGTGTTTAACTTTTGCATTTTATTTTTAATTTCCTGTATGCATCACTAAAATGCCAATGAAATAGTAATAACATCTTTATTTGGAAACCAGGATACTTTGTAAAATCATATTGGAGTAACAACATTTTGGGGCCCATGCCAGCTTACAGATTTTGAGATGACAGGGTATAGATGAAAGTGATATGGTTATGTAGATATTGTTGGCAATGCTGATGATGAAGATGATAAACAGATACTGTTCAGTAATAACTTATTCAAGGCATGTGTCATGTATCTTGTATATATTTTCTCATACAATCTTGTAGTGACTCTTCTTTCCAGTTTTATTAAGCTATAATTGACAAATAAAAATTGTACATATTTAAGGTATACAAATTGATGTTTTTACATATATACACATTCTTAAATAACCATCAAGTTAATGTCATTAAGCCTATAGGTCAACCTGCACAGTTACCTTCTTATATTGTTTAAGTTACTTAATACTTACTCTCCTATCAGATTTTAAGTATACAATAGACCATTGTTCACTCTTCACTTCTCCTTAGGTTTCTCAGTCCTGTCTGACTCTTTTTAACCCCATGGACTGTAGCTCTCCCATGCTCCTCTGTCCATGGAATTCTCCAGGCAAGAATACTGGAGCCAGTAGCTATTCCCTTCTCCAGGGGATCTTTGTGATACAGGGACTGAACCCTGTCTCCTGCATTCCAGGCAGATACTTTGCCATATGAGTCACGAGGGAAGCCCAAGAAAAGAGGAGGTAATACATATTTCTATTGAAACTCGTGAAGATGGTCTTGTGCTAAGCCAATTTAAAAGAGTGAATATACACTCTTGCTGTACCTCTGTAAATGGGCTAGTTTTACTTTGTAATTAAGAATGATCTTTGAGATTAGTTTTGTTCAAAAGTGAGTAGAGTGTAAAGGGATTAAAATCTGTGCTTCAGTGGAAAATTCTGCATTGTCTAGATTCAGAGTACTATGTTTTAAATAATTCACTTCATAACTTTATGAGTCAATTTTTTTACTTTTTAATAATAAAACTATAGTTTGAAAATTTACCGTTTTATCTAAATGTATATTTCTACATTAAGTATTTTGACAGTATTGTGCAACCACTACTCACACTACCTCAAAACATTTTTATCTTACCCAACTGAATCCCTGTACACATTAATTCATGTGTGTGACTTGTCATTACAAGCTTACTTTATTAGCATAATGTCCATTAAATTCACCCATTCTTATAGCATGTACGAGAATTTCTTTTGAAGACTGAACAAATTATATTTCTATAGGTATGCATGCTAAGTAGCTTCAATTACGTGGGACTCTTTGTAACCCCCATGGACTGTGGCCCACCAGGCTCCTACGTCCATGGCATTCTCAAGGCAAGAATTCATCAGTGGGTTGCCATTTCCCCCTCCAATTCATATATATACATGTATAAATATTTCCTAACATGTGTGTGCAGATGTGGGCATTTATGTTGCTTACACCTCTTCACTACTGAGAGCAAAGCTTTTAAACACAAAGGTGTATAGATACTTGTTCTAGACTTTGTTTTCAATTATTTTGGATGCATACTCAGAAATCTAAATACTGGTAATTCTCTATTTACTATTTTAAAAACATATGATGGGGTTTTCTGCAGTTGACATACTAATTTGCATTCTTACCAGGACCGCAATGTTTTAATATCTTCACAGACTTGTCAACACTTACTTTTTGTTCTCTCCTTTTTTTTTTTTTTTTGCCACTTCTATTGGTCTTTTTTTTTAATCCACTTTCATCCATCTTTGTTCTTTTGGCCTGTCTGGGCCTCCCATTGCAGTGGCCTTTCTCGCTGCAGAGCACTGGCTCTGGGCACATGCGCTCCAGAACTCCAGCCTGGTAGTTGGACACATTGGTCCAGTCATTCCACGGCACATGGAATCTTCTCAGGCCAGGGATCGAACCAGAGCCCCTTGCACTGCAATGCAGTGTCCTTACCCACTGGACCACCAGAAAAGCCCTGGTTTTCCCTTTTTTAAAAAATTGAAGCTACCACCTGAGAGTGAAATGTAGTATCACATTGTAGTCTTGATTTAAAATTTCCTAGTACTTAACAATGTGGAAAATGTTCTGATTTTATTGGTCATTTGTATAAATATATACAAGTAAATATTTATTCAAGTGCTTTCTCCAATTTTAAATGAGGTTTGCTGTTGTCATTTAGATTGTGCAGTTCTCCATTTATTTCTTATATAAATTTATTATTTGATCCTTATTTTTCAAATATTTTTCCACTGAGTGATTTGATTATTCACTCCATTTGTCAATGCCCTAAAACATTTTTTTATAATATGCAATTGTCTGTTGTTTTTTTGCCTTTTATTTTTAATTGTTTTATTTATTTATTTATTTTCATCCATCTTTATTCTTTTGGCCTGTGTGGGCCTCCCATTGCAGTGGCCTCACTTGTTTCAGAGCACTGGCTCATAATTGGACACACCAGACCAGTCATTCCTTGGCATGTGGGATCTTCCCGGGCCAGGGATCAAACCTGTGCCCATTGCACTGCAAGGCAGACTCTTACCCAATGGACCACCAGGGAAGCCCCTTTAGGTTTGTTATTCTTGCAGTACTTCTATTATTATGACTAAGAAGGCATAATTGAATACAATAGCGTGAAACTTTCTCTATATGGTTTTGTCTAAGAATTTAAATTTTCAGTTTTATACTTAGCTCTTTCATCCAAGTTAATTCTTACATATGACATAAGGCAAATACCCAGTTTTATTAATTGCATATTAATATTCAACTTTGCCAGCAATACTTTATGGAATGACAGCCCCATAGAATGGCTGTGAGAACCTTGTAAAATTCATTTGACCACATATGTGAAGTGTTTTTTTGTGGGATTTCTACTTTATTTTGCTGGGTTTTGTCTGTCTTTATGCCAGTACTACATTGTTTTTATTAGTGTAGCTTTGTGATTAGTTCTAAGTCAAAAAGATTGCTTTGTTTGATTCGTATAAGACAAACTGAAATTGAACTGTTCCTCTAACACATAAAAGACATAAAGCACATAGCATTTGAAGAGCTTTAGAAGACTGTTGAAAACCTCGAGGAATATGGTGCATAGATATTCAGGCATAGATTTTATTAATACATTAACCACAGCATTCAGAAACTCCTCTCTTCTAAGGAAGGAGACGAGATTGCTTATGTTTTAATGTTACATGACATATGCAGTCACTCTAGATTTTCACAACACATAGATCAACTAATGTTACCTGATTTAAATATGTAAGAAAGTCCTTAATTGTCATAAATATTTACCCACAATGGAATTCTATAGTGCATGCACTCATATTTACTATGCATAAACTTTGAGGATATCATATTTGATGTTAATTCAGTTTGTGTAGGTCAGTCAAACAAACTTAACGATGTCAAAATAACTTTTTTCTATTGCTTAACACACCTTGGAACATTGGAAAAGCACTCTGATCAAACATATTTGTATTTTCAAAGTTTCATCTCTGGCTCAAAATATTGAAGTGTCTTTTTTGTAAAATTGATAAAATCAGTTCATATTTCAGAATAATAGCATTTTAAGTAATACAGAGTCTGATTGAAGTGATAACAAAAATATCATATAGTTTTTAAGCTTATTTGCTTTTGTGTCTTCCTTTAGGAAAAATAATATGAACGACCAATGGAAAACTATAATCAAACATCAGCTGATTTCATCTTATTGGGGTTGTTCCCCCCATCAAGATTTGGTACATTTCTTTTATTCTCATTTTTCTCACTTTCCTAATAGCTCTATTTGGCAACTTATTTATGAGATTTCTGGACACCCACCTCCACACACCCATGCTTATTTCTCTATATGGTTTTGTCTAAGAATTTAAATTTTCAGTTTTATACTTAGCTCTTTCATCCAAGTTAATTCTTACATATGACATAAGGCAAATACCCAGTTTTATTAATTGCATATTAATATTCAACTTTGCCAGCAATACTTTATGGAATGACAGCCCCATAGAATGGCTGTGAGAACCTTGTAAAATTCATTTGACCACATATGTGAAGTGTTTTTTTGTGGGATTTCTACTTTATTTTGCTGGGTTTTGTCTGTCTTTATGCCAGTACTACATTGTTTTTATTAGTGTAGCTTTGTGATTAGTTCTAAGTCAAAAATATTGCTTTGTTTGATTCGTATAAGACAAACTGAAATTGAACTGTTCCTCTAACACATAAAAGACATAAAGCACATAGCATTTGAAGAGCTTTAGAAGACTGTTGAAAACCTCGAGGAATATGGTGCATAGATATTCAGGCATAGATTTTATTAATACATTAACCACAGCATTCAGAAACTCCTCTCTTCTAAGGAAGGAGACGAGATTGCTTATGTTTTAATGTTACATGACATATGCAGTCACTCTAGATTTTCACAACACATAGATCAACTAATGTTACCTGATTTAAATATGTAAGAAAGTCCTTAATTGTCATAAATATTTACCCACAATGGAATTCTATAGTGCATGCACTCATATTTACTATGCATAAACTTTGAGGATATCATATTTGATGTTAATTCAGTTTGTGTAGGTCAGTCAAACAAACTTAACGATGTCAAAATAACTTTTTTCTATTGCTTAACACACCTTGGAACATTGGAAAAGCACTCTGATCAAACATATTTGTATTTTCAAAGTTTCATCTCTGGCTCAAAATATTGAAGTGTCTTTTTTGTAAAATTGATAAAATCAGTTCATATTTCAGAATAATAGCATTTTAAGTAATACAGAGTCTGATTGAAGTGATAACAAAAATATCATATAGTTTTTAAGCTTATTTGCTTTTGTGTCTTCCTTTAGGAAAAATAATATGAACGACCAATGGAAAACTATAATCAAACATCAGCTGATTTCATCTTATTGGGGTTGTTCCCCCCATCAAGATTTGGTACATTTCTTTTTATTCTCATTTTTCTCACTTTCCTAATAGCTCTATTTGGCAACTTATTTATGATCTTGCTCATATTTCTGGACACCCACCTCCACACACCCATGTATTTTCTTCTTAGTCAGCTCTCCTTCATTGACCTAAATTACATCTCCACCATCGTCCCCAAAATGGCCTACAATTTTCTGTTTGGGGACAAGTCTATCTCCTTCATTGGATGTGGGATTCAGAGCTTCTTCTTCTTGACTTTAGGAGGTGCTGAGACATTGCTCTTGACATTTATGGCTTATGATCGTTATGTGGCCATTTGCTTCCCTCTTCACTATGCCATCAAAATCAGCAGAAGGGTGTGTGTGTTGATGATAATGGGATCTTGGATAATGGGCTCTATTAATTCCTTTGCCCACAACACATATGTCTTTCATATCCCTTATTGCAGATCCAGGGCCATCAACCATTTCTTCTGTGATGTCCCCGCTATGTTGCTTCTGGCTTGCATGGACACCTGGATCTATGAGTACACTGTGTTTATGAGTACCATCTTCTTCGTCTTATTGCCTTTCATTGGTATTGCATGTTCCTATGGTCGTGTTCTCCTTGCTGTTTATCACATGCACTCAGCTGAAGGGAGAAAGAAAGCTTATTCAACTTGCAGTACCCACCTCACCGTGGTGACTTTCTACTATATGCCTTTTGCTTACACTTATCTCCGCCCAAGATCCCTTCGTACTCCTACAGAGGACAAGGCTCTGGCTGTCTTCTACATCATCCTGACCCCAATGCTCAATCCTGTTATCTATAGCCTAAGAAACAAGGAGGTTATAGGAGCACTGAGAAAATTAATTCCTAGAATCTGCTGTGTGAAATTTTAGACAGTTACTTTGACATGAATACCCAGGTCTTAGGTATAAATCTATCCATCAATAGGCAAAGATGTAAACTATTACTTTCTCATTAAATTCAAAGACTGTGTGAATCTGGAGAAAAACATTACTCAGGTATGGATAAAATTATCATATATGCTTGTATACATATATATGTAGCTGCAAAGTGCCATTCCTTTTTATTCATGAAGAATTTTTCCGTGTTAATTCAAGTGCATTTATTTTTTGCTGATATGTCATCTACCAAAATTGTTCTTTGTCACATGGGAATAAAAATGAAGAGACTGTTTTATTTAAGCTATCATTCATTATGACAATTCCATTGTTTTCAAGTAGAACCAATTAAAATAAGTCTTTCTGTTCTTTTCATAATAGCTTTATAATTTGTGAGTAACAGTTACTCTTTCTATCAATTTAGGGAAACTTATGAATGAAATATTTAGCTGAGACTTCAAGTTCTTATTCCACTCTGAATTAGAAATTCTCAAGCTCTTACACCACTCTGAATTCTTCATAAGTGGTTGAGTATCAGCTATATCTGAGCATCAAGAAAATAACCTGGAGATGCCAACAAAGATGAAGTAAATCATAAAGTTATTTGAACAATGAGTGAGTCAAGATGTAGTTTAATTAGTGGAAATTAGAAACAATAAGGGTATTACTGAAACTATCCATCATATTCAGGATATACTCAGTTTACTTCCTAAGTGGCCACTAAAAGTTTTGCATTAGATAATATCTAAGATTTTATTCACCACTTAGCATAACCCATGTTTCTACTAAATGTGTTGGGGAAAGTCAACTGTTATGAGCCAATTTTAGCAATTCATTCTATTCTTTAGTCACTTGCTTAAACAGTTCCCAGTCACTAAATCCAATAAAAAATCTATCAGCTCAGGTGAACTTCCTGGTTGGTTTTATCACTGCCCTATGATTAGTGAAACAAATACTCTGTACTGCTTAGGCATGGCAGGGCAGATAAAGTCATACCTAGTGTAACTTGTGAAGCACAGAACAGGCTTGATTTTGATTCCTTTGGTTCACAAATCAGAAATAAAACATTTGTCTCTTAGGTATAAATCTATCCATCAATAGGCAAAGATGTAAACTATTACTTTCTCATTAAATTCAAAGACTGTGTGAATCTGGAGAAAAACATTACTCAGGTATGGATAAAATTATCATATATGCTTGTATACATATATATGTAGCTGCAAAGTGCCATTCCTTTTTATTCATGAAGAATTTTTCCGTGTTAATTCAAGTGCATTTATTTTTTGCTGATATGTCATCTACCAAAATTGTTCTTTGTCACATGGGAATAAAAATGAAGAGACTGTTTTATTTAAGCTATCATTCATTATGACAATTCCATTGTTTTCAAGTAGAACCAATTAAAATAAGTCTTTCTGTTCTTTTCATAATAGCTTTATAATTTGTGAGTAACAGTTACTCTTTCTATCAATTTAGGGAAACTTATGAATGAAATATTTAGCTGAGACTTCAAGTTCTTATTCCACTCTGAATTAGAAATTCTCAAGCTCTTACACCACTCTGAATTCTTCATAAGTGGTTGAGTATCAGCTATATCTGAGCATCAAGAAAATAACCTGGAGATGCCAACAAAGATGAAGTAAATCATAAAGTTATTTGAACAATGAGTGAGTCAAGATGTAGTTTAATTAGTGGAAATTAGAAACAATAAGGGTATTACTGAAACTATCCATCATATTCAGGATATACTCAGTTTACTTCCTAAGTGGCCACTAAAAGTTTTGCATTAGATAATATCTAAGATTTTATTCACCACTTAGCATAACCCATGTTTCTACTAAATGTGTTGGGGAAAGTCAACTGTTATGAGCCAATTTTAGCAATTCATTCTATTCTTTAGTCACTTGCTTAAACAGTTCCCAGTCACTAAATCCAATAAAAAATCTATCAGCTCAGGTGAACTTCCTGGTTGGTTTTATCACTGCCCTATGATTAGTGAAACAAATACTCTGTACTGCTTAGGCATGGCAGGGCAGATAAAGTCATACCTAGTGTAACTTGTGAAGCACAGAACAGGCTTGATTTTGATTCCTTTGGTTCACAAATCAGAAATAAAACATTTGTCTCTTAGGATAAATGAAATGCATGGTACCAAACTATTCTTCATTTTGTGTGCCTCCTCTGGTGGTATTTGGCACTTGATACTGTCACTTTTCACTGTACTCTTATGGAATACACATACTATATGCTATGTTTATATGTATATATGTTTTTATGGTGTATGTAGGGTTATTTCAACATCAGTTTATTCCCTTTGCTTGTTAGCACATAAAAAGTTTTGTGAGGGAGTCTATACTTTTCGGACTGAACATATGTCTCCTGTGTTCACACTTAGTAATTGTGTGAAGGAGATGGTAGAAGAAAAGAGAATATTATGACCTGAATTCTGTTACAGAAACATGGGAATAAATAACAGTCCAGGCACACATATAACTGCATTAGGCCTCTGGATTTTATGTGTAGCACTCCGATGGAGCACACAAATAAGAAAAGATATATTTTAGAGAGTAGAAGGGTTTCCCTGGTGGCTCAATGGTAAAGGAACTGCCTGCAATGCAGGAGACGCGGGTTCATTCCCTGAGAGGAAGATCCCCTGGAGGAGGGCAGGGCAATGTACTCCAGTATCCTTCCTTGGGAAATCTCATGGATGGAGGAGCCTGGCAGACTATATTCCATGGGGTCACAAAGAGTCAGACACCACTGAAGAGACTGAGCACACAAGCACTAGGCAGGAAGGACAATTTAACTCAACCCAAGTCACTCCCCCAGTATCATGAAGCACAATGCATGGACAAGCAAAAGTCAAGTGAGCATCCAATTTTCATCTACACTCCAGTGTATCAAGCTCAATGGCGCATGACCCTCTGACCAAATACACCCTAACTTCATAATAATTACCAGCCCAAATTCTCTGGCTAGGTCACCGGCTCTCTTTTTCAAACTGAATCTATAAAAACTGGAAATACTGAATGCTTATTCAAATATGAAAACACCAATGCAACAATGCACGACTACAAGTTTTACAAGCATCCTAATGTAATGGCAATCTATAATCTGCCTAACAAAGAGTATGGAATAAACATATTTGTCTGCGTTCTCTTATGTATTTTCTTAATGGCTATATTTGGTAACTTCTCTATGATTTTCCTCACCTTTCTGGACATCTGTCTCCACGCAGCCATGTATTTTTCTACTTTGTTTTCCCTCATGGAACTGAACTACATCTCCACCATTGTCCCCCAAATGGCCTACGATTTTCTGTTTGCAAATAAGTCTATCTCCATCCTTGAGTGTGGGGTCCAGAGCTTCTTTTTTTTGACTATGGTACATGTAGAAGGATTGTTCTTGACCTCCATGGTTTATGACTGTCTTGTGCTGCAGACCATGGGGTTGCAAAGGGTCAGACACGACTGAGGGAATGAACAACAATAGAGAAAGTTAAGATATCTATTTGTCTTATGACTGTCTGAAACAAGTCTCATAAATAAGTTTCCTTGCACTCTAGCATACTAAATTGAAGTGGTCCACCCTTTTTCAGTCTCTCTTTTCTTTGCACAAGTAGGGACCAGTTTGTAAAGTAAAAGTGGGTGAGCAAGCTAGGAGACTACATAAATTAACCTTGGGGAAAAATCCATGAGATAGATGTGAAGTTGGCCATGACCTTCTACGTGGTGAAAGATGGTACATAAGTCAGATGCTTCTGGAATCCTGCATCAGTATTGGATGGATATGCCCCCCAAACTGTTTCACAGAAGAAAAAGTAATAGGCATTGCAGTGTGTTCACTTCAAACATGAGCAGTTTTACTGGTCATTGATGTTCACCTTGAGGCTGAGACTCAGTTAGAAAACTGAAAGAATACCTGAGGTTAGAGAAGGATGTGCAGTTAAGTTGTCCCCTACTCTTTTAGCTTTGAGGCTGACAGACAAGTTAGCATGCAGGATAGAATTCTGGAGATATTGGCATGTCATTTCATGTGTAGAAGGGCTCAACATGTCACATGTTAAGATCCTATTGCTTTTCCCAGTGCCTAATTAGGACTCCCCATCCTTAAGAAGTAAAAATCCCTGGGAAAATGAGGAGAGTAAATGGGAATCTGTTGTGGTGATTAAAAATAAAATCAAATGATACAAACTATCTGATCCTTAATACAAAGCACTTTTCTAAAATAAAAAAAAAAATGGATATGTATTTTCTTAATGGCTATATTTGGTAACTTCTCTATGATTTTCCTCACCTTTCTGGACATCTGTCTCCACGCAGCCATGTATTTTTCTACTTTGTTTTCCCTCATGGAACTGAACTACATCTCCACCATTGTCCCCCAAATGGCCTACGATTTTCTGTTTGCAAATAAGTCTATCTCCATCCTTGAGTGTGGGGTCCAGAGCTTCTTTTTTTTGACTATGGTACATGTAGAAGGATTGTTCTTGACCTCCATGGTTTATGACTGTCTTGTGCTGCAGACCATGGGGTTGCAAAGGGTCAGACACGACTGAGGGAATGAACAACAATAGAGAAAGTTAAGATATCTATTTGTCTTATGACTGTCTGAAACAAGTCTCATAAATAAGTTTCCTTGCACTCTAGCATACTAAATTGAAGTGGTCCACCCTTTTTCAGTCTCTCTTTTCTTTGCACAAGTAGGGACCAGTTTGTAAAGTAAAAGTGGGCGAGCAAGCTAGGAGACTACATAAATTAACCTTGGGGAAAAATCCATGAGATAGATGTGAAGTTGGCCATGACCTTCTACGTGGTGAAAGATGGTACATAAGTCAGATGCTTCTGGAATCCTGCATCAGTATTGGATGGATATGCCCCCCAAACTGTTTCACAGAAGAAAAAGTAATAGGCATTGCAGTGTGTTCACTTCAAACATGAGCAGTTTTACTGGTCATTGATGTTCACCTTGAGGCTGAGACTCAGTTAGAAAACTGAAAGAATACCTGAGGTTAGAGAAGGATGTGCAGTTAAGTTGTCCCCTACTCTTTTAGCTTTGAGGCTGACAGACAAGTTAGCATGCAGGATAGAATTCTGGAGATATTGGCATGTCATTTCATGTGTAGAAGGGCTCAACATGTCACATGTTAAGATCCTATTGCTTTTCCCAGTGCCTAATTAGGACTCCCCATCCTTAAGAAGTAAAAATCCCTGGGAAAATGAGGAGAGTAAATGGGAATCTGTTGTGGTGATTAAAAATAAAATCAAATGATACAAACTATCTGATCCTTAATACAAAGCACTTTTTAAAATACTAAAAACAATAGATTGTTGATAATATGATTACTTGAGACTGAAAAAAAAATTAATACAAACCTTTTTAAAAATTCAGTCTGCTGAAAAGAAATCCTTGTTCACAGTTTCAGTAAAATTTCTTGTTAAGGGCTAAAATTTTGGTATTAAATCTATAAAATCTCTGTTCTTATATACATGTAAGTTTATGGATAGATGATATGTGTATATAATTTTCTCACTTTGGACATCATTGCTAAAATTTAAATACAAAAGAGCTCAATTTAATTCACTGTAAGAAAACTAGCATATCAGGGAATTATTAACATTCACAAAAGAGTGTGGAATATGTGGTTTTAAAACTGTTTTAATATTGCAAAGCAAATATCTGAAGACAACATAATTGGATATCTTATGAATTTTTGCCTTAGAGATTTTATTAAACTAACCATACACCATTTAATGTATTAAGATTTTTGGCCAATATAACCAAGATTAGGAAATAAATTAGTGCTTGCAGGAAAATCATTAATGTGCATTTATTGAACAGTATAAAAAATGATATGATAGAAAATGTTTGAGAGACACAGTATTGGAAGAATTTGAATTAATAATTAGCTTCTTTCCCCACTGAATTGACCCTTAACACCTCTGTGAAAATGTCTCTAGATATTCTCAAACTTCTTCCTCAATTTTGGCTTCTGGCCATCCGAAGTCATTAGTGACAACCAGCTTTGACTAAACCTCAGTGGATGTTCCTATGTGAACATCAGGAAAAAGAAATCATGCATTAGAATAAAACTCCAAGTAAATAATTCCCAGAATTATTGTTGCTCCTGAGTTTCCATAAAGGTGTTTAAAATGTAAGTGGGAAAGATAAAAATATTAATATGAACATTTATTTAGAAAATTTTCAAGGAAGGAGATTCACCTTGTTTATATGATGTCCACTGGATCTCTGTCAGCTAATGAAGCCAGTAAGTGTGTGAAAGTGCAGATATAATAGAAGGTACTAATCCTAATTGTATTTCCCAGTGCCTAATTAGGATTGTAAATCCCTGGGAAAATGAGGAGAGTAAATGGGAATCTGTTGTGGTGATTAAAAATAAAATCAAATGATACAAACTATCTGATCCTTAATACAAAGCACTTTTTAAAATACTAAAAACAATAGATTGTTGATAATATGATTACTTGAGACTGAAAAAATTAATACAAACCTTTTTAAAAATTCAGTCTGCTGAAAAGAAATCCTTGTTCACAGTTTCAGTAAAATTTCTTGTTAAGGGCTAAAATTTTGGTATTAAATCTATAAAATCTCTGTTCTTATATACATGTAAGTTTATGGATAGATGATATGTGTATATAATTTTCTCACTTTGGACATCATTGCTAAAATTTAAATACAAAAGAGCTCAATTTAATTCACTGTAAGAAAACTAGCATATCAGGGAATTATTAACATTCACAAAAGAGTGTGGAATATGTGGTTTTAAAACTGTTTTAATATTGCAAAGCAAATATCTGAAGACAACATAATTGGATATCTTATGAATTTTTGCCTTAGAGATTTTATTAAACTAACCATACACCATTTAATGTATTAAGATTTTTGGCCAATATAACCAAGATTAGGAAATAAATTAGTGCTTGCAGGAAAATCATTAATGTGCATTTATTGAACAGTATAAAAAATGATATGATAGAAAATGTTTGAGAGACACAGTATTGGAAGAATTTGAATTAATAATTAGCTTCTTTCCCCACTGAATTGACCCTTAACACCTCTGTGAAAATGTCTCTAGATATTCTCAAACTTCTTCCTCAATTTTGGCTTCTGGCCATCCGAAGTCATTAGTGACAACCAGCTTTGACTAAACCTCAGTGGATGTTCCTATGTGAACATCAGGAAAAAGAAATCATGCATTAGAATAAAACTCCAAGTAAATAATTCCCAGAATTATTGTTGCTCCTGAGTTTCCATAAAGGTGTTTAAAATGTAAGTGGGAAAGATAAAAATATTAATATGAACATTTATTTAGAAAATTTTCAAGGAAGGAGATTCACCTTGTTTATATGATGTCCACTGGATCTCTGTCAGCTAATGAAGCCAGTAAGTGTGTGAAAGTGCAGATATAATAGAAGGTACTAATCCTAATTGTATTTTTATTCACCACAAAAGAGTAGGGACTTTTCAGCAAGTGCTTAAGAGAAATTGATTTGTAATTAAGTACTTTTGTTTATAATAAACAGTAAATATATCCAGACATCTTATTAGCAAAAGAACTCCAAAAACAAAACTTTATTGACTTAAGTTGTTTTGCACAAGATATATAAATGATTTATACTAAAATATATAACTTTCCAAAAAGTAGATGGACTGTTCAAACACATATTTGTGCATTTTAAGACATGAAGCTCTTTTTATACCTAAAACAAGTTGGTACACAATTGAGATAATTGATCTGAGTGTGAATATTTAATTGCAATATGATAAAAAAACAGCAAAATTAAGTGCATAGGCAATTTCTGATATGTACTACTGTACTGGACTTATGGTGAATGGGCCTACATTCAACTATTCTGAGATATAATTGAACATAATTATTTTACTCTTTTATTAAGCATATAATAGAGTTTATATGAATAAAACAGAGTTTCTTAAAGAACAAATGTTTCATTATGTCTGTAGCCTGTGATGTATCCTTTGTGAATGGAAAACATTGCAGCAAGTAGAGATGCTTAGACACATAGGTAATAGAATTATATTCCTTAGAAGAAGAGATGCTTTTATGTGCTCAGTCTCCATCATGGCTGACTCTTTGTGATCCCATGGACCATAGCCTTCCAGGCTCTTCTGTCCATGAAATTTTCCAGGAAAATACTTGGATGAGCTGCCATTTCCTTCTCTAAGGGGTGCTTTTAGGCAACAGTCTATAATCACATTGTTACTGATTCTATTATATTAATGTTTTGGAAATTTAGTTATTGTTTGGATGAAAATCATTTAAGGTTTAAAGTATTGATTTTTGGAAATGTGTGATGTGCTTTGTATAAGACTAGGTTAAGAAACACAGGATTTTAAATGAAATTTGAAGTTCAGGTGTGGCTCTGCCATTCAACAGAAAATCCAAAGTAAGAACTAAGCAACAGATAGTGTTTTTGGAGCTGATTCATAAATGTTCTCTCTGAATGTGAATTGAAATGAGGATCCTAGAAGATGACTTGGATGTGCTCAGGTTATACTCAAAGAATAAGCTAACCCTCGAGGGCACCAGTCCTAAAAAAGATTGTGAAAGATGGTTTCTCTTATTTCCTGTTTATTGTATACAGAGTTTCATAAGTATAGTTTCAGGGCACCTTTGGAAATCTTACGGTTGTTTCCTACTTGTTCTCTCCTGCACTATGGGCAGATTCTTTACCCTCTGAGCTACCAAGAAAGTCCAAGACAGATCTCCTAATGCATGCATACCTAGTACAAATTTCTACTCAAAGCCAGAAATTGCTTCTCTAGAATTTATATGAAACCATACAGTGGCATACATAGTAAAGTTTTAAATGATTTATACTACCTCTACATGGGGATAAATATGCATAGAATTTTTCTAGAGTACATTCCAGAAATAATCCAGGTAGCTAACCATACATATGTCAAGAGTCACCAACTTCTTTGCTTGTTTTTAAACACAAATCTTGTCAAATTAAAATATCATATGCTTTTAACTTTTTCACTATACTTTTTCTTTCTTTGCACATCAATAAATTTCCAGCGAGAAGTAATGATAGTTGAATAGAGAAGCCTGCAGATGTTTTGTGAGAATCAAACAGACATAGCTTAAAGAGCCAATAGGAAATTAAATCATCATGCAATTGTAGTGAACAACAAGAAGTGAATGTAAATGATAATGATGGCACTGGTATTAACAAGATGTCCAAACTTATGGTCACTCTTCAATGATATTTTACACTCAGGTATGCACTCATGTTTTATCTAATTATTAATTTTCATATTTAATATTCATATCCATCCTATATAAATTATACAGGTTTAGATTATTAAATTCTTTGAGCATACAGATATTACAAGTGGGTGACCTAGAGATATGCCTAGTTTTAAACCTAAAATAGCTCTGTTGTATTCTCATTACCTTGAGATTTAACTAGAATTTTAGAATGTATTTTTCTTCTGCGTAAAATTCACTGGAACTATGATAGACATTTTGACAACATCAGTTTTCCTCCCCAAGAGCACAAAACACATTTCCATTTGTTTATCTTTTCAGTGTATTACAGCAAGTTTTGAGAAATTGTTATGATGAACTCAGGCTTCTTGTTAAACTCATTACCAGCGATTTCATTCTTTTGCCTGATACTCGAAATATAATTTCTTATTTTTTCTTAGCATTGTATTTTATTAGGGTACAGAAGTACAACTTATTTTGTATTCTGTAAGTTTGCTAAATATGTTAGTAAATAAATTAGTTGTAAGGATTTCTGGTAGACTCAACAGGTTTCTATCTATAATAGCATATCATTTGTGAACTAAGAGAATTTTACTTCTAGTACTACGTAAGTTAAAAGTGACAAAAGTAGAAATCTCAGTCTTTTGCTCCTCTTAAAGGAAAACCTTTCACAGTTAAGTATGTTAGTTGTGACTTCTTTAACTGTGACATTAGTTTCACATCAGTATAATATTTTATTCAAATAGAGTAAGTAAGTACAGAGGACAAATCATTGGATGAGTAACACATCCCAACTGATCAAGAAGGCAAATGTTTTATATTCTTTTATCATTTTTCTTCTATTTACTCTTATATCTTCACCAATATACTATCTTCTCATGCTTCATTACTGAATATGAGGTACCATCTCTAGCCATGGTGGATGGAGACCTTCCTCCTTCATATACCACAGTCTCCACCTCTTTTTCTCTTTCCCATCTTATTACAGCCCAAATTATCATGCAATTGTAGTGAACAACAAGAAGTGAATGTAAATGATAATGATGGCACTGGTATTAACAAGATGTCCAAACTTATGGTCACTCTTCAATGATATTTTACACTCAGGTATGCACTCATGTTTTATCTAATTATTAATTTTCATATTTAATATTCATATCCATCCTATATAAATTATACAGGTTTAGATTATTAAATTCTTTGAGCATACAGATATTACAAGTGGGTGACCTAGAGATATGCCTAGTTTTAAACCTAAAATAGCTCTGTTGTATTCTCATTACCTTGAGATTTAACTAGAATTTTAGAATGTATTTTTCTTCTGCGTAAAATTCACTGGAACTATGATAGACATTTTGACAACATCAGTTTTCCTCCCCAAGAGCACAAAACACATTTCCATTTGTTTATCTTTTCAGTGTATTACAGCAAGTTTTGAGAAATTGTTATGATGAACTCAGGCTTCTTGTTAAACTCATTACCAGCGATTTCATTCTTTTGCCTGATACTCGAAATATAATTTCTTATTTTTTCTTAGCATTGTATTTTATTAGGGTACAGAAGTACAACTTATTTTGTATTCTGTAAGTTTGCTAAATATGTTAGTAAATAAATTAGTTGTAAGGATTTCTGGTAGACTCAACAGGTTTCTATCTATAATAGCATATCATTTGTGAACTAAGAGAATTTTACTTCTAGTACTACGTAAGTTAAAAGTGACAAAAGTAGAAATCTCAGTCTTTTGCTCCTCTTAAAGGAAAACCTTTCACAGTTAAGTATGTTAGTTGTGACTTCTTTAACTGTGACATTAGTTTCACATCAGTATAATATTTTATTCAAATAGAGTAAGTAAGTACAGAGGACAAATCATTGGATGAGTAACACATCCCAACTGATCAAGAAGGCAAATGTTTTATATTCTTTTATCATTTTTCTTCTATTTACTCTTATATCTTCACCAATATACTATCTTCTCATGCTTCATTACTGAATATGAGGTACCATCTCTAGCCATGGTGGATGGAGACCTTCCTCCTTCATATACCACAGTCTCCACCTCTTTTTCTCTTTCCCCATCTTTTCAGCATTGTTACAGCCCACGTGTGTCTGGGTTATCTAGGTTGGCAGCATTTGTTCATTTCCTAGTGCATATTGCTAAAACACAAACATATAACTTCTTACAAAACCTTAACATATTTTATTTAGTATTTCTTTTTTTTTTTCAAGATTTATTTATTTATTTATTTTTTTGTGTGGGGGTCGGGTTGGGGAGGGAGGGGAGAAGGTGGGCCACTTCTATTGGTCTTTCATTTCTCTATTTTCATCCGTCTTTGTTCTTTGGCTCCTGTGGGCCTCCCATCGTGGTGGCGTCTGTCGTCAAAGAGTGCCGGCTCCAGGCGCATGCGTTCCAGAGCTCTGGCTCGGTGATTGGACACATTGGTCCAGCTGCTCCACGGCAGGTGGGATCTTCCCAGGCCAGGGATTGAACTGACGCCCCTAGCACTGCAAGGCGCTGTCCTTACTCACTGGACCACTAGGGGAAGCTCTTCATTTAGTATTTCTATGTAGACAGTTCTCATTGTTATTTTCTTCATCAAGACACTGCTTAACAGTATGTATTCAGAGAATATGTTGACATTTTTCAAAAAGCGTACACCAGAAGACTTTAGAAAAATTTTTACAGAAGAATATTTCTATTTTATTTTAAAGTGTTCTGTTGATGCTCTTTGAATATAGCATTCCATATATGTCAATTAAAAATATTTGATCTTATTAACTCCATCATTATTTGGTTTTATGCACAGTGAAAGTATTGCTAAACGTATGTTTTTCTTTTAATTCACTCTTCCCCCTTTAAAAAGCCAATTTTTAAATAATATTTTGTGGTTCTTTTAATTGGGATTGATTTTAGTTTCAATTATTTTAATTGTCTTAGTTTCTTTTTTGTTCGTCTTCCAAAGTTTTGTGATTTTTTTTATCAATTGCTATTTTTTTTATTTGTCAGAGTAGTCTTGCCTCTTATATCTATATCTATATCTATATCTATCTATAACTTTTATATATATATATATATATATATATATATATATATATACATACATATATTTATGTTGTGGAATGGTAACGTCTCAAACACATCCTATTTTTTGTAATACATTCTTGTCTTCATTCCCAATCACTTTAATCTTACTGTTCTAGTGTGCATGAATGTGTACTTGTGTTTTGGTGTGTATTCCTGCATATGTGCATCTTCCTCTTTTATGTTGGAGACTTCCTTAAAACTCTATTAACATTTTTATATAAAATGTATTTGCAACTAAAATGCCATGTATTTTTCAATGTTTGTTCACTTACAATATCTCTGGAAAATTTCTCTTCCCATATCCATGAAAAAGACTCATAAGATGCAATTTTCTCTTACCAAGTGAATGACCTCTTGTCTATGCATTTCTTCCTTCAAATTTTCTTAAACTGTTTCATCTTGTATTGTCACTTATGTTTATACTGTCTCTTTTATTTAGAGCTTGTCTATTTTTATCATAACCGTTAGATTTTAAAAAAGAATCAATTATCAGGGATCTGGCTCGGTGATTGGACACATTGGTCCAGCGCTCCACGGCAGGTGGGATCTTCCCAGGCCAGATTGAACTGACGCCCTAGCACTGCAAGGCGCTGTCCTTACTCACTGGACCACTAGGGGAAGCTCTTCATTTAGTATTTCTATGTAGACAGTTCTCATTGTTATTTTCTTCATCAAGACACTGCTTAACAGTATGTATTCAGAGAATATGTTGACATTTTTCAAAAAGCGTACACCAGAAGACTTTAGAAAAATTTTTACAGAAGATTATTTCTATTTTATTTTAAAGTGTTCTGTTGATGCTCTTTGAATATAGCATTCCATATATGTCAATTAAAAATATTTGATCTTATTAACTCCATCATTATTTGGTTTTATGCACAGTGAAAGTATTGCTAAACGTATGTTTTTCTTTTAATTCACTCTTCCCCTTAAAATGCCAATTTTTAAATAATATTTTGTGGTTCTTTTAATTGGGATTGATTTTAGTTTCAATTATTTTAATTGTCTTAGTTTCTTTTTTGTTCGTCTTCCAAAGTTTTGTGATTTTTTTTATCAATTGCTATTTTTTTTATTTGTCAGAGTAGTCTTGCCTCTTATATCTATATCTATATCTATATCTATCTATAACTATATATATATATATATATATATATATATATATATATATACATACATATATTTATGTTGTGGAATGGTAACGTCTCAAACACATCCTATTTTTTGTAATACATTCTTGTCTTCATTCCCAATCACTTTAATCTTACTGTTCTAGTGTGCATGAATGTGTACTTGTGTTTTGGTGTGTATTCCTGCATATGTGCATCTTCCTCTTTTATGTTGGAGACTTCCTTAAAACTCTATTAACATTTTTATATAAAATGTATTTGCAACTAAAATGCCATGTATTTTTCAATGTTTGTTCACTTACAATATCTCTGGAAAATTTCTCTTCCCATATCCATGAAAAAGACTCATAAGATGCAATTTTCTCTTACCAAGTGAATGACCTCTTGTCTATGCATTTCTTCCTTCAAATTTTCTTAAACTGTTTCATCTTGTATTGTCACTTATGTTTATACTGTCTCTTTTATTTAGAGCTTGTCTATTTTTATCATAACCGTTAGATTTTAAAAAAGAATCAATTATAAATATATGCAGTTTCATTTACACACTAACCAAGAATTGGAAAAAGGTGTTTAAATACACCACTAGAAGGTAAATATTAAATGTGTAAGACAAAGTGCCACAAAACAATTTAAACCATATGATTGTTAGACAAGTAAACTGGCATAAAATGTCTGCTATTTTGGACAGATTGAACAGATTGATCAAAGCCATGAGAGTGGTGGTTTTAAGTATACAGGCAAAGGCTCTGTTTTGACTACATATTCAGAAACTCACTGAAGAGGGAGGCGATAGACAGTTTTGAAAATGATATTTGACAGAAAGTATTCATTATAGATTTCATAAAAGGTAAATCAATTAATACCTGACCTCAATGAAGCTGATTTTGACATTTCTCAGCAAAGAAGGCTAAGAAGACAATGTCTCAACACTGCCTAATAGGTGACAAAAGTTGATAGGTAAAACCTTAGAGTTTAAAGGTGAAAGATAAGTCCTATTTATTTATAATAGAATTATATAAAGAATGAATTTACATTGATTTTCTATGAACATACATTGATTATGACATTAGATTTTGACATTACTTATATTTGTATAGGGTGATAATACATACTAATGATAATACGGTCATAGTAATTTTTTTTATGACTCTAAGATTTCTGGAAAGCACTTGAACCAAAAGCGTGTATTTTCAAATTTTAAATCAAAAGGTAAAGTTTATTTCCTCTAAAAGTAATAAATTAAGTACTTTATTTAGGAGCTAAAGAGTTTTAAATAATGCACAGTCTAAACAAAATAAAACTTTAAAATAGCTTATTGTTTTAAACTTGACTTAATCTTGTTTCTGCCTTTAGGAAAAATTATATGAATCTCCATGGAAAATTACAATCAGACATCCACCGATTTCATCTTATTAGGGCTGCTCCCTTCCTCAAGAACCGGCCTGTTTCTGTTCATTCTCATTGGTCTCATTTTCCTAATGGCTCTGTTTGGTAACTTCTCCATGATCCTTCTCATCTTTCTGGACACTCATCTGCACACACCAATGTACTTTCTACTCAGTCAGCTCTCCCTCATGGACCTGACCTACATCTCCACCATTGTGCCCAAAATGGCCTACAATTATCTGTGTGCAAACAAGTCTATCTCCTTCATCGGATGTGGGATTCAGAGCTTCTTCTTTGTGAGTATGGCAGGTACAGAAGGCTTGCTCTTGGCCTCTATGGCTTATGATCGTTACGTGGCCATTTGTTTTCCTCTTCACTATCCCATGAGAATCAGCAGAAGAGTGTGTGTGTTGATGATAATGGGATCTTGGTTAATGGGCTCCATCAACTCCTGTGCCCACACCACATATGCCCTTCATATTCCTTATTGCAGATCCAGGGCCATTAATCATTTCTTCTGTGACATCCCTGCCATGTTGACTTTGGCCTGCATGGACACATGGATCTATGAGTACACAGTGTTCGTGAGCACCACCATATTCCTTCTGTTGCCTTTCACTGGAATTGCATGTTCCTATGGCCGTGTTCTCCTTGTTGTGTATCGCATGAACTCAGCAGAAGGGAAGAAGAAGGCCTATTCAACTTGTAGCACCCACCTCACTGTGGTGACCTTTTACTATGCGCCCTTTGTGTACACTTATCTACGTCCAAGATCCCTTCGATTCCCAACAGAGGACAAAGTTCTGGCTGTCTTCTACACCATCCTGACCCCAATGTTCAATCCTATTATCTATAGCTTAAGAAACAAGGAGGTGATGGGGGCATTGAGAAGAGTAATTCAGAGAATCTACTTTGTGAAAATGTAGAAATTTTGCATGATTACCAAGGGTTGCATATAGATTCGTTCATCAGCATACATTAATTAAAATAGTATCTGTAAATGCAAGATCTATAATCTAGAAAAGCTGGATAACACTCACTGATCTGGACAACATTATTGTATATTTACATTGCTTATAATGTTTTAGTAGAAATTGTAAGTGCTTTTCTTATTTATTTATTTTTTTACATGTATGTTCCCAGATCATTCATATGCATATCCCTGGACCCTCCCCACCCAGTTCCCCTCCCATCCCTCCAGACCATCGCTCCAAGTGGTTGTAGGTACACCTATTCCCCTAGCACAATGACAATAGCTATCTTTTCCACACATGACAGTATAGGCTTCCATGTTACTCCTCCCACTGTTCGGTCTCCACAATGTCTTTATGTCTATTCTCTGTTTTTCATGAGTTCACTCGTATGTTACCTCAATTATCTGTGTGCAAACAAGTCTATCTCCTTCATCGGATGTGGGATTCAGAGCTTCTTCTTTGTGAGTATGGCAGGTACAGAAGGCTTGCTCTTGGCCTCTATGGCTTATGATCGTTACGTGGCCATTTGTTTTCCTCTTCACTATCCCATGAGAATCAGCAGAAGAGTGTGTGTGTTGATGATAATGGGATCTTGGTTAATGGGCTCCATCAACTCCTGTGCCCACACCACATATGCCCTTCATATTCCTTATTGCAGATCCAGGGCCATTAATCATTTCTTCTGTGACATCCCTGCCATGTTGACTTTGGCCTGCATGGACACATGGATCTATGAGTACACAGTGTTCGTGAGCACCACCATATTCCTTCTGTTGCCTTTCACTGGAATTGCATGTTCCTATGGCCGTGTTCTCCTTGTTGTGTATCGCATGAACTCAGCAGAAGGGAAGAAGAAGGCCTATTCAACTTGTAGCACCCACCTCACTGTGGTGACCTTTTACTATGCGCCCTTTGTGTACACTTATCTACGTCCAAGATCCCTTCGATTCCCAACAGAGGACAAAGTTCTGGCTGTCTTCTACACCATCCTGACCCCAATGTTCAATCCTATTATCTATAGCTTAAGAAACAAGGAGGTGATGGGGGCATTGAGAAGAGTAATTCAGAGAATCTACTTTGTGAAAATGTAGAAATTTTGCATGATTACCAAGGGTTGCATATAGATTCGTTCATCAGCATACATTAATTAAAATAGTATCTGTAAATGCAAGATCTATAATCTAGAAAAGCTGGATAACACTCACTGATCTGGACAACATTATTGTATATTTACATTGCTTATAATGTTTTAGTAGAAATTGTAAGTGCTTTTCTTATTTATTTATTTTTTTACATGTATGTTCCCAGATCATTCATATGCATATCCCTGGACCCTCCCCCCACCCAGTTCCCCCCCTCCCATCCCTCCAGACCATCGCTCCAAGTGGTTGTAGGTACACCTATTCCCCTAGCACAATGACAATAGCTATCTTTTCCACACATGACAGTATAGGCTTCCATGTTACTCCCTCCCACTGTTCGGTCTCCACAATGTCTTTATGTCTATTCTCTGTTTTTTCATGAGTTCACTGCGTATGTTACCACGACCATCTTACTAGATGCCATATATATGAGTTAGTATACTATACTTGTCTTTCTCTTTTTGACTTACTTCACTTTTTATGATAGGTTCTAGAGCCAACCACCTCATCAGTACTGAGTTTCTGCATTTCTTTTAACAGCTGAGTAGTATTCCATTGTATATATGTACCAGAGCTTCTGGATCCATTCATTTGTCGATGGACATCTAGGTTGCTTCCATGTTCTGGCTATTGTATAGAAAGATACAATGAACATTGGGGTACAGGTGCCTCTTTCAGTTTTGATTTCATCAGGATATAGGCCTAATAGTGGGATTGCTGGGTCATAGGGTGAGTGCTTTTCTTTATTGCTAAAATAAGGTCAAATAAAGCTTTCCTTTGTCATGTAGTAACGAAAATGGAAACTGCCTTAGCAAAGTCATTTAACTAATAGTTCTATTATTTTCAATATATTTTCCAGTATGTGATTTAATATCAGGTATACCTGGGATCATCAATAAGGACATGGAAATGCCAACAGTGATCAAGGAAACCAGTTAGTTAATTATAGGACTAATTTGTCAGTGTTTAATCTAACTAGTGGAAATTAAAACTATCTTCTCACCATCATCTCCAAAACTCAGAATAGGCTCAATTTATCTCCTTAAGGATCCATTACAAGTCTTGTATTAGATAATATTTCTCAAATGTGAATTTGTTCTCCTCGCTTAACATCCCTTATTTCTCCTGAAATGATTTGGGAAAGTTAACTTTTATGAACCAGTTATAGCCATTCATATTATGGTCTAATCACTCTACTAACCAAGTCTGACTATAATATATAATAAAAATCCATCAGCTCAAGCAGTGGGTAAAATTGTTATCACTGTCAATCAATGATTAGTGCATAAATGCTCTTTTCCTCTCAAACGTATTAGGGAAGAGAAAGTTCAGACTCTCCATGATTTGCAGGGCATAGCACAAAATGAAAATATGAGGCATTTTATTCAATAATCAGATAAAGGTACCATTTTTGATGCTCAAATATAGGTTTTTCTCCAAATTAATTTATTAATAAGAAATGGGCTAGAAAAATTACAAAGAATATTTTATGTCTAATTGTTTTATATATTAAAAAGTAATACTTCCTCCTATGACATCATTATCAATTATAAGATTTCTAGGGATCTTCTTTCTCTGAATTTATTTTCATCAAAATTTGTAATTTGGAAACTTTATTTTCTATTAATGTAGTAGAAAGTTTTTTCAGTCACTGGTAATAAATATTAGGTTGAAATTAATCTTCATGATCTTTATTTTAGTTTTTCCTTCAAAAGATCATTCTGACTATGTTACTGGAACTCAGGAATACTTATAGGTTGCAAAATTACTGGGCTAAATATCTGAAACAATTATTTCAAAATATGGGGCTTTTTTCTTTATTGCTAAAATAAGGTCAAATAAAGCTTTCCTTTGTCATGTAGTAACGAAAATGGAAACTGCCTTAGCAAAGTCATTTAACTAATAGTTCTATTATTTTCAATATATTTTCCAGTATGTGATTTAATATCAGGTATACCTGGGATCATCAATAAGGACATGGAAATGCCAACAGTGATCAAGGAAACCAGTTAGTTAATTATAGGACTAATTTGTCAGTGTTTAATCTAACTAGTGGAAATTAAAACTATCTTCTCACCATCATCTCCAAAACTCAGAATAGGCTCAATTTATCTCCTTAAGGATCCATTACAAGTCTTGTATTAGATAATATTTCTCAAATGTGAATTTGTTCTCCTCGCTTAACATCCCTTATTTCTCCTGAAATGATTTGGGAAAGTTAACTTTTATGAACCAGTTATAGCCATTCATATTATGGTCTAATCACTCTACTAACCAAGTCTGACTATAATATATAATAAAAATCCATCAGCTCAAGCAGTGGGTAAAATTGTTATCACTGTCAATCAATGATTAGTGCATAAATGCTCTTTTCCTCTCAAACGTATTAGGGAAGAGAAAGTTCAGACTCTCCATGATTTGCAGGGCATAGCACAAAATGAAAATATGAGGCATTTTATTCAATAATCAGATAAAGGTACCATTTTTGATGCTCAAATATAGGTTTTTCTCCAAATTAATTTATTAATAAGAAATGGGCTAGAAAAATTACAAAGAATATTTTATGTCTAATTGTTTTATATATTAAAAAGTAATACTTCCTCCTATGACATCATTATCAATTATAAGATTTCTAGGGATCTTCTTTCTCTGAATTTATTTTCATCAAAATTTGTAATTTGGAAACTTTATTTTCTATTAATGTAGTAGAAAGTTTTTTCAGTCACTGGTAATAAATATTAGGTTGAAATTAATCTTCATGATCTTTATTTTTAGTTTTTCCCTTCAAAAGATCATTCTGACTATGTTACTGGAACTCAGGAATACTTATAGGTTGCAAAATTACTGGGCTAAATATCTGAAACAATTATTTCAAAATATGGGGCTTCCCTTGTGGCTCAGGGGATAAGACCTATTTGCCAATGCAGGAGACACAGGTTTGATCCCTGACCTGGGAAGATCCCACATACCACAGAGAAGCTAAACCCACACATCAACAAAGACCCAGCACAGCCAAAAATAAATAAATAAAAGTTTCAAAAAAAATTATATCAAAATATAACCTTTAGTACAAATAAATGTGATGATTCTCATGAATAAACTTTTTCTTGAATTCATTTAAAATCGCCAACTTATAGACTGATTTTGTGTCAGAATGAATTTTAAATATAAATTTCACTACAGACATTTTAAGGATGTGGTGATATGTCATCTTTGTATAAGAAACAATGCTGTCTTTATGATTCAAATGCCTACTCCTTTGTTTTATCTCTGTATCTTCCATCACAATGAAAATTACTGTTAACTTTTTTAAAAATTGTTTTCTGAAACTTTATAGGAAAGAATGTCCTTTTTATCAGTGTTTTTTCTTTTTTTAATCCTTTCATTACATTTGTTAATTGTGGAGTTAGGAATTTCAAGAAATTTCGAGTTCAAAACTTCTTGGCTCTCATCCCTAAGACTGCCCTTCCGCTTGATACTCAACACAAGCTCTTTCTATACAAAATATTGAAGGCTGGGTTTCCAAGAGTCCAACTTGATTGTCGCCGCTGGTGCCTGGGGCTTCCAGTCCGGCCCCTGCTGCAGCACAGCCTGCAAGAAAACTCTTCTCGGGCCGAGTTGCCGCCGCCATTGCCACCAGCTCTGAACTTAACTCTGCTGGTCACCAAGCCTCTGGTGCTCAGAGCCTGGAGCTGGCAGGGGTTCCAAACCTCTGTGGCTGGTTGACCCCTCTTGGGCAGCGCTCCACTGTCTCGCAACCTGAGTGAACACAGAAGTGGCAGGCCACAGCCCAAGCAACCCAACTCCTGGCCCCAGCAGCTGGCCGGGACGCCTGGACTGCAGTCATGATGTTTTGTTTTTTTAAGATTTATTTATTTATTTAGGGGGTGGGGTGGAGAGGGAGGGGAGCAGGCGGGCCACTTCTATTGGTCTTTTATTTGTCCATTTTCATCCATCTTTGTTCTTTGGCCCATGTGGGTCTCCCATCGCGGTGGCCATTGTTGTCGCAGAGCACTGGCTCTGGGCACATGCTCTCCAGAGCTCCGGCTGGGTAATTGGACACATCGGTCCAGCCGCTCCGCGGCACGTGGGATCTTCCCAGGCCTGGGATCGGACTGGCGCCTAGAAGCTAAACCCACACATCAACAAAGACCCAGCACAGCCAAAAATAAATAAATAAAAGTTTCAAAAAAAATTATATCAAAATATAACCTTTAGTACAAATAAATGTGATGATTCTCATGAATAAACTTTTTCTTGAATTCATTTAAAATCGCCAACTTATAGACTGATTTTGTGTCAGAATGAATTTTAAATATAAATTTCACTACAGACATTTTAAGGATGTGGTGATATGTCATCTTTGTATAAGAAACAATGCTGTCTTTATGATTCAAATGCCTACTCCTTTGTTTTATCTCTGTATCTTCCATCACAATGAAAATTACTGTTAACTTTTTAATAATTGTTTTCTGAAACTTTATAGGAAAGAATGTCCTTTTTATCAGTGTTTTTTCTTTTTTTAATCCTTTCATTACATTTGTTAATTGTGGAGTTAGGAATTTCAAGAAATTTCGAGTTCAAAACTTCTTGGCTCTCATCCCTAAGACTGCCCTTCCGCTTGATACTCAACACAAGCTCTTTCTATACAAAATATTGAAGGCTGGGTTTCCAAGAGTCCAACTTGATTGTCGCCGCTGGTGCCTGGGGCTTCCAGTCCGGCCCCTGCTGCAGCACAGCCTGCAAGAAAACTCTTCTCGGGCCGAGTTGCCGCCGCCATTGCCACCAGCTCTGAACTTAACTCTGCTGGTCACCAAGCCTCTGGTGCTCAGAGCCTGGAGCTGGCAAGGGTTCCAAACCTCTGTGGCTGGTTGACCCCTCTTGGGCAGCGCTCCACTGTCTCGCAACCTGAGTGAACACAGAAGTGGCAGGCCACAGCCCAAGCAACCCAACTCCTGGCCCCAGCAGCTGGCCGGGACGCCTGGACTGCAGTCATGATGTTTTGTTTTTTTAAGATTTATTTATTTATTTAGGGGGTGGGGTGGAGAGGGAGGGGAGCAGGCGGGCCACTTCTATTGGTCTTTTATTTGTCCATTTTCATCCATCTTTGTTCTTTGGCCCATGTGGGTCTCCCATCGCGGTGGCCATTGTTGTCGCAGAGCACTGGCTCTGGGCACATGCTCTCCAGAGCTCCGGCTTGGTAACTAGACACATTGGTCCAGCCGCTCCGTGGCATGTGAGATCTTCCCAGGCCAGGGATCGGACTGGCGCCCCTAGCACTGCAAGGCGGTATCCTTACCCACTGGACCACTAGGGAAGCCCCATGATGTTTTAACGTATTAAATCTTTTTAAAAAATCTTAAAATATAATTTCTATTTTCAGTGCTTTAGATATTTGTCTTGAAAATATTGAAACACTTTTTTTTTTAAATGCATCTTTTAATTTTTTTGGCCTCTTTATTCATTTTGTATTTATTTATTTTTCATCCATCTTTCCTCTTCAGCCTGTGTGGGTCTTCCATTGCAGTGGCCTCCCTTGTTGCAGAGCACCTGCTCTGGGTGCATGTGCTCCAGAGTGGTGGTTCGTAATTGGACACACCGGTCTAGCTGCTCTGTGGCATGTGGAATTCTCCAGGGCCAGGGATCAAACTGGTGCCCCTTGCACTGCAAGGTGGACATTTAAAACCCTACAGTCTATATTCTTTAATGAAAGCTAGAAATTCTCTAATATGCTATATTGCAATTGTCATTTTTGCATTCTTGTTATGTAATAATTTACTGAAAGAGCTCATCACCTAAGCTTTCTAACATTTCCTGATCTCACACTCAGACAAGATATATAAGAATTTTGTAGATAACACACGGAAGGGCTCTGGATGAAAATATGTCAGACTTCAGTTCCAGCATGGGTCCTTTCTGCTACTAGAGCCCTTTCTCTCCCGGATACCATTATATCACTCCCGTGGAGTCCCACAGTGCCCTGAACACTAAGGTCCGTGCGGATGTGAAGCCAAGCAAATTGATTCCTCTGCATTCTGGCTGGAGGACATGTACAATTCCTACAGATAGACTAAAACTGCACTCAATGCTTCTGCCAGCACCAAGTACAGATACGCTACTTACATGCATACTCAGAGAGAAAATTGTTAAGAATTTCAAGAGAGCATTATATCAAACAAAGGTACTGTTGGAGTATGAGATCCTTTGTAAGCACAAATGCTGGTTACCCTGAAAAGGTTGAAAGAATAAATACAAAGGGAATGACAGTATACAAAACGAGGCAAATTTCACCTGAGGGTGAAATGTGGTATCACAGTACAGTTTTGATGTGAATTTTCCTAATCATTAGCGATGTGGAGAATATTTTTCTGATTTTATTGGCCATATGTAAAGATATATACGAGTAAATATTTATTCAAGTGCTTTCAAAAATTTTAGAGGTTTAGTTCTCCATTTATTTCTTATATAAATTTATTATTTGATATAATTTTTTCAAGTATTTTTCCATTCAGTGATTTGATTATTCACTCTATTTTCTGCTTGGTGTTGAAACATGCATCTTTAATTTTTTTGGCCTCTTTATTCATTTTGTATTTATTTATTTTTCATCCATCTTTCCTCTTCAGCCTGTGTGGGTCTTCCATTGCAGTGGCCTCCCTTGTTGCAGAGCACCTGCTCTGGGTGCATGTGCTCCAGAGTGGTGGTTCGTAATTGGACACACCGGTCTAGCTGCTCTGTGGCATGTGGAATTCTCCAGGGCCAGGGATCAAACTGGTGCCCCTTGCACTGCAAGGTGGACATTTAAAACCCTACAGTCTATATTCTTTAATGAAAGCTAGAAATTCTCTAATATGCTATATTGCAATTGTCATTTTTGCATTCTTGTTATGTAATAATTTACTGAAAGAGCTCATCACCTAAGCTTTCTAACATTTCCTGATCTCACACTCAGACAAGATATATAAGAATTTTGTAGATAACACACGGAAGGGCTCTGGATGAAAATATGTCAGACTTCAGTTCCAGCATGGGTCCTTTCTGCTACTAGAGCCCTTTCTCTCCCGGATACCATTATATCACTCCCGTGGAGTCCCACAGTGCCCTGAACACTAAGGTCCGTGCGGATGTGAAGCCAAGCAAATTGATTCCTCTGCATTCTGGCTGGAGGACATGTACAATTCCTACAGATAGACTAAAACTGCACTCAATGCTTCTGCCAGCACCAAGTACAGATACGCTACTTACATGCATACTCAGAGAGAAAATTGTTAAGAATTTCAAGAGAGCATTATATCAAACAAAGGTACTGTTGGAGTATGAGATCCTTTGTAAGCACAAATGCTGGTTACCCTGAAAAGGTTGAAAGAATAAATACAAAGGGAATGACAGTATACAAAACGAGGCAAATTTCACCTGAGGGTGAAATGTGGTATCACAGTACAGTTTTGATGTGAATTTTCCTAATCATTAGCGATGTGGAGAATATTTTTCTGATTTTATTGGCCATATGTAAAGATATATACGAGTAAATATTTATTCAAGTGCTTTCAAAAATTTTAGAGGTTTAGTTCTCCATTTATTTCTTATATAAATTTATTATTTGATATAATTTTTTCAAGTATTTTTCCATTCAGTGATTTGATTATTCACTCTATTTTTCAATGCCCTGAAGTTTTTTTTTTATTATAATATACAATTCACTCTGCTTCCATATTCTTCATTTTTCTCTTAGAATAAATGAAATGCATGATACCAAACTATTCTTCATTTTGTGTGCCTCCTCTGGTGGTATTTGGCACTTGATACTGTCACTTTTCACTGTACTCTTATGGAATACACATACTATATGCTATGTTTATATGTATATATGTTTTTATGGTGTATGTAGGGTTATTTCAACATCAGTTTATTCCCTTTGCTTGTTAGCACATAAAAAGTTTTGTGAGGGAGTCTATACTTTTCGGACTGAACATATGTCTCCTGTGTTCACACTTAGTAATTGTGTGAAGGAGATGGTAGAAGAAAAGAGAATATTATGACCTGAATTCTGTTACAGAAACATGGGAATAAATAACAATCTAGGCACAAACAGAACTGTACTAGACCTCTGGATTTTATGTGTAGCACTCCAAAGGAACACACAAATAAGAAAAGCGATATGTTAGTGAGTAGGAGGGCTTCCCTGGTGGCTCAATGGTAAAGGAACTGTCTACAATGCAGGAGACGCGGGTTCATTCCCTGAGAGGAAGATCCCCTGCAGGAGGGAGGGCAGGGCAACGTACTCCAGTATTCTTACCTGGGAAATCTCATGGATGGAGGAATCTGGCCAGCTATATTCCATGGGGTCTCAAACATTCAGGCAACTGAAGAGATTGAGCACACAAGCACTTGGCAGGAAGGACAGTTTAACTCGACCTGAGTCACTCCTATCCCAGTATCATGAAGCATAATGCAAAGAAACATTTATTTTCCCATGGACAAGCAAAAGTCAAGTGAGCATCCAATTTTCATCTACACTCCAGTGTATCAAGCTCAATGGCACACGATCCTCTGACCAAATATACCCTAACTTCATAATAATTACCAGCCCAAATTCTCTGACTAGGTCACGAGTTCTCTTTCTCAAACTGAGTCTATAAAAACTGGAATTACTGAATGCTTATTCAGATATGAAAACACCAATGCAACAATGCAAGACTACAAGTTTTACAAGCATCCTAATGTAATGGCAATCTATAATCTGCCTAACAAATAGTATGGAATAAATATATCTGTCTGTGTTCTCTTATATATTTTCCTAATGACTATACTTGGTAACTTCTCTATGATTTTCCTCACCTTTCTGGACATCCGTCTCCATGCAGCCATGTATTTTCTACTTTGTTCTCCCTCATGGAGCTGAACTACATCTCCACCATTGTCCCCCAAATGGCCTACGATTTTCTGTTTGCAAATACGTCTATCTCCATCCTTGAGTGTGGGGTCCAGGGCTACTTCTTGACTATGGCAAGGAGAAGGATTGCTCTTGACCTCCATGGTTTATGACTGTCTTGTGCTGCAGACCATGGGGTTGCAAAGGGTCAGATACAAGTGAAGAAATGCACAGAAATTTAAGCTCTTTATTTGTCTTATGATTGCCTGAAACAAGTCTCATAAATAAGTTTCCTTGCACTCTAGCATACTAAATTGAAGTGGTCCACCCTTTTTCAGTCTCTCTTTTCTTTGCACAAGTAGGGACCAGTTTGTAAAGTAAAAGTGGGTGAGCAAGCTAGGAGACTACATAAATTAACCTTGGGGAAAAAATCCATGAGATAGATCTGAAGTTGGCCATGACCTTCTGCATGGTGAAAGATGGTGCATAAGTCAGATGCTTCTGGAATCCTGCATCAGTATTGGATGGATATGCCCCCCAAACTGTTTCACAGAAGAAAAAGTAATAGGCATTGCAGTGTGTTCACTTCAAACATGAGCAATTTTACTGGTCATTGATGTTCACCTTGAGGCTGAGACTCAGTTAGAAAATTGAAAGAAGACCAGAGGTTAGAGAAGGTTGTGCAGTTGTCCCCTACTCTTTTAGCTTGGGGACTGACAGACAAGTTAGGATGCAAGATACACTTTTGGAGATCTTGCCATGTCATTTTATGGAAGTAGAAGGACTCAACATGTCACACGTTAAGATCCAATTACTTGTCCCAATGCCTGATTAGGACTCCCACCTTCCAGAAGTAAAATCCCTGGGAAAATGAGAATATTAAATGGAAGTCTATTGCATTTATTAAAAGTAAAATTGAATGATACAGGCAATCTGGTCCTTAATATGAAAACACCAATGCAACAATGCAAGACTACAAGTTTTACAAGCATCCTAATGTAATGGCAATCTATAATCTGCCTAACAAATAGTATGGAATAAATATATCTGTCTGTGTTCTCTTATATATTTTCCTAATGACTATACTTGGTAACTTCTCTATGATTTTCCTCACCTTTCTGGACATCCGTCTCCATGCAGCCATGTATTTTCTACTTTGTTCTCCCTCATGGAGCTGAACTACATCTCCACCATTGTCCCCCAAATGGCCTACGATTTTCTGTTTGCAAATACGTCTATCTCCATCCTTGAGTGTGGGGTCCAGGGCTACTTCTTGACTATGGCAAGGAGAAGGATTGCTCTTGACCTCCATGGTTTATGACTGTCTTGTGCTGCAGACCATGGGGTTGCAAAGGGTCAGATACAAGTGAAGAAATGCACAGAAATTTAAGCTCTTTATTTGTCTTATGATTGCCTGAAACAAGTCTCATAAATAAGTTTCCTTGCACTCTAGCATACTAAATTGAAGTGGTCCACCCTTTTTCAGTCTCTCTTTCTTTGCACAAGTAGGGACCAGTTTGTAAAGTAAAAGTGGGTGAGCAAGCTAGGAGACTACATAAATTAACCTTGGGGAAAAAATCCATGAGATAGATCTGAAGTTGGCCATGACCTTCTGCATGGTGAAAGATGGTGCATAAGTCAGATGCTTCTGGAATCCTGCATCAGTATTGGATGGATATGCCCCCCAAACTGTTTCACAGAAGAAAAAGTAATAGGCATTGCAGTGTGTTCACTTCAAACATGAGCAATTTTACTGGTCATTGATGTTCACCTTGAGGCTGAGACTCAGTTAGAAAATTGAAAGAAGACCAGAGGTTAGAGAAGGTTGTGCAGTTGTCCCCTACTCTTTTAGCTTGGGGACTGACAGACAAGTTAGGATGCAAGATACACTTTTGGAGATCTTGCCATGTCATTTTATGGAAGTAGAAGGACTCAACATGTCACACGTTAAGATCCAATTACTTGTCCCAATGCCTGATTAGGACTCCCCACCTTCCAGAAGTAAAATCCCTGGGAAAATGAGAATATTAAATGGAAGTCTATTGCATTTATTAAAAGTAAAATTGAATGATACAGGCAATCTGGTCCTTAATATGAAGAACTATTTTTTTAATTGTAGCTATTTTTGCTTTACTTTTAGTTTTTATAGAGTTTTGTTGTTTACAGTTATGTATAATCCCCGATTAGTCATTTGCATATCCCTGACTCCTCTCTCCTCTGTCCCCCTCCCCACTGCCCCATTTCCACCCCTCCAGGCTCTCCTTTAGCCCCCATGTAGAATCCCTCATTCCCACAGCCCATTGACTATAGTTATCTCATTTACATATGATGTTACAGGTTTCCATGTCTCTCACCCACTGTTTGCTCCCCACAATGTTGTAAAGCTGTTCTCTGTCTGGTTTCCTGTTTCTCTGCATGTGTTAACTTTACCATCTTACTAGATTCCGTATATATGTGTTAGGATACTGTATTTATCCTTCTCTTTTTGACTTATTTCACTTTGTATAATAGATTCATCCATCTCATTAGGATTGATTCTTCTGCATTTCTTTTTACAGCTGACAAGTATCCTGTTGTGTACAATGTACCATAGCTTTTTTATCCTTTCATCTGTCGATGGACATCTAGGTTGCTTCCAATGCTAACTATTGGATAGAGGGCTGCAATGAACATTGGGGTACAGGTGTCTTTCAATTTTGATTTCCTCAAGGTATAAGCCTGGTAGTGGGATTGCTGGGTCATACGGTGCTTCTATTTTTAGTCTTTTAAGGAATCTCTGTACCGTCTACTATAGTGGTTGTATCAATTTACACTCCCAGCAGCAATGCAAGAGTGTTCCCTTTTCTCTGCACCCTCTCCAGCATTTATTGTCTGTAGATTCTTTTGATGATGGCCATTCTGACTGGTGTAAGGTGATATCTCATTGTAGCTTTAATTTGCATTTCTCTAACAATAAGCAACTTAAGCATCTTTTCATATGTGTGTGTGTGTTTTTTTTTTTTTTTTTTGCCATCCATGCGTCTTCTTTGGAGAGATATCTCTTTAGGTCTTTTTCTCATTTTTTGATTTTTTTTTTATCGGTATTGAGTTGCGTAGATTTTGGAAATTATTCTTTGTCTGTTGTTGCATTTGTTCTTATTTTCTCCCATTCTGTGGGTTGTCTATTCACCTTGTTTATGGTTTCTTTTGTTTTGCAAAAGCTTTTAAATTCCGTAGGTCCCACATATTTTGCTTTACTTTTAGTTTTTATAGAGTTTTGTTGTTTACAGTTATGTATAATCCCCGATTAGTCATTTGCATATCCCTGACTCCTCTCTCCTCTGTCCCTCCCCACTGCCCCATTTCCACCCCTCCAGGCTCTCCTTTAGCCCCATGTAGAATCCTCATTCCCACAGCCCATTGACTATAGTTATCTCATTTACATATGATGTTACAGGTTTCCATGTCTCTCACCCACTGTTTGCTCCCCACAATGTTGTAAAGCTGTTCTCTGTCTGGTTTCCTGTTTCTCTGCATGTGTTAACTTTACCATCTTACTAGATTCCGTATATATGTGTTAGGATACTGTATTTATCCTTCTCTTTTTGACTTATTTCACTTTGTATAATAGATTCATCCATCTCATTAGGATTGATTCTTCTGCATTTCTTTTTACAGCTGACAAGTATCCTGTTGTGTACAATGTACCATAGCTTTTTTATCCTTTCATCTGTCGATGGACATCTAGGTTGCTTCCAATGCTAACTATTGGATAGAGGGCTGCAATGAACATTGGGGTACAGGTGTCTTTCAATTTTGATTTCCTCAAGGTATAAGCCTGGTAGTGGGATTGCTGGGTCATACGGTGCTTCTATTTTTAGTCTTTTAAGGAATCTCTGTACCGTCTACTATAGTGGTTGTATCAATTTACACTCCCAGCAGCAATGCAAGAGTGTTCCCTTTTCTCTGCACCCTCTCCAGCATTTATTGTCTGTAGATTCTTTTGATGATGGCCATTCTGACTGGTGTAAGGTGATATCTCATTGTAGCTTTAATTTGCATTTCTCTAACAATAAGCAACTTAAGCATCTTTTCATATGTGTGTGTGTGTTTTTTTTTTTTTTTTTTTGCCATCCATGCGTCTTCTTTGGAGAGATATCTCTTTAGGTCTTTTTCTCATTTTTTGATTTTTTTTTTATCGGTATTGAGTTGCGTAGATTTTGGAAATTATTCTTTGTCTGTTGTTGCATTTGTTCTTATTTTCTCCCATTCTGTGGGTTGTCTATTCACCTTGTTTATGGTTTCTTTTGTTTTGCAAAAGCTTTTAAATTTCCGTAGGTCCCACATATTTATTTTTGTTTTTAGTTCCATTATTCTGGAGGGTGAGTCATAGAAGATCTTGCTTTGATTTATGTCACTGAGCATTTTGGCTATATTCTCCTCTAAGAGTTTTATGGTTTCTGGTCTTACATTAAAAATATATGGAATGCTTCACAAATTTCCTTGAAATCCTTGTGCAGGGACCATGCTAATCTTCTCTGTATCATTCCAATTTTAGTGTATGTGTTGCCAAAGGCAGCACTACAAAGGACTTTTAAAAATTGTAAAAACAATAGATTGCTGTTAATAAAGGTATAGACTCCTAAACTGCTAGGAGGAAAGGTGGGATATTTTCTATTATTTGAAGTGGTAAATCTCCTGACTGTCCAATACAAGCATCGCCCTACAAATTACTTGAGACTGAAAGACTAAGTTAACACAAAGCTTCTTAAAATTACAGACTGCTGAAAAGAAATCCTTGTCTACAGTTTCAATAAAATTTCTTGTCAAGGGCTGAAGTTTTACTATTAAATCTATAAAATCTCAGTTCTTATGTATATGTAAGTTTATGGATAGATGATAACTGTACATGATTTTCTAACTTTGGATGTTATTGCTAAAATTAAAATATACAGGAGCTCAATGTTATTTGCTCTAAGAAAACTAGCATATTGGGGAATTATTAGCATTCACGAAAGAGTGCAAAATATGTTGTTTTAAAAATTGTCTCAATGTTGCAAAGCAAATATCTGAGGAAAACAACCATTTGATATTTTAAGAATTTTTTTCTACTTTGTTTATTAAGTTTAACCATATTCCATTGAACTTATTCAGCTTTTGTCCAATATAACCAAAATTAGGATATAAATTAGTACTTGTAGACAAATCATTAATGTGCACAGAAAAAAAATGAAAAATTTTTGAGACACAATATTGGTAGATTTTGGAAATTATTCTTTGTCTGTTGTTGCATTTGTTCTTATTTTCTCCCATTCTGTGGGTTGTCTATTCACCTTGTTTATGGTTTCTTTTGTTTTGCAAAAGCTTTTAAATTTCCGTAGGTCCCACATATTTATTTTTGTTTTTAGTTCCATTATTCTGGAGGGTGAGTCATAGAAGATCTTGCTTTGATTTATGTCACTGAGCATTTTGGCTATATTCTCCTCTAAGAGTTTTATGGTTTCTGGTCTTACATTAAAAATATATGGAATGCTTCACAAATTTCCTTGAAATCCTTGTGCAGGGACCATGCTAATCTTCTCTGTATCATTCCAATTTTAGTGTATGTGTTGCCAAAGGCAGCACTACAAAGGACTTTTAAAAATTGTAAAAACAATAGATTGCTGTTAATAAAGGTATAGACTCCTAAACTGCTAGGAGGAAAGGTGGGATATTTTCTATTATTTGAAGTGGTAAATCTCCTGACTGTCCAATACAAGCATCGCCCTACAAATTACTTGAGACTGAAAGACTAAGTTAACACAAAGCTTCTTAAAATTACAGACTGCTGAAAAGAAATCCTTGTCTACAGTTTCAATAAAATTTCTTGTCAAGGGCTGAAGTTTTACTATTAAATCTATAAAATCTCAGTTCTTATGTATATGTAAGTTTATGGATAGATGATAACTGTACATGATTTTCTAACTTTGGATGTTATTGCTAAAATTAAAATATACAGGAGCTCAATGTTATTTGCTCTAAGAAAACTAGCATATTGGGGAATTATTAGCATTCACGAAAGAGTGCAAAATATGTTGTTTTAAAAATTGTCTCAATGTTGCAAAGCAAATATCTGAGGAAAACAACCATTTGATATTTTAAGAATTTTTTTCTACTTTGTTTTTATTAAGTTTAACCATATTCCATTGAACTTATTCAGCTTTTGTCCAATATAACCAAAATTAGGATATAAATTAGTACTTGTAGACAAATCATTAATGTGCACTTATTGTGCAATATACAAAATACATGATACAAATAGTTTTTGAGACACAATATTGGAAGAATTTGAATTAATAAGTTTTTTCCCCCATTGAATTGACCCTTAACACTTCTGTGAAAATGTCTCTAGATATTGTCAAACTTCTTCCTCAATTTTGGCTTCTGGCCATCCGGAACCATTAGTGACAACCAGCACTGGCTAAACCTCAGGGGATATTCCTACGTGAACATCAGGAAAAAGAAGTCATGTATTAGAATAAAACTCGAGGTACATAAATCTTAGAATTATTGTTGCTCCTGGGTTTCCATAGAGGTATTTAAAATGTAAGTGGGAAAGATAAAATATTAATATGAAAATTTATTTAGAAAATTTTCAAGGAAGGAAGTTCACTTTGTTTACATGATGTCCACTGGATCTCTGTCACCTAATCAAGCCAGTAAGTGTGTGAAAGTACAGCTAGAATAGAACATACTGATCTTATCTGTATTTTTATTCACCACAGAAGAAGAGGCACATTTCAGCAAATGCTTAAGAGAAATTGGTTTGGAATTAAGTATTTCTGTTTATAATAAACAATGAATATATCCAGACATCTTATTAACCAAGGCATCCAAAACGAAAACTTTATTGACTGAAGTTGTTTTACACATGATATGTAAAAATTTTGTAAGTAAAAAAAAAATATTTAAAAAATTTTTTAGATGGACTCTTCAAAAGGAATTCACTTTTTTAAGACCATGGATCTCTTTTAAATAAAAGCCAAAGTTTAAAGTACACAAATTAGAAATTGATCTTATTGTAATGTTTATTGTAAACAAGAAAAGGGGAAAAAATTTAAAATTTAAGGCAATTTTTGGGAATTAATGTATTTCTGTTTATTAAAAAAGTGAATATATCCTGCCTTTTGGCATTCAAAAAAAAATTTATTGACTAATTGTTTTATTGATATTAAAGATTTGAAAAAAAGTTTTTTTAAAATAAAATTTTTAAAACATATTTTATTTTAAGACAGAATTTCATTGTAAACTCAAAACCTGTGGAAAATTTATTTTTGTAAGTTGGGAAACATTGTAGCAAGTAAAAAAATTAATTTGATAGGCAATAGAATTATATTTCTTAAGTAGAGCTGCTCTTATGTCTCTCAGTCATAGTTGACTCTTGTGACCCTATGGACCATAGTCTTCCAGGCTCTTCTGTCCATGGAATTTTCCAGGCAAGAATACTGGAGTGAGTATCCCTTTTCCAGGGGATGCTTTTAGGCAACAGTCTATAATCACATACTCACTGATTCTATTATATTAATGTTTTGGCAGTTTCGGTTACTGTTTGGATCAAAATCATTTAGGATTTAAAGTATTGAATTTTGGAAATGTGTGATGTGTTCTGTGGAAGACTTGACTAAGAAACACAGGATTTGAATGAAATTTGAAGTTCAGGTGTGGCTGTGCCATTCAGCAGAAAGTCTAGAGTAAGAAATAAACAACAGATAGTGCTTTTTGGAGCTGATTCATAAATGTTCTCTCTGAATGTGAATTGAAATGAGGATCCTAGAAGATGACTTGGATGTGCTCAGGTTATACTTGAAGAACAAACCTATCATTCAAGGACACCAGTCCTAGAGAAGGATAGTGAAAGACAGATTATCTTATTTCCTGTTTATTATATACATAGTTTCATTCGTATAGTTTCAGGGCACCTTTGGTAATCTTCCTGTTGCTTCCTACTTGTTCTCTCCTGCACCTCGGGTAGATTCTTTACCCTCTGAGCTACCAAGGAAGCCCGAGACAAATCTCCTAATGCATGAATACCTAGTACAAAGTTCTGCTCAAAGCCTAGAAATTGCATGTCTAGAATTTATGTGAAACCATAAAATGGCACGCATAGTAAAGTTTTAAAATTAATTATGGTAACTGTACATGGCGATAGGCTAAGATAATAAATTTTTTTTCTAGAATAACCTCTACAATTAATCCAGGTAACTAACAATACATACATCAATAGTTACCCTTTTTTTTTTAATTTTAAACACAAATCATCAAGTTGAAATGCCATATGCCTTTAACTTTGGCACTTCAATTTTTGCTCCTTTAAACATCAATACGTTTCCAGTGAAAAACAATGATATTTTAATAAACAAGTTTGCAGATGTTTTGTGAGAATCATATAGGCTTAGCTTAAAGAGACAATTGGAAATTATATCATCATGCAATTGTAGTAAACAAGAGAGGTGACTAAATAAGAGTGATGGCAGTGGTGTTAACAAAGATGTCAAAATCTATAGCGACACTTCAGTGATATTTTATACTCAGGTGTGCACTCTTACATTTCATCTAATGGATAATTTTAAGTATTCTATATTTCTCAATATCCATCCTGTGTAAATTATATAGGATTACATTGTTAAATTCTTTAATCTAAACTTACAGTTCTTACAAGTAGGTGAGCTAGAAATATGCCTACTTTTCAACTTAAAATCTCTCTGTTGTACCTATGTAACAGATGGGAAAACAAAACAAAACAATGAAGAACATTCCGATAATCAGTTTCTGTCTTTGAAAATCTGTCCACTTAGTTACCAGTTTATTAACACTAATTGTAAAATGTCATTCATTTTATATTAAAACATACACCCTCACAAATATTCCCTGTGTATTCTAGCTTTTCTATGATTTTTCTTTTTTTTGTTAACAAGGTTCTCACAATATACATCTCTTCAAAATTGAAAATACACATTTCTTGACTATTAAATACTATCAGTGAAAGGTCCAAGTCAGTAAACTAATATAAAGCTTTAGGCAATCTTTGTCTCTTCTTTAGTAGAATATGATGTGGATTCTCATGCAGGCTTCCATGTAAGGTAATTATAGATTAATGAGCTTGTCTAAACACAAGAAAAGTCACATCTAGGTAATCTGATCTGGATTTTATGAAAGTTATTTTACCATACTGTCACTTCTAGGTAACTAATGGCAATGCAAGATAATGTTATTGCAGACATTTAGACTGATGTAGGGTCAGTTGATTTGGGGGAACTTTGATTGCATTCCTATAGTTAATGCATTGATAAACCTAGTAGGTGGGGCTCACAGGATCAGCCCGAAAGGAGACACAGAGACATGATCAAAGTCCAGAGGACAAGAGACCCACACAGTCAGCTCAGTCCCTGTTTACTGAGAGATAGACAAGAATCCTGTTATCGGCTCAGTCCGTGTTTACTGAGAGATAGACAAGAATCCTGTTACAGCAGAGGTTCTAGCAAGCACAGGGGTGGGTGATAGGTAAGAATCTTTGCTACTTTGTTAACTTCTTTGCTATCTCTGATGCCTCTTCTAATTAACTTGCTTCTGTGACATCTTCTGGTGTCCTGTGTGAAAACAGCTACCTGCCATGCATTCTTTTCTAGTTATATCCTAATGTCTAGTAACCCTGGCCTTCCAGAGAGAGTGGACCTCATTGCTTTCAGTGTCCCTACACTAGAGCTCCCTGGGCTAGGCTTCTCTTGGTTTTCCCCACACTGGTAACTTGGTGAAATTGACCAAGTAACCTGGTTTATTGGTTTTCCAGTCTTTCACACACATAGGAAAGTATGTGTGGTTATGAATCCAGAATTTTATGATATTTTTTGGGTCTGAGGAGACAGGATGTGACCTAAATTTCTGAAAACCAGATGGAGTCTTGTGCTTCAGTCACTTTAAAAAGTTTAATCTGAAATTTTTAATAACACTGCCAGCAAAGCCACTATAAGAAGCATCTTAGGTGAATCCACAGTCCCACTGTAATTCTGTAAGTTGTCACACCAGGTTCATTTTTTAATCAATAATGATGTTTCTTTGAGAATAGATTTGATCAAAAGCAAGGAGACTGTAAGTGTGCAAAAATTGGTACCTTAGTGGAAAACTGTTTATTATGTAGGCTCTAGAGGATACTCTTCCATGTCTTCCAACTCAGTCACAAGGTCATTATACAGACTGGAATGACTCACCTTGTGTATCAGTGTTATTTTACATTTTTAAAAAGTAAACTCTAGTCTTAAAAATCATATGTTGTATCATATATATATAAATCAGTAAAATAAGACTTCTTGAGCATTTCATTTTCAAATCTAAATATAATACAGAAAAGGATTTGCAATGAAGCCGATCCATATTTCATCAGGAGATGTCATATATCATCCAATTTGTCACTTGGGTGGCAATTGAATGATTTTATTCTTCATAGAGGATATGTATCAGTGTATCTGAAGTCTGCATTAGACATTAGATGACATGGGTATTTCTCTACAAGTGAATTCTGATAACTAGGGCAACTTTGTGTTGAGAGTCAGACATGATTTGAGTTTCATTTAGACACACTGAGTGGTCATTTTTGTAACCTAATGGGAGTGCATTTTTTTCTTCTTCCTGTTTACTCAGAAGATAATTGTTTCACAATCTTATGCTTCTTTCTGCCATACAACAAAGTGAATCAATCATAAGTACTATATAGCCCCTTCTCTTGAGCCTCCCTCCATCTCCCATCCCCGCCTACACACACAGGCAATCACAGAGTTCTGGTCATACTCCCTATGTTTGTTCTGAGGTTAACTGATGTTCCCCTGGTGGTTTAGTCAGTAAAGAATCCACCTGCAATGCAGGAGTCCTGAGGTTGATCCCTAGGTTGGGAAGATCCTCTGGAGAAGGAAATTGCCATATCCTTTCCACTGTAGTATTCTTGCCTTGGAAATCCAATGAATATAGGAGCCGGAGGCCTACTCTGAAAGTCACAAGAGTGTACATGACTTAGTAACTAAACCACCATTAATAGCAACCAGAAGCATGTTAAAGCTAGTATATATATAGATAGATAGACAGGTAGATAGATAGATAGATAGTTAGAAAGATAGATAGAGATATATTCTTTACAGCTGAGCCATTAGGAAAGCCCAAATTTATTCAAATACTTCCCTCGTTTTTGAAAATATATTTTCATCTGTGTTTGGCCTAACTGGGCCTTTGTTGCTGGACGTGGGCTTTCTCCAATTGCAGTTTTATCAACAATGTTTGTTGGAAATATATCCCCACTGAATGACTTTTATATATATATATACATATATATATACATATTCTTCTTATACATTAATCTGTCACTGGACATTTTTGTTGCCTCCACCTTTTAGCTTCTAGAAATAAGAGTGTACAAATATCTGTTCTAGACTCTCATGAAATCCAACCTGCTGTGCAAGGTCTTTATCTGAGTCACTCATGAAAAATCATTTACCAACCATGTGAAAGGTTTTTACTTTGTTCTCTATTCAATTTGGTTTACTTGTGTCCGTCTTTATGTCAGTGCTAACCTCTATATTATCACAGCTTTGTAGTGAGTTTTGAATCAGAAAAAGTTGAGTTCAATTATTTTATAAGACTTGATGAATATCTTTGAGATATCAAGAGAATTTTAGAACGTGTTTTTCTTCTGCTTAATACTCATTGGAACTATGATAGACATCGATTGCACCTGTTTTTTCTTATGGAGGTATTGACATCTTGATAGCATCAGTTTTCCAACCAAAAAGCACAAAACACTTTTCCATTTATCTTTTCATTGTATTGCAGCGATGTTTTGAGATTTTTATTGATGATCTTATGCATCTTCTTGTTAAATTCATTCCTAGGGATTTTATTCTTTTTCCTGATACTGGAAATACAATTTCTTATTTTTTTCTTAGCATAGTATATTATTAGGGTGCAGAAGTAC